>OZ024835.1:69064530-69664530 GCA_964016985.1 Anodontia alba
CACGCATATTCAAATATATTGAGAACTTTACCGCCAAAAAATGAAAACTTTCAGATAAAAACTTCTGGTATTTTTCACATTTCTGCTCAAAACATAGATTATGGATACTCGTTAGAACCACATCGTCGAGGTGGTTCTAACGAGTACCCACAATATATGTTTTTGAGCAAAAAAAATGATGTATACCCCTATAAACCCCGATTTTACTGTATCAAAGTGGGGTTTAAGGGGGTCAAAACAATAGGCGTGTTTCCGTGATGATTTTCAAAACTGGCTGTTGTCTTGCTAATATGACTGGCTTTTTACTTAAGTTTCGTAATCAGATTGTCGAGACACTTTTTACCCCTAAATCAGTTAATTTGCTCAGCTATAGCTGTAACATTTGGTAAGCATTAACTCTAGTAGTTTCAAAGTCACTGTCGCACAAGATTCAATTTGTCATCCAGGAACCACGAAAATCTATCCTTTCACGTGATTCGGGCAAATCTTTGAGCCTTGCAATATGCCCAGTGTTTCCTATAAAAACACTTACTCTTTGGTACTGAAAACTGAAAACATCAAACAAAAACAGCCTCTTCTCAAGCTGTCAGACAATCGGCGTCGTCACTTCCAGCGTTCTCTAAAGTTTTTTTTTTCTGGTTTCTGTTCATTTGTCAATCTAAAACAGGCGCCATGAAAAAATAGAACACATTTTTTTCTCTTAATTCAGGTCGACTTGCTTAAATAATTAGGTTATATTGTCTTAACGCTAGCAATTATAGGCGTTCAGATATATGAGCCATAACGTCAGAAAACGTACCTTCGAACATGCGCACAGCTAAAAGTATTCAGATCAGCCTGCGCATTTGTGCAAACTGATCAGAATCTTCACGGAACATATTCTGGATAGACAAGTATGCAGAGTTTCTTTATGCGGACAACGAAGACTCTGTTCAGACAGCGCGGATCTGCAGGCTGATTTGTGTCTTCGTTGGGCGCAAATGTTAGAAGGTACTTTTTCTCAAGTTATGTCTCAATAGGATATTTTAACAGCGCTAGCTATGAGAGGTGACCAGATAACTATTTCCGTGTACTCATCACGAGAACATGCCTATATAATTTTGACCTCCTTAAACCCCACTTTTATATAGTAAAACTGGGGTTTACAGGGGTATACATTATTTTTCTTATTTCTGCTCGAAAACATAGATTGTGGGTACTCGTTAGAACCGCCTTGCCGAGGGTTTTTCATCTGAAAATTTTCAGTTTTTTTGGAGGGGAAATTTACAATATACGTATTTGAATAGGCGTGTTTTTGTAATGTAGAGAATATGTTCATGAACAAAAAGTCCTTATCTTACTGCATGGATTCATTGGCTGATCTGGACATAAGATACCTTCATCTGTATGACCCCCATATAATTCATTTCCTGGTAAGTGATTGATTCACCATGACATGTCACATTAGCATTCATATCAATTACAGGGACCTAATGCTATTTTGCTGAAAAATATAAGCTAGATCCAGGCTTGAAATTATTGACCATCTGCTATTCTTTGATATTACATATCTGAAAAGTAAAACCCCATCTCAATAGCGTAAAAACAATTCTGAAAGAAGTACAGCCCATTTACCTTAACATGGCTTTGTTCCAGGATTATAGGCTTCTCGCATATCCCCATATTTATGTTGTTTGTTTTCTCAGTAGAAATTGAAGCACATATAAACAAAAGAGAAAAAGAAAATAAATAAATACGTCCTCATATTTTCCTCGCAACACAACGAAAATTGCCAAAGTGTACTTGAGGGTATCAACGGGGTAGCTCTGAAGTCAGCATTTGGCAAATTTTCAGACCAAAAATCCGTAATCCGTACAATGTAAGGGTTAAAATTAGTAATCATTACGAAAACAAGCCTATTTTAATATACTGAAAATTTTACCATAAAAAAAAAAAAAAAAAAAAAAATAGATAAAAATTTTTAAATTTTTTCATATTTCTGCTCAAAACATAGAGTGTTGGTACTCGTTAGAACCGCCTCGGCGAGGCGGTTCTAACGGGTACCCACAATCTATGTTTTTGAGCAGAAATAAGAAAATTAATATATACCCCTGTAAACCCCAGTTTTACTATATAAAAGTGGGGTTTAAGGGGGTCAAAATTATATAGGCGTGTTTTCGTGATGCATTAAATGATTGGCCCGACTATGTCACTAGCCGGTAAAAACATTTTGCTAATAAGTAATGTCTGGGGCTGTAATTCGCTAATCCCTAAGCCCAATTCAGACACTCATATATGTAGTTGGTCCCTTCTTCTTATGCTGTAATCTTGTTTCATTTCAAAGCTGATGTTATCATCCGAGGACAGAGACAGTCTTCTGTTACTTGGAAAAAGTTGATTAATATAATAATGTGAAAACCAATATAAAATAATTTCTTAAATGTATATAAGACAAATGGTCTGTATATCGGTCTATAATGTGACTTTTCGAGTGAACCACATCACGAAAACATGCCTATATAATGTTGACCCCCTTTAACCCCACTTTTATATAGTAAAACAGGGGTTTACAGGGGTATATATTAATTTTCTTATTTCTGCTCAAAAACATAGATTGTGGGTACCCGTTAGAACCGTCTACTCGAGGCGGTTCTAATGAGTACCCAAAAATCTATGTTTTGAGCAGAAATATGAAAAATATCAGAACTTTTTATTTGAAATTTTTCAGTTTTTGGTGGTAAAATTTTCAGTATATTTGAATAGGCGTGTTAACAGACTGAACATATGTTTGAGCCGTAATATGAGAAAACGTACTTTCTAACATGAGTATCTAGTGAAGACTCAAATCAGTCTGCGCATCCATGCAGTCTGATCAGGCTTTGTGGTCTACATAAAGAAACTTTATATCATTGGCTATCCAAAATGCGCCCAGTTAAGATTCTGATCAGGCTGCGCGAATGCGCAGGTTGATCTGAATCTTCGCTTGGCGAACACATGTCTGAAAAAACGTTTTCTGAAGTTGCGACTCATTTGGAGTTGCATCTGAAATAGGGCGTCGGTGCGATTTAGTAAAACTAGTTTACCCGACTCCATCCTCCCACTCCATCGCCTCGCCTCCTCCCCTATATACATACGCAAATTCCGTGTTAGTAAATTCATACTTTCCAATGCGATTTCTTGCAGTTGTTCTTCTGTAAACGGTTATGGTTCTGTTTTGTCGTTGTTGGTTCCTCAGCTCTTCTTATTTCTTGTAATGGCTTTGACTGTAGTCTTTCCTGGGTAGTTGATATTTTTGTTTACATGTCTCCACATTTTCAGGAGACATTTCCAGGTTTATTTTATTGGCATATCATTGCTATTGTCATCCCAGTTTATATATAAACAAACTGTTCTGTTTATAACAGCCCACAATTAATGTGTCATCCTTCTGTCTGTATGCTATAGAAAACGGGTTCTTTAGACAATCTTTTTCTGTAAGTACTGTACTGTGCTTTCTGCCCATAGAAGTAACAATCTGAACATTGTGCGAATTATCACCACAAACAAGAATGTTGTCTGCAGCATCAACACATATTCCTGTCGAAGATTTCAGGTCTTGGTCAGTGTATTGGTACACAACGCTACCATCTGATTTCAGACATGTTATCGTAGAAGGCATCCTTTGATCAGACACGTAGATGTTCTTTGATGATGGACTTACTCGAAGACAATACGGGTGTACAAACATACATGAGCCATCATGGCTCAGCCCAATTTTTCTTATCAAGTTACCATCAAAGTCAAGGACTCTAACCTCTCCTGATTTTGCACACATGTTATCGTTAACCGTTACGTATATTTCTTCTCCAACCACATGTAAGCCCCAGCACTTCTTATCAATTTGGATTACACGGCCAGTCTTCAGTGTCGGTATAATTTCTATATACTGAAGTTGTTTTGCATCAGGTAATGTAATGATACAGGAGGAACTGTTGTCTCTGATCGCTGATACATCCTTTGGGCTGGCGTTTAATTTTAAATTTTCTTTTAATGTAAATGAGCTGTCCAGGAGTTTGATTTTGTTATTACTTCTGTCACACAAAATAACCCCTCCGTCCTGCAAAACGTCACACCCAGAAATCCAAGGAATTTTACTATCCTCTGATAACTTTATATCTACCTCACTTGAGGTTTGAAATTTGATCTGTGGAAAACGTTTGCACTGCGAATTGTCAGCGTTCGAATATCTAGCCACTGTTAAAGTTCCGAGTTTATCGATACTTTTCTGAAAGTCGACAAGCGTCTCATTTCTTTTAAATGTAACAGCGGGTGCCGTCGCTTCATCACCGATTTCTTGTAACAGCATGTCACATTTGTTCAAACGCACAGAAACCTGTATATCTGCCGCAAGCATATTGTTTGCTATTGACGAATATTTGGCGTCCTCTAGAAGTATAGTGTCAAATCGAATCACTTGTTGAGCAGCTGAACACGTCAAAACGCAACGTTCAATTTCCTGACGTTCCTGTGACTCAAACGATTCTAATTCTTTCAGAATATTTTCTTCTAAAATGTCTAAGTGTTTATTCAGTTCACGTCGAAATGTTAATATTTCGTTCATACATGTTTCTCGTATTGTCGAAAGATTTTGTAAATCTGTATTTCTATCAAGACGAATTTTGTTGAACGCTTCGTCCAGTGCTTTTGCTTTCTGCACGAGTTTAAATAAGCTTGTTGTATCGTACGATCTACTTTTATCAACAATTGACACAATTTCGCATTTTCGGTGTTTTGTAAATTTACAAGTACTACAGATTACCTTCTTATGGTCTTCACAGTAATAGGTAACTCCTTGGCTCAAGCTACAGACACATAATATAATACATGATTCGTCTCCGGCAGTTTGAACAATTGTTTCGTCCGTCGTGAGCAAGAGTTTATGATTTCTGAACTTTTTGTATTTCTTATGTGACTCTGCACAATTCTTACAAAGAAATTCCTTACAGTCGTCACAAAATTTTGCTGCCTCTTTTTCGGAACCGTCATAGTTACAGGGCCCACAAGCATGCGTTAGTGGTTCGTCTGATGAGCCATGTATGGAGCGAGAACCATCAACGGAAGACATTTTGTACTACTTCTGAAATACAACAACTTTTCATTGTGAAAATGTACTTTCTTTCAGCGAAGACTCAGCTTAGCCAGCGCTTCGATACATACTTATCAGACTCTTTGTTGTATACCTGAAAACGTCTTGGCCCGAAGTTATAAACTGTTTTCATGTTCAACTCAGCTGCGCATGAAAGAACTAAGTGCACTAAGGCCCATTTTGCCCCCCTTCCAAACAGATCCATCTCCACATATTATGAACCTTTATCCAAGCTTGTTATCATATATGAAATAAAAACAAGACAGAAGTCCCTATCAGAAGATATGGCAAGTCATAAGTCAGCCTTTGTTATATATTCTATACATTTAGTTTTCCAGTGATTTATATTGCAAATGCATAAAAAAATGGTCAAAAAACCATCACGAAAACATACCTATATAATTTTGACCCCCTTAAACCCCACTTTTATATAGTAAAACTGGGGTTTATAGGGGTATACATTATTTTTGTTATTTCTGTTCAAAAACATAGATTGTGGGTACTCGTTAGAACCGCCTCGACGAGACGGTTCTAACGAGTACCCAAAATCTATGTTTTGAGCAGAAATATGAAAAATATCAGTTTTTTTTTTCTGAAAAATTGCCATTTTTTGGTGGTAAAATTTTCAATATATTAGAATAGGCGTGTTTTCGTAATGACGACAGCTGTTCCAGAATCAAAATGTTAACGCCTTTCTATTGAGGAATGACTAAATTACAGGAATAGGTGTTTGTTTGGGTTTATTAAGACCGAAAATGGATTTATAAGGACCAACACTTACTAGAATGGACCAAAATAGGCTAATTTCGGCATTTTGGCAACTTTCAGGTCTTGGCTAGCATAGAGCACACCTAAATACCAAAACGATAGTGATGTCTGATATAGATCTTATCACAGGCTATAACATATTTCAATATTTGCTTAATATTCAGGTGTGCTCTACACTAGCCAAGAGTTGGAAGTCATAAAAAATGCTGAAAATGGCATATTTCCAGCTGTTTCTCAACGTTTAATGTCTATTTTTAGCTTGTAAAAGGGGTAATTTTGAAATATTAGTGCCCAAACCAAAACCTACAACCATTACACGAATTGTTTACAGGGAAAAGCCTGGTGATTAGAATACTCGTACTTGGATTTTTTCATCAAAATTTTGGCATCTTTTATGTACGTCGAAATTTGTCCTGCTAAAAATTCTCAAATTACTAATAATTGCAAATTCTTTCTTGCTAAACACATTACGAAAACACGCCTATTCAAATATATTGAAAATTTTGCAACCAAAAACTGGCAAATTTTCAGATAAAAAATTCAAATATTTTTCATATTTCTGCTCAAAACATGGATTGTGGGTACTCGTTAGAACCCACAATCTATGTTTTTGAGCAGAAATAAGAAAAATAATATATATCCCCTGTAAACCCCAGTTTTACTATATAAAAGTGGGGTTTAAGGGGATCAAAATTATATAGGTATGTTTTCGTGATGATATATGGGTATGAATATTTCTCTGCTATTAAATACGAAAATGACATTTATTGTTGGAATTTCCGTATTTATTAACATAGAAAATTTCATGATCAGCTGAGGAGTCAAGCATGAAAAAAAGTTTTATAACCTCGGGGCTTGGATAATTCGATATCGTAGAACAGACATGGAATGAATTCTTAGAAGGTTGCTCTTGCAAACATCGACCACATATCAAAACGAATGTCGGATCTTCGGTTTCGTTGAGACGCTTAATATGATAGCAATGTAGTTTGCAGAACTGCATACGCTCCTTAGCACCGGCTTAAGAGGACTTGATTTTTTAGGTATCTTAATGATCTCAAGGAATACAAATCAATTTTATGGAAAAGTATACGGGGAGTTATTTTACGGCCGCTACGAGACACATAACATTAGCGACTTTGCCCTTCAAAACCGCAAACATATAAAAAGAACGTTAATTGCAGTCTCGGTTTCACTGAGATTCTTCATACGGCAGTAATGTAGTTTGCAAGGCATACGCCCATAGCGCTGACTTGAGGAACTCGTTTTTCAAAGGTTTCAGAAGAGACTGTAACACACAGTATAGACTGGCCAGATGCGCAGGCTAATCACAGTATTCGATTAGGTGCATTTTCTTCACGTTGAGTTTCAAATGAACAGTGTGTGGGGCGTGGGGTAGGGGGGAGGGAGGGTAGGCATTAAGGAATGTCCTGCAAAGTAGTCTGCGTAGGCAACGCATAATCCAGGTCTTCGATGGCCTTATTGAGGAATAAGTGATGCCCTAGAAACAGCACCTGGCCGGATTACATTTAGTCTGCTGAGATTATCAAGCTGGTCAGAGCTTCCGCTCTTTGTACAGGCAAAGAACCCAGTCGGCACATGAAGTTTATCGACGATAATCCTACTTTGTATAAACGACATATTTTCTAATAATGTTTTTGCAATGATGTGTCCACGACGTTATTGCGACGTTGTATAAACGTTATGTGCCCGCTGGGAAGACTCTTTGTCTCATAGCACATGGGTTTCTTCGGGCATATAAAAACTACACATATTAAGACGATAAGTTAAAGTGTACATTCTCATCAAAACAAACGCGGTTTACGCGAACTATATTTCAACCTCGTAAACTATAAAATAGGACAAGCGTTAGCACGAAGTACCCCAGCAGGCACACAACGTTAAAATGACGTCGTATCAACGTCGATGCGACGTGATCACGTCGCATCGACGTTGATACGACGTCATTTTAACGTTGTGTGCCCGCTAGGACATATGTGCCGCAACGTCAGAAACCGTACCTTCGGAAATGTGCGCACAGCGAAGACTCAGGTCAGCCTGCGTATTCGCGCAATCTGATCAGAATCCACTGAGCGCTTTTTTGATAACAAAATATGCACAGTTTCTCATGTTGACAAAGACGACTCTGATAAGACTGCGAGCATGCACGGATTTCACAAACGAGGTAGAGGACCCTATGCGGACCGACCATACATGTATGTTTGTTGAGAGCTGCATCGGTAATAAGTGTCAGGATTCGCTTGATTACAACTGGTTAGCACCCACTACCACCCCAAGATGTTTCTACTGCTGGCCGCTCCGAGCGGTTCCTTTGTTGCGGTTCATCTTTGTTTGCACGTCGGTGGGATTCATATAGTATGAGTACGAGTACAAATTGTATTGCCGGCACATGACGCTTATCCAACGTCGCATTGATAAGTTCACACTGCTTTCCTATACATATAAAACAATACAATACAGAAAATAGACTGACATCAGCCTATTGAATTAAACAATGACTGCATAAAAATGCATTACCTGTATCTATAGAATCAATGAAAGGAAACCTTTCTCTTTTTATCATGCTGAAATCAATAGATTGGTGAGTACCAAGCCCTTATGTAATGCGTGAAATAAGTCTAAGTACTTAATGTTTTATCAACACGGAAATGTTGATCTAACCCCGAGAGCGAACTCTTAATGGTCTGTGAAAAAATAGATTTATAAGTTACATGAATCGACCTGTGGGGAGCTGTAGTCAATGCCAGTTTATTTCTACAGGTTTAGTGACCAGCCTTAATATCATTGATATAACATTTTTTTTTTACTTGCTGTATCAAATAGGGTTATAAGAATAATATTTAGTCACTGGAGACTGGAGCCAGTCTATAGAGGGATGGGTACTGATTAATAATTTAAGAACTTTGCTGTTCATAAAAATGATGTCCTCCTTTGTAATAACAGTTCTGCCTTTTCCTACATTAACTAGTCCACGACTGGAAGAATGAAATGAGCCTGGGCACAACATTTCCTACTATATGTATGCTCAGTGAAGAAACAGATCAGCCTCTGGAGGCTGAAGATTATTGTCCGCTTGAAGATTATTTGGATCATTGGCTCTCCATATAGTGGTTTGCTAAGAATCTTATCAGACTGCGCGGATGGGCAGGCTGATCAGAATCTTTTGATGGGTGCACATGCAATCTTGTAGGAAATGTTTTGCATCGGCTCAAATGTTATAACGTGCTACCGGTTTAGATCACACAGAAAGTAGGACAAGGAAGATAGGAAATTAACAGCTAAATTTATTAATATTTGTTATAACCTGCCTACGTAAACATACATGTATAAATACACATTTAGGTGAAATTGTAGTAACTTCACAAAAAGCTTTACCTGTGTAGTCTTAATAGAGATCAAACATATTTCTTCCAAAACACGTCTCTACAAAAATATGTCTTCCATCTTTATGATAACACACATTAATATACATTTGTACATGTCACAATCACATGATGTGGCAGATCTAGCAAGGGGCAAACCTGAAACGCATATGGCACTCTTAAAAAAAGGTAAGAGAAAAGCCCAGGGAGTGCCACAATCACAAAACGCAGCCCTTCCCAGACCCCAAGAGGAAGAGGGAACCGACAAATCTAAACAAGCACAAACCGAACAAACGTACGAAAAGCACTAAGATTAGCTCTCTCTTCCCCAAGCGAGGTAATCGCAATACTAAAAGGACTGAAAAACACAAGAAAAAAATGACCCACGGAAGGACATACAACAAATCGCCTCGTAGAATAAACCACAAAGCAACAAGGAGTAAGACTAGCACCGGGACCACCGCCTTAGAACGGTCGGTAGAGCAAACCACCGGGGGGTTTAAAGCACTTTTACAGCTAGCTAACTTCACCCTGGGTCCCGATGCTACTCTTAATACAGAAATACATAAAAATTCGGTTCGCCTGAGAAAGCCTGAAAAGAGAATAGCCCAACCACAAAGTATATGTTGTTCTTAATATTTTATTTCAATATAGACTTATACGTGTGTGTAAACTTCAGTCCACACAGCTCTTTGAAATTCTGCTAAATCTTTATATATATATATATATATATATATATATATATATATATATATATATATATATATATATATATATATATATATATATATATATATATATATATATATATATATATATATCGTTGAAGTAATAACGTCTATGCTCTCTGGGTCAACTTTTCAGTGGACGAC
The DNA here is from genome assembly GCA_964016985.1 of Anodontia alba. Taxonomy (NCBI): domain Eukaryota; kingdom Metazoa; phylum Mollusca; class Bivalvia; order Lucinida; family Lucinidae; genus Anodontia; species Anodontia alba. The sequence goes on from OZ024835.1 coordinate 69,074,658, forward strand.
ATATCAAAATATTTTTCTTAGTTTCCCAGAAAACAGGATTTCACATTTCCTACAATTTTTCTCCAATGAAGCATCTGATGCAGCTGCAATTTACAAACATCACGAAAACATGCCTATATAATATTGACCCCCTTAAACACCACTTTTATATAGTAAAACTGGGGTTTACAGGGGTATACATTATTTTTCTTATTTCTGTAAAAAAACATAGATTGTGGGTACTCGTTAGAACCGCCTCGCCGAGCCGAGGCGGTTCTAACGAGTACCCACAATATATGTTTTGACTAGAAGTATGAGGAATATCCGAATTTTTATTTGAAAATTTTCATTTTTTGGTGGTTAAAATGTTCAGTATATTTGAATAGGCGTGTTTTCGTAATGTTATGTTCGGTTCGCATAGCCTAGGTGTCCTCTACCTCACTTGTGAAACATTATAGGGATCAAACATGGTTTTTTCATGCATTAACATTCGCCAGGTCCCGTGGGAGGTGTTGAAAACCGAGGCCGAAGGCCGCGGTTTTCAACACCTCCCAAGGGACCTGGCGAATGTTAATGCATTGAAAAACCATGTTCGATCGCTATTATTGCATAAAAACTGAAAATATTTGCTGCATTTCGCGTTATTTCTTGCACTATTTTGTTTCGCCTTTTCACCGGTGTCTCGCGAACGTAATTTCCACGGACTATGCTCGTTCTAGGGCCGGGCAGTACACATTTCGTAAGGCAACAATTCTGCGGCCCCGGTATAAGCATATTGAAAGTTGCGTAGCCGTGCATTAACAGCGCGTGAATTGCCTTGTTAATACACGGCTTTTTGCCGGTTAATGCACTGCTGTTAATAACGTGCGACACTGCTTTTTATGAAATAATACAAATTTAATTCTTAGTTAGAGTAATTGAAGGCTGCTAGGAGGAGCTTAACCACAGTGCAGTAAGGCCTAGAAATGAGTGGGCCGGGTCATGTGAAACCGTGTCTTAGTGTACAGATTTAGAATAATTGTCGGAAAATCTAACTTTTCGGAGCAATTCAGAAAATTTATTAATCGTTATAAAAGAATTGGTTAAAGCCTGGATATTATACGGCAGACTCAATCCTAGTTGGCAACCCAACCATTGCTGATGGCTATGCTTCACTCTTTAATTGCACGATGGCGGTTCGGGCCTCAGAATCAATGACGGCCTCTTCGTAAAACTTTAACCAGTGGGATGGGGCTTGACGATATGTCTTTAGCTTGGTCCGCCGTGGTTCAGCTATTAGTTTTCATTTACTTTTGCATACAGTAGAAGTAGCCATGAGTATTCGTCTTTGTTTATTATAGTGATTAATTTGATTTTTATGTTTTCGCTTTGATGCATTGACTGAGTTGGGATCCTTTTATGCGAACCGAATTTTTATGTATTTCTGTATTAAGAGTTGCATCGAGACCCAGGGCGGTTGGCTAGCTGTAAAAGTGCTTTAAACCCCTAGCGGTTTACTCTACTGATCGTTCTAAAGCGGTGGTCCCGGTGTTAGTCTTACTCTTTGTTGCTTTGTGGTTTATTCTTCGAGGCGATTTGTTTTATGTCTTACCTTGTTTAAATTTTGTTTTTGTGTTTATTCAGTCCTGTTAGCATTGCGATTACCTCGCTTGGGGAAGAGAGAGCTAATCTTAGTGGTTTTCGTACGTTTATTCGTTTGTGCTTGTTTGATTTTGTCGGTTTCCTTTTCCTCTTGGTGTCTGGGAAGGGCTGCAGTTTGTGATTGTGGCATTCCCTAGACTTTTCTCTTACCTTTTTTTTTCTACACACAGATACAAAGATCCCTGGTTTTCTCCATCGGGACCTTTTCCAAGGCACCTAGAGATGTATGAAAGCGTTTCAAGCTGGTGTATTTTGGAAACATACACTGAGGTTTTAACAGGAAAAAAATAGAGGTAAAAAGCACTGCTGCCTATTGGATTTCCAGGTGTAGCGAAACAACCATGATGACGTTGCAGACTGAATTGCAATGGTCAAGATTCTTCTCTTGCCTATTCCACTAAGTACATACAGGCTCTGGTGATCCAGACATGTCAATATATTTGACTCCAGCACCTGGACTGAAACAATCTGGGATAACGCACTATTCACTATATACAAGATATACACCGTACACTGATGCCCTGGAGTTGTCTAGGACTAGGACTGGGTCTGAGTTATAATCAGATTAAACTATCATCTGGATACCCAGTTTATCAAGAGCTATGTACGCCATGGTATTTCGTTATATTATATCGACAATAAGGAAGCTTTTGGTTATCAAGCATATTATGGCAGATCTATGTAGTAAATTTGTGTCGAAATATACTAAACAAATTATAAGACTGATTAAATCAAAGCACTGAGAGTGCTAATGAGGCGATTCTTTGTGAACTTTGCATAATGTAAGGCAAACGTTTCATCTGATTCGCAGGCAGTTTAACTGCAAATTCTCCCTTACTCTTTGTTGCTTTGTGGTTTATTCTTCGAGGCGATTTGTTTTATGTCTTACCTTGTTTAAATTTTGTTTTTGTGTTTATTCAGTCCTGTTAGCATTGCGATTACCTCGCTTGGGGAAGAGAGAGCTAATCTTAGTGGTTTTCGTACGTTTATTCGTTTGTGCTTGTTTGATTTTGTCGGTTTCCTTTTCCTCTTGGTGTCTGGGAAGGGCTGCAGTTTGTGATTGTGGCATTCCCTAGACTTTTCTCTTACCTTTTTTTTTCTACACACAGATACAAAGATCCTTGGTTTTCTCCATCGGGACCTTTTCCAAGGCACCTAGAGATGTATGAAAGCGTTTCAAGCTGGTGTACTTTGGAAACATACACTGAGGTTTTAACAGGAAACAAATAGAGGTAAAAAGCACTGCTGCCTATTGGATTTCCAGGTGTAGCGAAACAACCATGATGTCGACGTTGCTGACTGAATTGCAATGGTCAAGATTCTTCTCTTGCCTATTCCACTAAGTACATACACGCTCTGGTGATCCAGACATGTCAATATATTTGACTCCAGCACCTGGACTGAGACAATCTGGGATAACGCACTATTCACTATATACAAGATATACACCGTACACTGATGCCCTGGAGTTGTCTAGGACTAGGACTGGGTCTGAGTTATAATCAGATTAAACTATCATCTGGATACCCAGTTTATCAAGAGCTATGTACGCCATGGTATTTCGTTATATTATATCGACAATAAGGAAGCTTTTGGTTATCAAGCATATTATGGCAGATCTATGTAGTAAATTTGTGTCGAAATATACTAAACAAATTATAAGACTGATTAAATCAAAGCACTGAGAGTGCTAATGAGGCGATTCTTTGTGAACTTTGCATAGTGTAAGGCAAACGTTTCATCTGATTCGCAGGCAGTTTAACTGCAAATTCTCCCTTACTCTTTGTTGCTTTGTGGTTTATTCTTCGAGGCGATTTGTTTTATGTCTTACCTTGTTTAAATTTTGTTTTTGTGTTTATTCAGTCCTGTTAGCATTGCGATTACCTCGCTTGGGGAAGAGAGAGCTAATCTTAGTGGTTTTCGTACGTTTATTCGTTTGTGCTTGTTTGATTTTGTCGGTTTCCTTTTCCTCTTGGTGTCTGGGAAGGGCTGCAGTTTGTGATTGTGGCATTCCCTAGACTTTTCTCTTACCTTTTTTTTTCTACACACAGATACAAAGATCCTTGGTTTTCTCCATCGGGACCTTTTCCAAGGCACCTAGAGATGTATGAAAGCGTTTCAAGCTGGTGTACTTTGGAAACATACACTGAGGTTTTAACAGGAAACAAATAGAGGTAAAAAGCACTGCTGCCTATTGGATTTCCAGGTGTAGCGAAACAACCATGATGTCGACGTTGCTGACTGAATTGCAATGGTCAAGATTCTTCTCTTGCCTATTCCACTAAGTACATACAGGCTCTGGTGATCCAGACATGTCAATATATTTGACTCCAGCACCTGGACTGAGACAATCTGGGATAACGCACTATTCACTATATACAAGATATACACCGTACACTGATGCCCTGGAGTTGTCTAGGACTAGGACTGGGTCTGATTTAAAATCAGATAAAACTATCATCTGGATACCCAGTTTATCTAGAGCTATGTACGCCATGGTATTTCGTTATATTATATCGACAATAAGGAAGCTTTTGGTTATCAAGCATATTATGGCAGATCTATGTAGTAAATTTGTGTCGAAATATACTAAACAAATTATAAGACTGATTAAATCAAAGCACTGAAAGTGCTAATGAGGCGATTCTTTGTGAACTTTGCATAGTGTAAGGCAAATGTTTCATCTGATTCGCAGGCAGTTTAAATCAGGCTTAAATCTTACTCGATAAAAACTAGAAAATGAGTGATGTCTCTTGCATATTCTTTCTCTAGAATGTTCTTTGATACTATGTGAGGTGAAAAGATTTTCATATACACACATAGCAAGTGTATCGGATTCTCCCTTTTTATCTATAGAACAGCAGATCTTGAACAGGCCTAAAGCAGTTGATAGAATCTATTGACCCTTAAAATGCCAGTCACAACTGCTGCAGACGGCAGTTTGATTTTTTTTTCAAAGAAAACAAGTCTTGATATTTTATGTGAGTTGCCTGTTGACTGTTACGCTGTGCGCATGCTCGATATCTCTCACAGACGACAGCTGAACGCCAATATTTTAGCCAACCAGCAGTTGTTCATGTTTGTGCGTCACAGCTATATAACGGTTCTGTAATGCTCCAATTTTAAAAGAGGCTTTCCCAACTGTACGTGCTGAACTCTCAATTGAGGCACATAGCGGATCATAGCGAAATATACCAAAGTAGTTCATCACGAAAACAAGCCTATATAATTTTGACCCCCTTAAACCCCATTTTTATATAGTAAAAATGGGGTTTACAGGGGTATACATTATTTTTCTTATTTCTGCTCAAAAGCATAGATTGTGGGTATTCGTTAGAACCGCCTCATCGAGGTTTGAGAGGGTCAAAAGTGTTTGCAGTTAAAGTGTGCATTGTATAAAAGCGAAATTAAAGAAAATTAAACAACAACACCACCAACAAATCATCTTCATAAAGTGAAGAAGCTCTTGCCATAAATCACTTTGACTCCATTCGTTTTCTCATAACCGGAGAGAGTAGGGGAGATTAAATATTGTTTTAACAAAACAAATGTCATCAGGCTTATTGGCCGGCGCGCGAATCGCGCCGGTATCTGAATATAGCTTTGGATTTTTATATATAGAGAAGTGTTCGATTAGCGCAGAGCACAGTTTGGTAAGTTTGAATACAAGTTTACAAGTTTATTCGTCAATACAGAGAGTTTCACAAATGAAACAGAGAACTATAAAGGAAAAATGAATAAAGAGAGAAAAAAAAAATATATATATATAAATAAAATGATGTTACGGCCTAGCACTCCTACCTTCGATTATCTGCGATATAATACATATCAAGCAATAAATATACTGCATTTCCGCATCCCGAAAACATACCTATATAATTTTAACCCCCTTAAACCCCACTTTTATATAGTAAAACTGGGGTTTACAGGGATATACATAATTTTTCTTATTTCTGCTCAAAACCACAGATTGTGGTACTCGTTAGAACCGCCTCGCCGAGGCGGTTCTAACGAGTACCCACAATATATGTTTTGAACAGAAATATAAAAGATATCAGAGTTTTTTATCCGAAAATTTTTAGTTTTTGGAGGTGAAAATTTCTATATATTTGAATAGGCGTGTTTTCGTAATGGAAAGGCTACATACTACCATTAATTTTCCTTATATACTTTATACATTTTGCAAATATTCTATTGCCCACATTTTTGTGTTTTAAGTTAAAAAAGGTCAACAGTTAGTACTTGTCTGACAGCAGCCCCTCTAATATTTTCAAAACAAAACCAAAGACGTGTAGGCTACAGACTACTATTGGTTTTCTTTATATCTTTTATACATTTGCAAAAGTTTTACAGCCCACCGTAACGTTTTCGGTTTAAGTTCAAATGGTGAATTCTTGGTACTTGGCCGACAGCAGTCGCTCTTACATTTTTACAACAAAAACTAAAATCTTTAAACTACAGACAACCAGTCGATTTTCTGCTTTCATTTTTAAAGAAATCATCTAAAATGAACAATTTTGCGGATATCTAAATTGCCTGCATTATACAGTTTAACCAATTATTGCATGAAACACATTTTAATAACATATTCTATCTGTCATTCTTCGTTGCCATGCGAGGTTTTAGAGAAAGTGGCTTTGACTTCTTTTGAATTTATATTTATCCACGCAAAAAAGTAGATCATGTGTATATATAAGTACGCAAATGAAGAAATATTAATACAAAAGTAGAAAATTCGCTTAAATACATGCGCGAAGAATGAAGGCGAAAATTACTCTGCGTGTCCGCACAGACTGATCAGCGCCTTTATTGTTCGCTGTAGCTATTTTCTTTCCTTTTTTCAGACGGAGAAGCTACACACAAGCTTAAATGGAGGGCAAAATAATTTTCTGGAATGTATTAGTTTCTCATAGAATCTGTCATTTCAGGGCTATTCAGCTCTTTGATTAAGTACAGGCACAAAATGGAACAATTTAAAATGGAACCAAGCTAATGTTCCGTACATTTTAGCAATACCTGACCTAATACAGACCCTGTCTACTTATGAATATGAGTCGTTGTACTTTCTGAAACGTACTGAATGTGCACTAAACAGAGAGAAATGAGCCGCAATATCAGAAAACGTAACTTCCGACATGTGCGCTCAACGAAGATCATTACAAAAACATGCCTATTCAAATATACTGAAAATTTTACCACCAAAAACTGAAAATGTTCAGATAAAAAATTCTAATATTTTTCAAATTTCCGCTCAAAACATAGACGAGGCGGTTCTAACGAGTACCCTAATCTATGTTTTTGAGCAGAAATAAGAAAAATAATATATACCCTTGTAAACCATAGTTTTACTATGTAAAAGTAGGGTTTAAGGGGTTCAAAATTATATAAGCATGTTTTCGTGATGTTCAGATGAGCCTGCACATTCCTACAATCTGCTCAGAAACTTCACTGGATACACTTTGGATAGTCAAGTATGCAAAGTTTCTTCATGTAGACTACGAAGACTGATCAAACAGCTTTGATGCGTAGGCTGGTTTGAGGCTTTCTTGAGAGCACATGCCAGAAGATATGTTTTTTCACGTTGCGGTTCAAATCTTTTTTTTTTTTTTTTCAAAACCAGATGCTGACCTGCTACCATGACCGGTCTTTCTACTTCAGCCGTTATCAAATCGCCATGGCACTTTTTAAACCTAAATCAATTAATTTGCTCTGCAATTCATGTCACATTTGATATGCATTAACTCTAGTAATTAGTCATTGTCGCTTAAGATTCAGTATGTGATCCAGGACCTACGGAAATCTAGCACATCATGTGATTAGACAAACCTTACAGCCAATGAATTCTGCCCAGAATTTCCACTACACATACTTAAACTCTTTAGAACTGTAAACTGACATGTCAGTTAAATGTTTATGCGGACGGTCTGTGTCGTCACTTCTAGTGTACACGAAGGCTATTTTTCTCTCCATTTGTCAGCAATAACAAAACGAACAAAAAAAAAATGTTTTTCTTAATTCATGTCGACTTGCTTGAATAATTAAGTTATATTGTCATAACGCTAGCAATTATAGACGTTCAGATATATGTGCCGCATCGTCAGAAAACGTACCTTAGGACATTCACCCAACAAAATACTCAGATCAGCCTGTGTATTCGCGCAGACTAGTCAGAATCTTCAGTGGCCATATTCTGGTTAGCCAAAGATGCAAAGGTTCTTCATGGCTCGAATTTGTCACTAACCGATAAAATGACCCCGTCATAATTTGCTAATCAGCAACTTAGGGTTAAAATTCATTAGCCAACTGTGTCATTTATATTATGTGGTTTCATGTTGTTGGACAGTGATAGTCTTCTGTTACTTGGAAAACTTGATTATAAAACAATACACATACGGATATAAAATGACAAAACACCTGTAACCCGTATATCTGGCTATAATATATCTACTAGAGTGAACCCCGAACAACAGATCAAACATATGTTTGACCCACAACGTAAGAAAGCGTCTTTTCTAAAATGTGCATCTAACAAAGACTCAAATCAGCCTGCGCATCAATGTAGTCTGATTAGAGTCTTCGTTATCCATCTGAACAAACTTTGTATCCTTCACTATCCAAAATGTGCCCAGTGAAGGTTCTGATCTGACTTCGCGAATGCGCAGGCTGACCCAAACCTTCGCTGGGCGAACATGTCCGAAGGAACGTTCTCTGACGTTACGTTGCGACTCATTTGTAATTTGGACTTGCTTCAGATATCAGGCGTAGTTGCGATTGAGTAAAACTAGTTTACCCGCCTCCCCTCCCACCCCCACCCACACCATCGCCTCGCCCCCCCCCCCCCTCACCTACACACATGCGCACATTACGTGCTTTTATTTTCATACTTTCCGATGCGATTCCTTGCAGCTCTTCTTTGTACGTGTATCGGTAATTAAAGCTTTGTATTTTGGCGTTGTTGGTTCCTCATTTCTTCTTATTTCGGTAACTTGTAAAGGATATACTTCGTGACTGTAGTTTTTTCCAAGGTTGTTGTTATTTTTGTTCATGTGTCTCCACAATTTCAAAATATGTATTCTAACACCCCTGCTCGTGTTGTTCCTTATTTGTCTTTACATTTCTAGCCGTGTTTTATCTGAGGCATTTGAGCACAGGAATTTCGTCGCGCGCTATCAAAGGGAACCAATCATATTACTGTTGCGAAAGTTGCGTGCCTGGTAACTATGGACGCAAGCTTACAATATTGGTCGAAACATTCATATACATAATAAATTATATTAGATCTAGTAATTGCAGTTCTTTGACTTTTTTTACCTGAAGAGTTCCTCTACAGGTTATACCATTCAAACATACTCGTTTTACTCCTTGTTGTCATCGTGTATTTGTTGACATTATCGAAAACAAAAGTGTCGCTTAACATTCTTATTTTGTTGTTTTATATCTGTCCTCCATAGGTCCATCGCGACACTCCAATTTCATTCGATTTGCAATTCTTTCATGAACACAGTATACAAGTTTTTATGTTTTACATCGTTTTAATATTTTACATCGTCAGCTGATTCGCATAAGTATCCGCCATTTTGAATGTTCGTAATCGAACCTTGTAACTACGTAACCGTGTGACGTAATTCTTAATGGTTGACGTCAACTACCAAATGGGGAATTCAGGTAATAAAAATAATCATAAAAATCAATACAAATCTCATTTATGCAAAACATTCGCTCAGTGAGGGGTGTTAGAAAAGAAATAAATTATTCTGAACCGTGCTCAAATGCCGCAGATAAAGCACAGTTTAGTTTGGGTTGTACCCATTTGAATACTCGCTCGCTGCGCTCGCTCGTGCTCAAATGGGTACAACCCAAACTCAACTGTGCTTTATCTTGGGCATTTGAGCACGGTTCGGAATAATTTATTTCTTAATTCTAACACTCCTCGCCTATATAGCCAATGGTTAAACTCAGTGATATATTATGCAATAAATCACTGGGCGGAAACGCGCGACGCTATCTGGCGCCTTTCCGACGTCATTTCGACACGCTGCTGACGTCAGTCTTAGTTTCTACGACGCTAGACTGTGTAACGTCGTTTTTCTCACTTCAGCAACGTAAGAAATATATGTAAACGTCAGCGTTACAGACAAAACTTTTGGCGGGATTTCTTCATTCGATGGCGGAAAGTTTGAAAAATCTAAAGGATACAATTACATTTTCGTCGTTTTCTATGTGTTAGAATCGAAATAGATCAGCTCTTGTGCGTGATTTGTTGAGTAATAAATCAGTTTGTCGGTCAGTTGTAAGAAGATAAATCACTCGCGCTCCGCGCTCGTGATTTGATCTACTTTACAACTGACCTCCAAACAGTGATTTATTACTCAACAAATCACTGCTAGAGCTGATCTATTTCTTAATTAGTATCTGTGTACAATTGCTGTTGTCATCCTAGCTTATATATTAATAGTCTACTCTGGATAAAACAGCCGACGATTAATGTGTCGTCCTTTTGTCTGTAGGCAGTAGAATTCGGTTTCCATAAGCGATTTTTTGCTGTAAAAACTGTACTGTGCTTTCTGCCAATAGCAGTAACAATCTGAACATTGTGCGAATCTTCCCCACAAACAAGGATGTTGTCATAAGCATCAACACATATTCCTTTCGGACGTTTTAAGTCTTGGTCAGTGTACTGGTATACAACTCTACCATCTGACTTCAGACATGTTATCGTAGAATGCATGATATCAGAAACATAGATGTTCTTTGATGATGGACTTACTATAATATAGTACGGGTATACAAACATACATGAGCCATCTTGGTTCAGCCCTGTTCTTCTTATTAAGTTACCATTTAAATCAAGGACTCTAACCTCCCCTGTTTTTTGAACCTGTATCATTGTGAACGGTGATATATATTTCTTCCCCAACAACGTGTACACCCCAGCACTTCTCATCAAGTTTAATTACACGAGCGGTCTTCAGTCTCGGCATCACTTCTATATACTGAAGTTGTTTTGCATCAGGTAAAGTAATTATACAGGAGGAACTGTTGTCTTTGATCGCTGATACATCTCTAGGACTGGCTTGTAATTCTAGACTTTCTGTGAATGTAAATGAGCTATCCAAGAGTTTGATTTTGTTATTATTTCTATCACACAAAATAACGCCAAAAAAGGCACACCCAGATATCCAAAGACTGGATTTATCCTCTGATAACTTTATGTCTACATCACTGGAGCTTTGAACTTTAATTTGTGTAAAAGGTTGAGACTGCGGCTTGTCAGCTTTCGAGTATCCAGCCGTCATCAGAGTTCCCAATTTATCAATACTTTTCTGGAGGACGACAAGCTTCCCATTTCTTTGGAATGTAACAGCAGGTGTAGTGGTTTCATCACCAATTTCTTGTAGAAACATTTCACATTTTTTCAAACGCACAGAAACTTGTACATCTGCCGCAAGCATATTGTTTGCTTTTGACGAATTTTTGACGCCCTCTATAAGAATAGTGTCGAAACGAATCATTTGTTGAGCAGCTGAACATGACGAAATGACACGTTCAATTTCCTGACGTTCCTGTAACTCAAATGATTATAATTCTTTCAGGATATTTTCTTCTAGAATGTCAAAGTGTTTATTGAGTTCTCGTCCAAACGCTATTATTTCGTTCATACATGTTTCTCGTAATATCACGAGATTTAGTAAATCTGCATTTCTATCAAGACGAATTTGATCGAATGCTTCGTCCAATGCTTTTGCTTTCTGTGTGTGTTTCAACAAGCTTGTTGTGCCGTATGATCTACTTTTGTCACCAATTAACATATTTTTGCATTTTCGGTGTTTTATACATTTACATGTATTACATATTACTTCCTTATGATCTTCACAGTAATTGGTTACTTCTTGGCTCAAGTTGCAGTCACATAATACAATACAAGATACGTCTCCGGCAGTTCCAACTATGGTTTCGTTGGTCGCGGGCAAGAGTTTATGATTTCTAAACTTTTTATAGTTCTTATGTGAGTCTGCGCAATTCTTACAAAGGAATTCCTTACAGTTATCACAAAATTTTGCTGCTTCACTTTCGGAACCTTCATAGTTACAGGGCCCACAAGCATGTGTTTGTGGTTCTTCTGATGAGCCATGTATGGATCGGGACCCATCCACTGCTGACATTTTGTACTATTTCTGAAATACAACAGAACTTTTAAGTGATATTTGCGCACAGCGAAGACTCAGATCAGCCAGCGCTTCCATACACATTTATCAAACACTGTTGTAAACTTGAAAACGTCTTGGCCCCGAGGTTATAAAACCTTTTCATGCTCAACTCAGCTGAGCATGAATTTTGTCCTGCTAATGAATCCCAAATTACTAACAACTGCAAATTCTCCCTTGCTAAACACAGCTGAGCATGGGGCTTCTCTGCTAATAAATATGAAAAAAGCCAACTATTGAACATGAAAAAAGTTTTATAACCTCGGGACTGGGATTATTGGGTATCCAAGAACTAACACAGAATGGAATATTTAAAAGTTGCTCTTGGAAAACGAACACCTAAAAAGAACGGATTTCGGAATCCCGGTTTCAATGAGACGCTTAATATGACAACAAAGTAGTTAAAGGACTGCATACACTCCCTAGCACCGGCTTAAGAGGACTCGAATTTCCTAGAGAATCCCTAGATCATATGAGGACCGATCATATGTTCGTAAATGGGAGCTGTATCGGAATCAAAGATGAGGTTTCGTGCGGGTAAAACATGTTTCCATCCCGCTACTTTCTCACAACCACTTTTTTTTTTTTTTTTTTTTTTTTTTTTTTTTTTTTTGCTGACCGTCTGCAGCTCCGTGTGTGACATTTGTTTTTTTCGTTGTTTGTCCCTCATCTTCTCGGGGAGGGGGCGGGGAAGCTTTGCTTTGTAATTTTGGCATTTCGTGGGCGTCTTCATTACATATGTTTCGCTAAGAATACATGCCAGAAGGTATGTTTTCTCACGATGTGGTTCATTCTGTATGAATACGAAATATTGATTATTACACACTGCGTTCCCATACATACAGAACAATACAACAGATTAGTAGGATAAGAACTTTTTGCTCGGATAAAAGTGAGAACGTCCGAAGTAGTAAGCCAGGGGGTACAGGACGTTTTCTACAACGTCACATTAATTTTGACGCAACGTTATGACGTACATTTCTACAAGGTCGCATTTAACGTTACGCAACGCCATGATGTTTGTTAAACATCGCATTAAGTTGATGACGTTGCATAAACTTTAATGTGACGTTGTACAAACGTCTTATGCCTGCTGGGAATAGTTCTGCCTTATTTTTACTGTTACTAGTTCATGAGCGGAAAAAAGGGACGTTATTATGTATCATTGGTTCAAGTCACACAGAAAGTAGGACAAGGAAGTTAAGAAATTATAAGTTAAATTTATCAATATTTATTATAATCAGTCCTCATTAACATACAGGTATAAAGAAAGATATAAGCAAAATTGCAGTAATGTTACAAAGATGTTTACCTGTGTGTTTAAATAGATACAAAACATATAACTCCAAACCACGACTCTACACAAATTTGTCCTCTACCTTGGTGTTATCTATCTCCTACACGATGTATATGATGTGGCGGATCTACTAAGTCGGCAGAACCGAAACACACATATGACCTAGCAAGTATATAAAGCTTTACTCTGTATGAATAACATTTACTCTGGCATACAGGAGAATTAGCCATGAGTACTCGTCTTTGTTTATTATAGTGATTAATTTGATTTTTATGTTTTCACTTTGATGCATTGACTGAGTTGGGAGCCTTTATGCGAACCGAATTTTTATGTATTTCTGTATTAAGAGTAGCATCGGGACCCAGGGTGAAGTTAGCTAGCTGTAAAAGTGCTTTAACCCACCCCCCCCCCACCCACCCACCCACCCCGGTAGTTTGCTCTACCGACCGTTCTAAGGCGGTGGTCCCGGTGTTAGTCTTACTCTTTGTTGCTTTGTGGTTTATTCTACGAGGTGATTTGTTGTATGTCTGTCCGTGTGTCATTTTGTTCTTGTGTTTTTCAGTCCTTTTAATATTGCGATTATCTCGCTTGGGGAAGAGAGAGCTAATCTTAGTGCTTTTCGTACGTTTGTTTGGTTTGTGCTTGTTTAGATTTGTCGGTTTCCTCTTCCTCTTGGGGTCTGGGAAGGGCTGTGGTTTGTGATTGTGGCACTCCCTGGACTTTTCTCTTACCTTTTTTACTCTAGGAGCTCGGTGTATACTTCGCATACAATAAATGTTAAAGCTAATTTTAATAGTCTTGGTTTATCGCCTGCAAATCTTGGCTGAATTTGCTGCATTCCGAAATGAAAATGATGAACTGGAAAGGTCTAAATGATATCTCGCCTAAATGAGAACAACACTAGCTCACATTAAAAAAATAATTACAATTAATTTCCCATCGCTTGTTGAGCCAGGGGTATCAAAAAATCAAACTGGTAGCAACAGTAAAGAAGTTCTATGGGACACATAATGATCTGGTCAGTCCCTACAATGTGGCAGTTTCCAGAATGGTTTCTGATGTTTTTGTCAATGACGAGCCATAAGAAGACCTCCGAAATCCCGGACATACGCTTCTACCTACATTTCCTTCGTTCAGGCCTATGGGCATTTTGGACGAAGCTTGCTTACAAAGTAATGCTTACTATCCGCGGACGCCTGATTACACCTTTTATTCTGGGGTCCATGTCAATTGGTCTGAACATTCGGATTCGTCATTCGTTTACCATGTCCAAAACTACTTTTTAGGCTTACCTCACCAAAACTAAAAAGAGTGGTCATAAGAATATTACATTTTTGCCACCATGTCCTGGGAATGCTTTTAAAGATAAACGTATATCCCATAAACTTTGATAAAGTGCTGCAATGGTTACCTTTTACAATATATCTACATTAGTGCAGTATGCCGAAAATGTGCACGCGAGTGGAGAGCACATTCTGTACATGTAGGTGTTCAATTACTTGAAATATTATTCTGTTCTCTTCATACAGTACTTCACTTTTTCCGGCTCCTTTCTTGAGGGAACAACCGTGGCAATAAGCATAACAGATCATAACATATCAGATTCTGTACATGTAGGTGTTCAATTACTTGAAATATTATTCTGTTCTCTTCATACAGTACTTCACTTTTTCCGGCTCCTTTCTTGAGGGAACAACCGTGGCAATAAGCATAACAGATCAGATTACTATGGCAATAAATTTCCTGCTTCACACCAATTAATGTTACAGCTTTTCTCCCAAGATTTCTCTCTCCAGATGTTAATCCTCAGAGTAAATACAAGGTCCAGTTGTTAATTTTTAGTTCCATAGGTATTAATGTATTAAGTTTCAAATGAAATTGGTGCTTGAAAACTGAAGGAAAAGGATAGTTAATTCATTCATAACTAATATTTTTCTTATTTCTTATTATTTTTTTTCTCTTTCATTTTCCTTTTTCTTTGTTATGTATTAATAGAATATCAGTTTATACTAACTACTTCAGAATGCTGATTTGACAGGAAGAAATATTACTCACCAGTTTGATTCAAAATGAATGAAATATAAATATAAATAAATAAATAATAATGATGACAACCAGTTTGATTTAAAATGAATGAAATGTAAGTAGATAGATAGATAGATAGATAGATAGATAGATAGATAGATAGATTCAAAGACGTTATTAACCACCCCCCCCCCCCTCAACCCCTCTTTTCAAAAATCCTCCAAAAATGACCAGGTCAGCAAGGTACCAGTACTATTTTTATACTTTGATAGTATTTTATGTGAAAAAAAATAATAATAATAATAACAATAATGATAAATTTGTATTGCTTGAGTTACTACCCTTCATTTACTTAAAAGTTTTGCCATATTCACATTGCACATTCACATTTATGTCCCTGCAACTTCTACAGTTTTCATGATTGTGGTTTGATCCTTGCACTACAGAAAAAAGTATACGGTATGTTTAGCACATGCATGAAGGTCAGAGAACTCTATTCAATCTATTATTGCAAGACTTACATGACCTCGATTTATTTACTTGTTTTGGCTTACAATCATGCCAAAGCAGAGTTCATATGTCTGCATCTCCTCTTACACATTTCAAGGTCATGTTCCGAAACTTGCGTGATGGTAATAAAACTGCAAGCCATGCACCATGCCCCGCCACATAAGGACATATTCCCTATGCACCTCTGTAGTATAAGGGCTGAAAACAATCTAAGTTAAACATGAAGAGAAGCAATAAACAGTAATTTCATAACTCCAAGAAAAAAAAAAAAAAAAAAAAAAAATACACCAAAATGTCTAAGTTAAAAATGCAATAAAAAGTGATAAAAAATAATTTCAGGATTCTGAAAAAAACAATATGCATATCTTCAGACCATCCTAAAAGCACCTGTAAAGTTTCAAAAGGATTGGCCTGAAAATGTAGGAGTTGCGTATACAAGGTACATACTCCCTATACATTTCTGTAATATTAGGGCTCGAAAAAAGTCTAAGTTAAAAATGCAAAAAATGTAATAAAAAATACTTTTAGGATTCTGAAAAAAACAATATGCATATCTGCAGACCATTCTAAAAGCGCCTGTAAAGTTTGAAAAGGATTGGCCTAAAACTGTAGGAGGAGTTGCGGGCAGAAGGTACATACTCCCTATACATTTCTGTAGTATTAGGGCTCGAAAAAAGTCTAAGTTAAAAATGAAAAAAATGTAATAAAAAATAATTTCAGGATTCTGAAAAAATAATATGCATATCTACGGACCATCCTAAAAGCGTCTGTAAAGTTTCAAAAGGATTGGCCTAAAACTGTAGGAGGAATTGCGGGCAGAAGGTACATACTCCCTATACATTTCTGTAGTATTAGGCTCGAAAAAAGTCTAAGTTAACATTGAAAAAAAAATGTGATAAAAAATAATTTCAGGATTCTGAAAAAATAATATGCATATCTTCGGACCATCCTAAAAGCGCCTATAAAGTTTGAAAAGGATTGGCCTAAAACTGTAGGAGGAGTTGCGGGCAGAAAGTACATACTCTCTATACATTTCTGTAGTATTAGGGCTCGAAAAAAGTCTAAGTTAAAAATGAAAAAAATGTGAAAAAAAAAATAATTTCAGGATTCTGAAAAAAACAATATGCATATCTTCAGACATCCTAAAAGCGCCTGTAAAGTTTGAAAAGGATTGGCCTAAAACTGTAGGAGGTTGCGGGCAGACGAATGGTGGGGGCGCTGACGGACGGACAGACAGACAGACGGACGGACACTAAAAATTTCAGAGGGTATAACATAATACCCCGCCACTTTTTTGGTGGAGGGGCATAAAAATTTAGCTGAGCATGTGCGCATGAAGCCCACGTGACTTTGAAAATGGTCGATTGATAAATCTGCAAAGCCACACTGGCAGCACCGGGGGCATTCACCCCCTTTAGGGATCTTCTAGTTTATTTTTAATTTCCTTGGGATCACTGAGCACATTCTAGTATTTTAGGAAATTTAGTTCTGCTTTAGCTGGTGCTTCGGGTACATGCAGCCCTGCAAACCATTGCTGACAAATGAAGAGGCTAAAAGAAAACAACATTTGCTTTTTTTTTTTTTTTTTTTTTTTTTTGGATACATTGATTGATTTTTGTTGATCATAAAAATGAAAAAAAAAAAAAAAAAAAAAAAAAAGGAAACCAGAAGAGATTCAAGAATAGGAGTATATTCTTCTTTTGATAAGCTCCGAATAAGGTGAAAAATGACTTATGAGGTGACAATTTAGGATAAGTTGCATTTTGTTTTTGCACAAAACATTCCTTGTTATTCATTGTAATCGCCTCAACGAGACATTCCATTGAGTACCCACAAGACATTATTTTGATTAAGATAAAATTATGTTTTTATTACTCCCCTTATCTGGAGCCAGTTTTAGAACTCCCCTTGTCTGGAGCTATTGTAATCCCAGCAGCAGGTATTTCAACTGCTCCAAGAGCAAGACAGTGTACAAACTGTAATTTGATAAACTCCCACTAATGGACTTCCCCTAAAATAAACGACCATATCTAATTTGTTATTTCACCCAGCTGGTAGGAATAAGCTGGCTTCCACAATGTAGAGGTAATCTCGGAAAAAGTGGTAGAGTGCATAGTTATGTCTAGTCCCGGGTTTTATTTGTAAACAACACGCATAAGGTCAATGATGCATTGTGGGTCAATAACTGAATCCGAACCAAACTGTATATTGTGGGCGTAGACAATAATTCTTGGAAAGGGAAAAGTTCAATCACAAAGCATTTTTTTTATTACTAAGTGCGTCCAACACGAACCGCGAAGGGGTTCGGCGTGCAGACGCACTACTATAGTCTAACTATGTGACCAGTGATGTGTGTGGCCAAAACTGTGATGTGATGGTCCAACAAACTCTTGGGTGGTTCGGTGCTTACCCTGAAAAACAATAAGCGTTCCATGATTTGGCAAAGCTATTGACACAGCGGCCGTGCCGATAATAGCAACAAAACAGCCAATAACGCCAACTATTGCAATTGCAAGGGGTATAATCACGAGACATGACGTCAGCCTACAAAATTTGCGATCGCCGCAATTCTGAATTTCGTCCCCACTTCGCATTTTATTTCTATTCATTCTCCGTCTGTTTACAAGCTAAGCATGATTCGTTTAGTGCATACGGTACACTTTAATATAGATTTTTAAATAACATAGACTAAATTACCTCGCTTGGGGAAGAGAGAGCTAATCTTAGTGCTTTTCGTACGTTTGTTTGGTTTGTGCTTGTTAAGATTTGTCGGTGTCTTCTTCCTCTTGGGGTCTGGGAAAGGCTGCGGTTTGTGATTGTGGCACTCCCTGGACTTTTCTCTTACCCTTTTTAACTCTCTTTCCACGTGATAATCTGTAAAAACTTCGACACAATAATGTGTTTGATCGTCCGGTTCGTAAATTGTTGTCATTTTTATTTATTTTTTTTCCCTGCTTTTCATAATGTGTAGACTCGCAAAAAAGAAAAACAAGACCAAAAAGAAACAGAGACAAAAACGCACAAACAGTCAAAAAACTTAAGAAAAAATCCTGAAGCAGTAAAATGAATTTCAAGTAAGCGCATGAAAGTGTATTGTCGTTGTACCTGCCATCGGCATACACTAGTTTTCGGTATTCGGAAAGCATAGCCCCGCCCATCGGGGCCCGCGAAATAGATGGGCTGCCTAAAACCTCCATGGCAGAGCTGCTAATAACAAAACAGGACCCGAATTCATGTGATCGGGTCAGGAAAAGTCCCACAAATTTGGAGGCAATGTCTTTCAACTACTGAAATATTGTTGATGGACGTTATATTGCAATTCATGCAGTGGAATCAGAATTCAAGCGTGGTCTGATATCAATTTCAGTTAGATCTTGCCAACCCATCTATGAAGCATGTGATGATAATTTGGACGCACGGATATAGGTAGTACCTATTAAATTCATATTATATTTTATTTAAAAATATAATTATACAGGTGTGTAAGCCGCTGTCCACATCTGCGAACTCTTGTATATCTTTGAAGTAATAAAGTCATTAAAGTTCATTAACCCATAGGTGCCTAGCGTCCCGTAAAACACCGAGACTACCGCCTTAGAACGGTCAGTAGAGTAAACCACCGTGGAGTTTAAAGCACTTTTACAGCTGGCCAACTTCACCCTGGGTCCCGATGCTACTCTTAGTACAGAAATACATAAAAATTCAGTTCGCATAAAGGCTCCGAACTCAGTCAATGCATCAAAGCGAAAACATAAAAATCAAATTAATCACTATAATAAACAAAGACGAGTACTCATGTCTAATTCTGTTGTATACCAGAGTAAATGAAAACCAATAGTTGAACCACGGCGGGCCAAGCCAAAGACATATCGTCAAGCCCAACCCACTGGTTAAAGTTTTACGAAGAGGCCGTTATTGAGTCTGAGGCCCAAGCCGCCATCGTGCAATTAAAGAGTGAAGCATAGCTAGCCATCAACAATGATTGAGTTGACAACTAGGCATGCAGTCTGCCGCATAATATCCAGGCTATAGCCATTTTTTTTTATAACGGTTAACAAGTTTTCTGAATTGCTCCGGAAAGTTAGATTTTCCTACAATTTTTCTAAATTTGTACACTAAGTCACCGTAAAATTCTGGTTCCGACACACCTTGTTGCAGAAGTGTTTTCAGACTGATGCTATATTTTTCTACCAATGCATTGTGTCTTTAGATAAAATTTAAGTTTAAAATAACGATAGCCCTGCCTAAGAAGTTTGGTAGTAAGGGCGTTTTTACGGTAGTTAAAGTCACTAAGATTTGAAGAAGCGATAGCGAATCTAATAAGTTGAGATATGTATACCCCATATGAGGTACGCCGGGGGACATCGCCATCCAAGAGAGGGAAATTGACTATATCAAAATCAAAGTCGTCCCGTTTATCATAAATTTTGGTGGCAACTGTACTTTTAGATATACATAGATTCAAATCCAAGAAAGATACCTCGATATCGGAAGACTTTGATCTATTTAATTTGAGTTCTGTAGGGTATATGCGGTCCATCATTTGGTCAAAGTAAATATTGTCAATATTTAATAAACCATCAAGGTATCTTGAAGTTAAATTGAAAGCCTCAATAATGTCAGCCTGATTTTTTCGTGAGAGAGACTTCATGAAATCTCCCTCGTAACAAAAAAGAAACAAATCTGCAACAAGAGGAACACAATTAGTTCCCATCGGAACACCAATAGTTTGCCTATAAAGTTTAGTTCCAAATCTAATAAAAATATTATCCAAAAGATAAACAAGGGCATCACAGACATTTTGACACGACCATAAATTGTGATTATTGTATACATCAGAAGTGAAAACAAAAAAAACATTCTTCGTTGCAAGCCAATTATTGGGTATTCTCCCGAATAAACGTTTGGTTAATTTAATCAATAACTTTATTATTAAGTTAAAAGATTCACTGCTAGTTATTGTAATGAATCATGTTATCTCCCTTGCAACTGTGAATCAATAATCTCTGATCAAAATGCTGGATACGCTGGGTGACTTGGCATTCGCTTTGTGTATGTACTCTAGGATTATTTTCTATGTACCTTCATTACGAAAACATGCCTATATTGCAAATTTCACCACCAAAAAAAAACAAAAGTTTTCAGATAAAAATTCTGATATTTTTTCAAATTTCTGCTCAAAACGTAGATTTTAGTACTCGTTAGAACTGCCTCACCAAGGCGGTTCTAACAAGTACCCACAATCTATGTTTTTGAGCAGAAATAAGAAAAACAATGTATACCCCTGTAAATCCCAGTTTTACTATGTAAAAGTGGGTTTAAGGGGGTCAAAATTATATAGGTGTGTTTTCGTGATGTCCTTCAAATTGTACGCTGTCTAATTATGTCTAATTTGAAACAGCAGAGGCGGTCCCAGGATGGGCAAGTCCAGCGGGCGACAGAAAAAATAGACTTAAGAATTCAAATTAAAATTTATTTATTATTTGAAAATCCATAAAACATATGAATTCAAAACCAGTTAAGCGAAAACAACAAGCAGAACAAAGAAAAGAAAAAAGAATAAAACCAATAATGAACTATATAGGACTAACATAGACCAGCATTGAAGTATATAGTCCAAGGGAGACAATTGCAGTCCAACATGATACTAACAGTTTTGTTTAATTCACATACGCTTGAGGTCAGTAGAGCTTATGTGGTCCGAATTTGCTCTCTTGCATTTTACTTATCCTCTTAGATTTGCATAAAAAAAAACTAATATTATTTGCTGGAAAAGAACCTACACACATGTGTGTATAGATACCTTTTTAGGAAATATCCGCTTTTTCGAAAGCATATTTAGATGAAAAAAAAAATAGTCTGTCTTCGCATGTTGTTCAGTAATACATAAATGCAAACATAATGCTGCTCTCACACCTGGGGGAATATCCTTGCGAATATAAAAGTTTGAATTTCGCGGCAAAATCGCCGAAAATTATATGATTGGCCGGGAGAAATATTGAAAAATGTTAGGCTTTGTGAATGCTTGCGAAATTCTTATGAAGCCTGACCAGTCCTTACGAATTTCTTACGAATTAAACGACTACACAATATGTGCTTGCCAACGTTTTCTCTTTGTCACTTATTCGCCAGCATCCACCGCGTGAACTTGTTTCAAAAAGTCAAGTTGTTATCCTTCATCATGCCCAGGGGCGGGAAAAATGGCTGTGGTGACAGAGGCAGGGCCAAGAAAATATCTCACCATCCCCTCCTGAATACAAAGACTCTGCTTCCGATGGCGCAGCATCCATCAATGACCCTGATGGCCTCAAATGACAAAATCAAACGTCTAGACAGAATAAGGTCAAAGTCAAATCTGCAAAGGCTGCCAGGAAGTCAGGCCAGAGAACGCAGAATCCCAGCGGGACGAGATATCAGACAGTCAGTCAGACACCCCCGCTTCCGCTCCCGCCCCCATGCTATCCAACTGCACGTCCTCCTTCAAGTGAAAAATCAGGACGCATGCTATCATATCTCTACAAATGTCTTGCGATCATTGCAAATGCCTTGCCATCAATAAGAATGGATTGCGATTGCTAATGAATATGTTGTGAAAGAAATGAGAATATGTTTTCCTTGCGAATTTTAGGAGTATGTTTCTAATATTCGCAACACCCCATGAACGACTGCGAATGCTTACGAACCCTCAGGTATGTCTGGCGAATACCTTGCGATCATTGCAAATTGGCAGCGAATTGCATTTGTAAGCCCATTAACAGCATTTTGCCCAGGTGTGAGAGCAGCATAAGAGGGTACAAATTGCATGAGATAAAATTCGGACAATATAAACTCTACTGAACCAATATGTATGTGATTTATTTATCTTGTGTACATTTTCTCTACACCATCCAACTATCACAAGATAATGCGAAATATTGAAGAACCATTCATTGGAGTAAATGCATGGAGTAAATACATTGGAGTAAATACATTGGAATAAATACATTGGAGTAAATACAAATAATGGCAACAGGTAGGGCAATTACACAATCCACTCACACAAAACTGCATATATACAATAATTCATCTAAAAACTATTCTGTAACCGCCAAAACTCAGTGCAATAAACTTTGCAACACTGTCACACAGATACATCTTCATTACTCACGAGTCATATAAATTGTGATGCAGCTGATTGAATTAAACATTAAGATTATCGTTTGAGCCGGGACACAGCATTTCCTACACGAGTGCATGTGCGCCTAGCAAAGACTCAGATCAGCCTGTGAATCTCCGAGCATTCTGATCTGAGCCTTGCTGGATAGCAACTTCAGGCAGATACCGAAAACTGATCAGCCTGCCTGCACGGATGCGCAGGATGATCTAAATCTTCATTGGGCGCCTAATGAAATTTTGTAGGAAATGCTGTGTCCCGGCTCATTTATTTATTTAGAAACAAGTGTACATCTATGGGTTGCAAACTTAGGACATATATTAAGGTACGCAACGCACAATGGGCCTTTATGCTTTTAGCGGACAGCGTAGGCCCAAATCAGCTAGCTCATTCTTGGCCTTTGTTGCCCGTTTACAGTCAATGGCTATTGTAGTATATGTCGACAAACAGTTAATTACGAAAACGCGCCTATTCAAATATAATGAAAATTTCATCACCAAAAACTGAAAGTTTTCAGTTAAAAATTCTGAAAGTTTCATATTTCTGCTCAAAACAGATTTCGGTACTCGTTAGAATCGCCTCGCCGAGGCGGTTCTAACGAGTACCCACAATCTATTTTTGAGTAGAAATAAGAAAAATAATGTACACCTTGTAAACCTGAGTTTTACTATATAAATGTTGTGTTTAAGGGGGTCAAAATAATATATATATATATGTTTTCGTGATTATTTCCAGAACAGACTGCACGTTT
The DNA here is from genome assembly GCA_964016985.1 of Anodontia alba. Lineage (NCBI taxonomy): Eukaryota > Metazoa > Mollusca > Bivalvia > Lucinida > Lucinidae > Anodontia > Anodontia alba. Next base: position 69,098,219 of record OZ024835.1, read on the forward strand.
GCGCACGCTCATCTGGACCTTTGCTGTACACATATGACTAAAAGGCATATTTCCCCATGTTGTGCATCAAATTTAATTAGTAAGACAGTCCGCGTAAATTGTCTGCTATAGATGCGTTTATAACGACATCGGCCAGGCTATGAGAGTGTAACTCCAGCGCAGCTAGACCGTTACATCGTCATTTAGGACCAAAAAAAAAAAAAAAAAAAAAAAAAAAAAAACAGAAGTGCTCCTCCACAATAGAACGAGACATGTCGGTAATTATGGCCCAGGAATAGGTAGCCAAACACCTTAAGGGTGTCTACGTGAAGAACTGCTGACGTCAAGAGGCCCTTTCCGGGGCAACACTTTGGTTCAAACAACATTTCATTTGTATCATATATATATTAAGACAAACACAGAAACATCATACAAATATGATTGAGAAGAAAATAAGAATACTTGTATTAATCTGTATCACATAGTAACAATCATCAAGACTAACATGATGTTAACTGCTTTCAGTAGCCCATTATAACAATCATCAAGACTAACAATACATGGTGTGAACAGCTAACAGTATCCCATTATAAAATCATCAAGACTTACAATACATGATGTGAACTACTTTCAGTATCCCATTATAACAATCATCAAGACTAACAATACATGGTGTGAACAACTAACAGTATCCCATTATAAAATCATCAAGACTTACAATACATGATGTGAACTACTTTCAGTATCCCATTATAACAATCATCAAGACTAACAATACATGGTGTGAACAACTAACAGTATCCCATTATAAAATCATCAAGACTTACAATACATGATGTGAACTACTTTCAGTATCCCATTATAACAATCATCAAGACTAACAATACATGGTGTGAACAACTTACAGTATCCCATTATAACAATCATCAAGACTTACAATACATGATGTGAACTACTTTCAGTATCCCATCATAACAATCATCAAGACTAACAATACATGGTGTGAACAACTAACAGTATCCCATTATAAAATCATCAAGACTTACAATACATGATGTGAACTACTTTCAGTATCCCATCATAACAATCATCAAGACTAACAATACATGGTGTGAACAACTAACAGTATCCCATTATAAAATCATCAAGACTTACAATACATGATGTGAACTACTTACAGTATCCCATTATAACAATCATCAAGACTAACAATACACGATTTGAACTACTTACAACGCGATTTCACTGCTTTTACATGTTTAACTATACATCAAAAGAAGCAGAAGAATAATGGTACTTGTCCGAAGGTACGCTGTTTCGTATTACAGCTCTAAACGTTCTTGCAGTCAAAGTAAGCATTTTATAAAAGCTAAATTATAACAAATAAACAACAACAACAAAAACTCTGATAACACATATAACTAATGTGAAGCAGTAAACATACAGCATTTCCTAAGAGCTACAGACTACCATTATTTTTTCTTATATACTTTATACATTTTGCAAATATTTTCCAGCCCACTTTTTTCTTTTTTTTTTTTTTTTTCTTTCTTTTTTTGTTTTAAGTTAAAATGGTCAACACTTGGTACTTGCCTGACAGCAGTCCCGCTAACATTTTCAAAACAAAAGTCAAAGATGTGAAGTCTACAAACTACTATTGGTTTTCCTTACATGTTTTATACATTTGGTCTACACCCCACCACAACCTTTTTGGTTTAAATTTAAATAGTGAATACTTGATACCTGCCCGACAGCAGTCTCTCTGACATTTTTTAAACAAAACTTTTAGACTACAGACAACCAGTCGATTTTCTACTTTCATTTTAAAGTAATCACCTAAAATGTACAAATTTTCTAATCCCTGAATTGCCTGCATTATACATTTTGATCAATTATTGCATGACTAGCAGGCAAAAAAACCCTTTTTAGTTACAGGCAAAGAAAAGGAACAATTTCATATAGAATCAAGACAATATTCCGTAGATTTTAGCAGTACCTGACCTTACTGATACAGATACTTGTCTACTTATGAATCTGAGTCGTCGGTATTTCTGAAACGTACTGAATGTGCACTAAACAGAGAAAAACGAGCGGCAACGTCCGAAAACGTGCCTTCCGACGTGCGCTCAGCAAAGATCATTACGAAAACACGCCTATCCAAATATACTGAAAATTTTACCACCAAAAAATGAAAATTTTCTGATAAAAAAAATCTGATATTTTCAAATTTCTGCTCAAAACATTGATTGTGGGCGCTCGTTAGAACCGCCTCAACGAGGTGGTTCTAACATGTACTCTTATCTATGTTTTTGAACAGAAATAAGAAAAACAATATATACCCCTGTAAACCCCAGTTTTACTATGTAAAAGTGGGGTTTAAGGAGGTCAAAATTATATAGGCATGTTTTCATGATGTTCAGATCAGCCTGCGCATTCGCACAATCTGCTCAGAATCTTCACTGGATATACTTTGGATAGTCGTGTGCAAAAGTTCTTCATGTAGACCACGAAGACTGATCAGACAGCGTGGATGTACAGGCTGATTTGAGTCTTTCTTGAGAGCACATCTCAGAAGATATGTTTTCTCATGTTGCGGTTCAAATCATTTTTTTTCAAAACTAGATGCTAACATGACCGGTCTTTCTACTACAGTTCCGTTATCAGATCGCCATGGCACTTTTTACGCCTAAATTAATTAATTTGTTCTGCTAGTCCTGTCACATTTGGTATGCATTAACTCTTGTGATTAGTCAATGTCGCTTAAAAGTCAAATTACGGTCCAAGACACGAAAATCTAGCGTCATACGCTAGATTTTCGTGGGTCTTGGACCGTAATTTGACTCTTATTTAAATTCAGACAAACCTTAGAGCCTCTTAAATCTGCCCAGAGTTTCCACTACAAACAATTAAACTCTTTACAATTGAAAACTGACAACATTAAACAAAAACGTACTCTTCTCAAACCGCCAGACAAACGTTCGCGCGGAGGGTCTGTGTCGTCAATTCCAGTGTACAGTGTTTTTTTGTTGTTGTTTTTTTACTTATTTATTGGTCTCCATTTGCCAACTGAAAGATAAGCGCGATGACAAAATGCCATCTTTTTTTATTAATTTAGGTCGACTTGCTTGAATATTTTGGTAATTTTGTCTTAACGCCAGCAAGTATAGACGTTCAGATATATGAGCCAACGTCCGAAAACGTACTTTCGGACATGTGCACAACAACAAATATTCAGATCAATCTGCACATTTGCACAAACTGGTCAGCATCTTCATTGGGCAAATTCTAGATAGCCAAGGATGCAAAGTTGCTTTAAGCGGACAACGAAGAGTTAGATCGGACTACGCGGATCTGCAGGCTGATTTAAGTCTTCGTTGGGTGTACCTATTAGATGGTACGTTTTTGCTCCATGGGGTATTTTAACTTAGCGCTAGATTATAGAGACACCCAGATAACTGTGTCCGCGTGTTCTCGGTCCTCGGATACTGCAGAATATGTTCGTGAACATCTAATTCTGATCATACTGCACGGATTCACAGGCTGACCTGAACCGTCGATTTGCGATACGGAAGAGTCTTTCCTCTGTATGACCCTAATCTAGTTCATTCCTGGTAAGTAATTGATTGACCATGACACCTCATATTAGCAAACATGTCAATTACAGGAACCTGATGCTGTTTTGCTGAAAATATAAGTTGGCTCCAGGCTTGATATAATCGACCGTCTGCTAGTCTGTGTCATCACATATCTGATAAGGGGCCTACTCTAAAAGAACAACAGACCAAAAAATGTTTGAGCCGCAACGTGAGAAAACGTACTTTCTGACATATACATCCAACAAAGACTGAAATCAACCTGCGCTTCCATGCAGACTGATCAGAATCTTTGGTATTCAGATGAAGAAATTGTCCATCCTCAGCTATCAAAAAATGCGCATATTGAAGATTCTGATCAGCGCAGGCTGATCTGAATATTCGATGGTTGCACATGTCCGAGGGAACGCTTTCCGACATTGCGGCGCATTTGTAATTTAGAGCTGCGTCAGAAATAGGGCGTGGTTGCGACTGAGTAAAACTAGTTCACTCCTACTCCTTTCCCTACCCACAAACGCAATCGCCTTCCGCCGCCCCACCTACACACTATCCGTGTTTTTATCTTTATCATTTCTAATGCGATCCCTTGCAGTTCCTCATTGTCAATGTGGTGGTTATTGGAAGTGCTGTGTTTTGTCGCTGTTTGTTAGTGATCTCTTCTTATTTTCAAAATTGGTGTTTGTAAAGGCTATGATTCGAGACTGTAGTCTTTCCTGGGTTGTGTGTGCTGCTTTTTTTTTTCTTTATATGTCTCCACATTTTCAGCCCAGGTTTGTTTACAAATATCTGCATACAATTGCTGTTGTCATCCCAGTTTATATACACTTAGTCTATTCTGGCTACGACAGTCCACAATTAATGTGCCGTCCTATTGTCTGTCGGCTACAGAAAGCGGGTTATTAAAAAAGATCTTTTGTTGTAAGTGCTGTACTGCGTCTCCACATTTTCAACCCTGGTTTATTCATTAGTATCTACGTACAATTGCTGTTGTCATCCACATTTATATATAAACAGATTGTTCTGATTCCAACAGCCCACAATTAATGTGTCGTCCTTTTCTCTGTAGGCTATAGAATAAGGGCCCTTTAAACGATCTTTTGCTGTAAGTACTGTACTGTGTTTCCTGCCGCTAGTTGTAATAATCTGAACATTGCGCCAACCTTCACCACAAACAAGGATATTATCTTCAGCATCAACATATATTCCTTTTGAAGATTTTAAATCTTGGTCAGAATACTGGTATACAACGCTACAATCTGACTTCAGACATGTTATCTTAGAAGGTGTGCTTAAATCAGACACGTAGATGTTCTTTGATGATGGACTTACTCTAAGATAGTACGGTAATATAAACATACATGAGCCATCTTGGTTCAGCCCTGTTCTTCGTAACAAGTTACCATCTAAATCAAGGACTCTTACCTCCCCTGTTTTTGCACTAATATTTTTATGAACGGTTATATATATTTCTTCTCCAACAACTTGTATACCCCAGCATTTCATATCAAGTTGCATTACACGGCCAGTCTTCAGTCTCGGTATCATTTCTATGTACTGAAGCTGTTTAACATCAGGTAATGTAATTATACAGGAGGAGCTGTTGACACTGATCGCTGATACATCCCATGGCTTGTCTTGTAAGTTAAGATTGTCTTTTAATGTAAATGAGTTATCCAAGAGTTTGATTTTGTCATTACTTCTGTCACACAAAATAATCCCTCCATCCTGCAAAAATTCACACCCAGAAATCCAAGGCTTGGAACTATCCTCTGATAACTTTATATCTACCTCAAAGGAGGTTTGAACATTAATCTGAGGAAAAAGTCTAGACTGCGAATTCTGAGATTGTGAGTATCCAGCCGTCGTCAGAGTTCCCAGTTTATCGATACTTTTCTGAAGGTCGACAAGCTTCTCATTTCTTTCAAATGTAACAGCGGGTGTCGTGGTTTCATCACTGATTTCTTGTAGCAACATTTCACATTTCTTCAAACGTACAGAAACTTGTACATCTGCTGCAAATTTATTGTTTGCTGTCGACGGATTTTTGGCGCCCTCTAGAAGAATCGTGTCATATCGAATCATTTGTTGAGCAGCTGAACATGACGAAATTAAACGTTCAATTTCCTGACGTTCCTGTGACTCAAATAATTCTAGTTCTTTCAAAATATTTTCTTCTAGAGTGTCTAAGTGTTTAATCAGGTCACGTCGAAATGCTGTTATTTCGCGCATACACGTTTCTCGTATTGTCGCAAGATTTTGTAAATCTGTATTTCTTTCAACACGAATTTTGTCGAATGCTTCTTCCAGTGCTTTTGCTTTCTGAGAGAGTTTATAAAAGCTTGATGTATCATATGATCCACTTTTGTCATCAATTAACACAGTTTTGCATTTTCGGTGTTTTGTGGATTTACACGTATTACATATTACTTCCCTATGATCTTCGCAGTAACTGGTTACTCCTTGGCCTAAGACACAGTCACATAATACAATACAAGACACATCTCCGGCAGTTTCAACTGTGATTACGTGGGTCATGGGCAAAAGTTTATGATTTCTAAGCTTTTTGTATCTCTTATGTATGTCTGCACAATTCTGACAAAGGAATTCCTTACAGTCATCACAAAATTGTGCTGCCTCAGTTTCGGAACCTTCATAGTTGCAGGGCCCACATGCTTCCGTTAGTGGTTCGGCTGATGAGCCATGTATGGACCGAGAACCATCAACTGATGCCATTTGTATTATTTCTGAAATATAGAAAATTTGAAACTGAGACACTGTACCTTCGGATATGTATGCGCCCAGCACAGACTCAGATCAGCCATCGCATCCACGCATTTTTACCAGAGTTTGATGCATACTTGAAACCGCCTTGGATTATTAGCTATCCAAAGAACACACAGATCAAATAGGATCGTTGTGTACTGGGAGATATTTTAAGGCCGCTACACGGCATTTAAAACCAGCTGCGATGAAATAAAAAATATTAAGTTTGTCCTTGAAAAGAGCGAACACATAAACAAACGTTCATTGCAATCTCTGTTTCTTTGGGACTCTTCATATGTCAGTAATATATCTTGCAGGGCATACACTTCCAGTGCCAGCTGAAGCGGAACTCGTGTTCCAAGGTATCAGAATAGGCTCTAACATAGAGTAGACTGAACGGATGCACAGGCTGATTGCAATTTTCGATGGGCGCACATTTTCTTTGGTGCATTTTCCCACGTTGAGGTTCAAATAAACAATGGACTTAGCGGATTGTCCAGAGCAGTCTGCGCAGACAGTGCCTAATCAAGGTCTTTGATGTACTAATAGAGAAACAAGTGATACCAGAGAATTTGTCAAGAAACATCATATGGTCGGATTTACATATGGTCTGCTGAGATTCTCAAACTGGCCAGAGCTTTCGCTCTTCGTCTAGGCAACGAACCCAGTCGATAATTGACGTTTATATACTTCGCATTAACGTCGATGCAATGTCGTATTAAAATCATGATGCTGCATTGCTGTTAAAGCTACGTTGTATATACGCTATTACCCCGCTGTGAAGGTTCTTTGTTTGATAGCACGTGCTTTTCCTACGTTTGTTTAATTTGCTCTTGTTTGCTTTGTTTCTGTTTCCTCTTCCTCTTGGTGTCGGGGAAGGGCTGCAGATTGTGACTGTGGCACTCCCTGGACTTTTCTCTACATTTTCTTTAAGTATTTGGGTTGCTTCGGGCGTATAAAAAGAACACATGTTAAGACGAGTATTTTAAAGTGTACATTCTCGTAAAAAAACTACGCCGTTTAAGCTTACTATATTTGGACTATAAAGACAAATATGGTGAAGTGTACTTCTCGTCAAAATACCTGCGTTCACGCTGACTATATCTGGACCTTGTTAAGTCTAATATGCTAACGTGTACATGCTCGTCAAAACACACGCATTTACGCTGACTATATTTGGACCTTTTGGGACGAATATGGTAAGGTGTATATTCTGGTCAAAACACATGCGTTTACGCTGACTATAGTTGTACCTTGTTCAAACGAGTATGTTTAAGTGTACCTTCCCGTGAAAAGATACGCCGTTAACGGTGATTATATTTGGACCTTGTTAAGTCTTATATAGTAAAGTAAACAGTCTTGTCAAAACTCATCTGTTTACGCTGACTATATTTGGACCTTGTTAAAATAGGACCAACGTATGCACGAAGTACAGACATATGAGCCGAAGAGTCAGAAAATGTACCTTCGGACATGTGCGCCCACTGAAGAATCAGATCAGCCTGTTTATTAGCACAAACTGATCAGAATTCCCACTGGGTGCTCTTTGATAACCAAGGATGCAAAGTTTCTTCCTGCCGACAGCAAATACTCCTATCAGACTGCGCAGGTTTCACAGTTGGGTCAAGAATCAATTATCCTCTATGAAGACTGGACAATTGTTTGTAATTTGGTACTGCATTAGAATTAAGGATGATCTGCCGGCTGCCCAAACATGGCGGCGGAATTCGCCACCTTTCACGTCATCATAAACTATCAACAAAAAATCACAAATGAAATGAGTAGCTCACAAATTCAAATGATAACTTAAATGTCAAATCATATCAAGTGGTTATTAAGAGTTATAAGTATGGAAAAGCTAACCTTCCAACTTGTGCAAATTCGGGACCAAAAAGTTTCCTTTTCTTTTTCATGAATTCATATGATACAAACGTCACTTTGTTTCTCAATGTTTCGTCTAGGGCAGCCGGAAATTAAAATATCATAAAAGCTTTCAAATAAAAAACACAATATGTGTATGTCCGTAGGTACACAAACTGATACACACAACTAAAATCTTGTCCCTGCATGTATATACTCGTATCCAACTGGATATCGGTTTGTATTCTATCTGCACGTGCAAGGGGGACAGCCAAGTACATATATGTATGTATGTTCAATGTACATTATACAGAGCTGTTTGAGAAGCCTACTTTGTAGCCAAAATGTGCCTTTATTTGAATGAATTTGGATATTTTATTTTCCGGCTGCCCTAGATGGAACATTGTAAAACAAAAATGATATTAGTATTTTATGCATTCGTGAAAAAGAAAAAAATGTTTTGTCTAAAATTTACGCAAGTAGGTAACTTTTTTCATACTTATAAAATGCATTTTATCTCTTAATAACCACTTGATATGCCTTGACATTTAAGTTCTCAGTTAAATTTGTAAGACACGCATTTCATTTATGATTTTGTTGATATTTTATTATGAGGTGTAAAGGATGCAAATTCCGCCGTCATGTTTGGGCAGCCGGCAGATTATCCTTAAGGGTAGGGTTTCGCACGGGTAAAACTGAGTCGCTCCAAAACCACTATTGTGTTGTTGTTTGTTTTTTCTGCTGACCGAGCTGGATCTTCACTTCATGGTTCGCTGGAAGCAGCTGTCGGAAGGTACGTTTTCTCACATTGCTGTTCATATAGTACGAACACGAAATATTGATGATTACTTCACACTGCTTTCGTATACATATAAAACAATAAAATAGATTGGTAATTTAAGAACTTTATTGTTTGAAAGTAATAAGACAGCGGGCATATGGCGTTTTTACAACATCACATTAATGTTGATGTAGCGTCATAGCGTTTATACAATGTGTCATTAAAATCGACGAACCTCATGGCTTTTCTACGTCACATTAACGTTGATGCAATGTCCTTCTAGAACGTCGCATTTACGTTAATACAACGTCATGTGATGTTACTTCAACTTTAATGCGACGTTGTAGAAACGTCGTATGCTCACTGGGAATAGCTCTGGCTTTTGATAACTCTACTACTCCACGAACAGAAGAAAGAAATGTTATTATAAACCTACACAGAAAGTAGGACAAGGAAGTGAAGTAATCTGTCCCTCTTAATATACATTAGACTACACGTATAAATACACATTTAGGCGAAAATACAGTAATTTCACAAATAGTGTCAACTGAGTGTTTTAATTGAAAATCAAAATATATTACCCCCAAAACACTTCAATATAAAAATGTGTCCTCCACCTTGGTTACAGCCATGTACATGTAACAATCACATGATGTGGCGGATCTAGAAAAGGGCAAGAACAGAAATACAAATATGACACTCATAAAGCCTGAGAAGGGAATCGCTCAACCTCACAGCAGGTCTTCTTCTTGTAATTAAATATTGTGACAAAGTTTCCGAAAGATCAGGGCGAAATCTGTTTTGCTCTATTGCAAATTCGAATGAGGTTTTAAATAAAATGAAATCCAGACAATTTCGTGCTTTTTGTCTGTCTACTTATGATTTCTCCACGCTTAAACTACACTCCCTCATAATGTTATAAAAGAAAAACTAAATGATTTAATTGAATGGACATTTCATAGAGAAGATTCCCTTTAACCAATATATATCGAAGAAATGCTTTTTTCACTTCTGAAGTGCATAAAAAATACACATTATGGACATGTCAGAAAGTGTGTGAAGCTCTCACCTTTCTACTTGACAATATTTATATAAGATTTGGTACCAAGTTATTTAGACAAATTGTGGGTATTCCGATGGGTACGAATTGCGCACCCCTTGTGGCTGATTTGTTCTTGTTTTGTTATGAAAGAGACTTCATGATGTCCCTTTCCGTTGAAAACCAATCTGAAATTATTGAAGCTTTTACCTCGACTTCAGTATATTTGGATTATTTATTGAATATTGACAATACCTACTTCGACGGTTTAATCAGTCAAATTAACCCCCCACCCCACCCCCGACCCGAACTTCAGCTAAATAAAGCTTATTCTTCTGATACCGAAGCCGCGTTTTTGGATTTACATTTATCTATTGTAGATTGGTTTGTTTCCTGCAAAATTTATGATAAACGCGATGAATTTGATTTTGAGATAGTAAATTTTCCTTTCTTGGATGGTGGTGTTCCTCGTGCGGCATCCTACGGTGTTTATATTTCACAATTAATTCGATTTGCCAGAGTGACTAGTCATGTAACTGACTTCAACACTCGTAATAAACGTCAAAAAGATTGCCTTTGGAAACAAAGAACACACTACAGATCAGAAAATGGGAGTCTCGGTTTTATTGAGACTCTTCATAAGCAGCAATGAAGATTCCAGCACTGCTTACGCCCTCTAGCGTATACATAAGCAGAACTCCATTTTCAAGTATACCACAATGGGCCCAATGATCCAAAAGGAAATGAAATATAATCTGCACTATGGTAAAGTACGGGGAGACGTTCTACCGCCGCCACACGGCACTAATACCAGCTGCAGTGTAGTAAAATAAACGTCAAAAAGATTGCCTTTGGAAACAAAGAACACACTATAGATCAGAAAATGGGAGTTTCTGTTTTATTGAGACTCTTCATAAGCAGTAATGAAGACTGCAACACTGCTTACGCCCTCTAGCGTATACATAAGCAGAACTCAATTTTCAAATATAACACAATGGACCCAATGATCCCAAAGGAAATGAAATATAATCTGCACTACGGTAAATTAGGGGGAGACGTTCTAAATTGCTAACTGCTAAACTTCTTAATCAGGGTTATCGGTATCATAAACTACGTAAAGCCTTTTCTAAGTTTTATAGACGTCATTCCTATTTAGTTTCTAAATTCAATGTTGGACTTAAATCTCTTCTGCAACAAGGCCTATCGGTACCCAAATTTTATGGTGACAGTATATAAATTCAGAAAAATATATGCTTGCAATGACCAAATTTCGTAAAATCATTCTTCGATATAAAAAGATTGGGTACAACATAAATGTTATACGACAGACTGCATGCATGGTTGTTAACCCAATCATGGTTAATAACTTTGCTTCCCTCTTTAATTGCACACCGGCGGGTTAGGCCTCAGATTCTATGATGGTTCCAGCGTAAAGGCTTGCTTGAAATTTAATTTTGGGTAATGTTGGTTGGTACTTGATGCTCTATCTTTGGTCGGGCCCACCGGAGTCTTACTGTTGGTTTTCTTTTGCTCTGGCATTTCAGTTGTTTCGTGCTGTCGAGTCCTCATCGTTGTTTCATCTCTGTAATTTGTTGATTTTTTTGTGTTCTCGGAGATGTAGTACTGATGAGTTAGAAAGCCTTCACGCGGACTGAACAAATTATGTCTAAACCGCGGCAAAAGTAGGGCGAGGATTGTGGCCACGTAAAATCGATTTAAGCACCCCCCCCCCCAGTGAAATACTTTTCACTGACCGTTCCAAGGCGGTTCTTCTGTCATGGTTTATTTTTGTTATAGTTCGTCTTTGAATGTGTGTGTCGCTTACATCTTTTTTGTTTTGGATAGCCATTTGGCCACTTTGTGGGAAAGTAACTGTCCGTTTGGCTTTCTGCTAGTGATGTTTCCATTTCCATTAGGGTCCAGTTATTTCGCGTTTGTGTTTCTTTCCCTTTGATGTCTCTGATGGGAGGTGGGGATAATTGTATAGATTCCTGATCATTGCCTTCCTTTCTATTTTACACGGTTGTACAAACCGCAGTCCACACTGTAGTCTGAATCTCTCCTAGCTTTGTTTATATCTCTATAATAAAGATCCTGCATAGGGAAGTAGAACACAATTATGTTTTTTTTTTTTTTTTTTTTTTTTTTTTTTTTTTTTTTTTTGCTCAATTTTAATATTGCGACTTGAAACCTCGCTTCAGTAAAAACGAAACACACTGTTATTTATATGTTAAAAAACGTGTGTGATCATACCGAAAACAAATAAACAATAACACGGACGATTTAAGCAGCCCTCAACCCCACCCCCACCACCCCACGGTTAACACAATCAATTTGGTCAAGCTTTGTTACTCTCTAAGCAATGTACTGTTTATATGTACGTATTTTAAAAGTACAGCGATGCTTAGCAGTTACTCGAATCGCCACAGCCTCGACATACGCACATAAAGTCGTCGTATAACCAAAATAGGTGCAACCAAAATGTAGGGTTACATAAACGCTTTGCTTTTCAGTGCTTGTGCAGTAATGCAAGCGTTTCCGTGATTTGTCGCAGCGATCGAATGAAATATTCCTAGGCAGAGGCCATTGATAAGACTGCCGGGCCAATAAGAAGAGACGGTGGCCGAGATAATAAGAAGCTGTTCACCCAACAGCCAGATCCAATTTGAATGTTATCATGTGTATATATCGAACAGCAATCTTTAGAATGGCTTTAGTTTCAATAACTATTTGAAGTTTATTTTCATTCTAACACAATGCCAACATCCTTTTGGAGATTGTAGAAGAGGTCATAAATATCTTTTTTTATTTTATTTTTTTTATTTTCTATTTTTATTATTTTTATTTATTTTCAAGTTAGATAATAAAAATAAAATATATTTTTATTCAGTAAAACAAAGGAATTTTGTTTGTAACTGAGTTTGGTTCCCTTTGGAAGAATTTCCTAGAAGCTCAAAAACGGGTTCGAATCAGTCAAGGTAAACGGGCCATTGGCGTTCCCTTGACTTGCTTTATTGAATGCAGCCCGGATTGTAACCCTTGTCCTGCTGAGCCCGGATATACCCTGTTTTGCAAACAGTGTAGATCCAGATCAGTTGGCTTCTTCAGAAGCCAACTGATCTGGATCTGCACTGTTTATCATCAAGTGTGCAAATCTATAGCAAAAATCTAGATCAAGTAACCTGATTGGCTGAAAATTAGAAGTGGGTGTGGCATCTTAATTTATTCAGCATGACAAGGGTCAAGAGTGCTAAACGTGATTTTAGTCTTTAAACTGGAGCAGCTTCAGCAGATAAGGACGATATTCAGGCTTATAAAACTGGTTCCACTATTGCAAAGTTCCTTTGTCCGCGAGTCGTTGATTGCAAGTACATGTATGACATTTGATTTATCATGATTGTTTCTCCCTCATCTCTCCTGTTTTGGGTGCCACGGGAAGGCTGTGTTGTGTGATTGTGGCCGTTCCTGGATATTTGCAATTATATTTTCCTTACGTTCCAGTCTTACATGTATGTCGTAGTTCAAATAGAAATTTAGCCATATCTGAAACCTGGCATGGCCAAATGGGAAGTCATGGTTATCTTCAAACAGGTAGAAGTTTCCACAAAAAAAAAGCTTGTTCTACGCTTCGCACACAATAAATGTTAAAGCTGATTTTAATAGTCGTGTTTCTTTATATGCAACTCTGGGTTATAATGGCTAAATTCTAAATTGCAAAGGGTGAATTGGAGGGGTCTAAATAAGATACCGTCTGAATGAAAATGCTCCAAGCTTACATTTATCTAAAATATAAGTACAGCCAATTTCACATCGCTTTTAGGCTTACCTCTTGAAAACTAAAATAAGTAGTTATAAGAATATCAATTGTTTGTTACGCTGTCCCGGAAATGCTATCAATTGCTCTTAATAGTACTAATGCATTCACTCACTTAAAAATGAAACTGCCAAGATAATTGCATAACCAATAACCTTTGATAAAGTGCTTCAACACATAAGTGTAGTGTGCCGAAAAAGTGCACGCGTATGGAGAACATCTTCTATATATGTAGGTGTTCCATTAATATTATTATTATATTATATTATATTCAGTGCTATATCTAGTCCCGGGTTTTACTTGTAAACACATAAGGCCAATGATGCATTGCGGATCAACAATTGATTCACCTCCGTGTCCCAAACAAATCGTATGTTGTCTATGTTGTCTATGCTCGTTGGCGTAGACAATGATTTCCCCGCTACTAACCAGCAAATAAGCTATTAGTCTGTGTTCTCATTCCTTCATAATTATACTTTTATGTGATAGATCCATTTCAGACTATTAAAAGACAATGAATTTAATGAATTCATTTTTTTTCTAACCTTGATCTTAGAATATTTTTCAACTAATAAAACTAATCAGGTATCATTAGTCGAATAGGTAAAACAGAAACATCTAAAATAGTGATTTAATTAAAATAATACATTTTCATACTGGAAAATCATTAACTCATCTATTGATATGTACTGTACATGTATATACTGCTGTGAAATCAATTGGGAGAAAAAAACAACCTCCTGTAAGATGCGATGAAGGTCAAAATAAAACATAATATTTGGCCTAGCCAGATCTGGAATCTGGCTAGACCAAATAGAACCTTTTTATTTAGACCTTCATATATTCCTTTTTAGACTACGACATACGAGTATACATAGAATATAAATTATCTTTTAAACACTGTTCTTGAACAAAGATCCAGACTCTACTTAAAATGAAAATCAAAGCAAACGAACCACAGGGAGACGAATTCGGCCATGTAGATTTAAGATCGGTCCGTTTTTTGGGGAACTTTGTTGTCCTATTTCCAAACCAACCAAGTTAGCAGCAACATCAAAAAGGTAGCTTCGAACATGTGCACCCAGCATACGCGCAGTCTGATCAGAATATTTAAGGCAAATTATGGATAGACAAGGTAGCACAGTTTCTTCATGCGGGCAATGAAGACTCTGATCAGACTTCGCTGATGCGCAGGCTGATTTGAGTGTCTTCGTTGGGCGCACATGAACGAAGGTACGTTTTATTACGTTGCGGCTCAAAACACATAATGGCAAGACGCACACTCCCTGATCAGACCACTCGACTGTGCAGGCACATCTTTGTATTTACTGTTAATATGTATGATGTTAGATCTTTTTCTTTGCGAGATGCCAGTCAATTACCATTTTGTGTTTGTTTTGATATGCGTGTTATTTTGTCTTCTAAAAACACGATAAACAGGCTTGGTTTCGTTTATTGCATTCACCTTAATATAGGCTTATCCTACAAAAATTCCTTCGAGGATGCGCAAACTATGCGGATTTTTATTATCCTGCACATGCGCAAAGTCTCATCAGGGCATTTGTTCTCCATTGAAATATTCTACAGTATCCAATAATTCTATTTGCAGACCGTCAAGGCCCTGATCAGACTGCGCCGATACATAGGCTGATCTGGGTCTTCTCTGTCCACATATGCACTAAGACACACTTTCGCATGGCGGGGTCCCTATATTATGGGATCAGGAAATTATATGCGCTTCGTGACAAGCCGTCTCATCTGGATCTACACTGTTTGCAAAGGTATATGTTCACGTTTACAGGAAAGAAAGAGAGAGCCCCGGAATATGTCCCTCGATTACCGCCACCATTTAATTTTTTATTAAAGGTTAAGACTACCATTCCTTTTTTATCTTTAATGCATTTTTTTTTTTTTTTGTTTTTTTTTTTTTTTTTGTTTTTGCAAATGTTCTACAGCCTATAGCTATTGTTTTTTCTCTTTTTTTAAGTTCAAATGGTCAACAAATGGTATTTGCCTAACAACTGTCCCTCTAAAATCTTCAGAACATTCAGACTAGTAGGTCATGTTACATGCGTGCAATGAATTTATGCCTCTTTGAAGACAACACAATTCGTGTGAGAGGTAAGGGTATATTACACCCCCAATGGGTTTTGCTTTCATTTTCAAAGTGAATACGCAAAATATACAATTGTGCTAAAATCTACTGTAGAATTGCCCAAATTGTACATTTTGACCAATTCTGGCGTCAATGCATGCGTCAGACACTTTAGAAGCAGACGAAAAACATGTCACTAGATCCATTGAATATGGAACTATATTCTTATTGAACCAGAATGGGGCTCTGGGAATTTTAGTAGTCCGCGACTAAAATATATTGAATAAATCTCCAAATGATGTCACTCTGATCTGCAAATTTGTTTGCCTCCTAGGACACTTCTACCGGAATAATTTGTCTCTTCCATGAGCAAAGTCCTTCTCTCAAGAGTGGAACCATTTGGGAAAGGACTAATCTGATTCAGGGGCGTTACTTACAAACAGCTGTAGCTATCTTTCAAAAGTAATTGTTTTCTATATTAATTTTGAACAGTAATATTTGTAATCAATATCGATACATGAATAACATCACTGTTCACTTGAGACGTCATCAGCATTAGGCTTATATGACGTCATTGGAAAAAAGAAATGATGTCCGACACGTTGAAGATACAGGCTGTCTCAAAGAAAGTTTGAAATAATAAGGGCAAATTCAAGTATTATTTCGTTCTTTTGTTTATAAGTGGTAAATTTGTTACTAAGATCTGTATAGTATTCGCCTAAGAAGCTGAAATGTCTCTGCAGAAACGGTGAATTAGACTATAGATAAGACAGTTATTATGATTGTGGTCATTGCCCGCAAAGAATATAATTTCCTATTACCTCTTAGAACCTATTTACTCGCTCTGTGAGTGCTAAAGATGCTCAGAACTTCTTATTTGTTCAGAAAAAGAAACAATAACAACGAAAACAAATCACGAGAGAGAGAGAGAGAGAGAGAGAGTGAGAGAGAGAGAGAGATTGATGGACATAAAATCTTTAAACCGAAAAGTCAGAAAATGCACGCACTGGACGCCTTTTTGATAGCCGAGGCTACAAATTTTCTTCGTGCGGAAAATGACGATTCTGGAGTTCTAGGCAATTAGTAGGTCAACATATCTATGACATGCACACCATGATGCCTACATAATGTAAAGATAACAGGGGTACGCAGGTAAATCCATTATTTAGCGAATGTTAAGAATTTGGGCTATGTGCTTACTTCATGGAATCCAAATGGGTAGCACCATACGAAACTGTGTCTTGGGCATATGCAGACAGTTAAGGCCTAACTCAGCTTGCGGATCAGCGCAGTCTGATCAGGACCCCGCTGTTCGCAAACAGATTCTCTGGACACTATAGAGAGAGAGAGAGAGAGAGAGAGAGAGGTCCTCAGCCAAGAAAGATTTTGCCACAATCTGACCAGTCGCGTATTTTAAGATGTAAATGACTGCGAAACAATCTGATTCAACTTTTATTCAAAATCTTGACGTTGAATCAACGTTGTTTCAACGTTGTTTGCCTGCTGGGAGGATTTCACATTTCATGCCAATTTTGTCTAATGAAGAATTTAATGCAGGTCTAAATTATGTATGTTCGGTTCGCATACGGGTCCTCTACCTCATCTGTGAAACATTACAAGTTAAATTATTAGTCAGAACAATTTAATGTCTCTAAAAGGAGCCCTACCACAGTGCAGTAAGGCCCGGAGAATTAGAAAGGACATTTCAGCTATTACAGCTTCGTGAGTACATGTATGTTGATAACTCTCAATGGTCATTCTTTTTAGAATCTATTAATACCCAGTCAAAATATTTTGGAATGAGTATATCTTAGATATTTCATCTATACACAGATACAAAGATCCTTGTTTTTCTCTATCGCGACCTTTTCCGAGGCACCTGGAGAAGCTAAGAAAGCTGGTCAAGCCGGTTTAGTTTGGAAACCATACACTAAAGTTTCAAAAGGACAAAATAGAGGTATAAAAGGCTGCTGCCCATTGGATTTGCGGGTATTGTCTAAACAACCGTGATGTCGGCGAGATACTGGCCGATTGCAGTGACCAAGATTCTTCTCTTGTCTTTTCCACTAAATACATACAGGGTCTGGCGATCCAGACATGTCAAAACATTTGACTCCAGCACCTGTGTTGAGACAAAGTAGGATATCGCACTATTCACGATGTACAATATATCTGTCACACATTGATGCCCTGAAGTAGTCTAGGACTAAGACTGGACCTTGGTTGAAATCAGACCAAACTATCATCTTGATACCCAGATTATCTAGAGCTATATACGCCATAATATTTTGTTTATATTATATCGTTGACAAACGTATGCAGTAAATTTGTTTCGAAACATACTAAACACATTATAACATTGATTAAATAACTGCATCGCTCTGAAAAATCCTAATAATATAGACCTCATACTCCTGTTTTAACAGTATGTTATGTGGAAATATGGGGTACATGCTACATAGACTGGTTGACGTAATGAATTCTGCTGCGCGTGGTCTGATCAGAGTCTTTTAAGGATCCAAAGTGTATTCTGGAGAACAGCGAAATTCTGATCGGACCGCGGATGCGCAGGGTGCTTTGAGTCTTCTCTGGACACGCATGCAATTTTCTAGGAAATGCTGTGTCGCGGTTCATTTAAGTATTTATATGCAAGAAGACATCAATGGATTGTATACTTAGGACATATCGTAACGCACAAAAGAAGTTCTAATGCAATTTGCGGACAACGTAAGAGCAGATCGAACAGGATGATCAGGGCCTTCGTTGTTCGCTTACAGAATCAATGGATATTGTAATATATCTTAAAGAACAGAGAATGTCTAGATCAGACGGCTCGGATGCGCGCGCTGATCTGGACCTTCGCTGCTCGCATATGACATAAGGGCATTTTTCCCACGTCACGCATCAATCATTATTAAGATAAAAACAATTTATAGTATAACGATCATCAAAACAATCAATACATAATGTGAACTAATTATCAAGACTGACAATACATAATGTGACCTACTTACAGTATCCCATTATAGTAATCAACAAGACTAACAATACATAATGTGAACTAATCATCAAGACTAACAATACATAATGTGAACTATCTACACTATTCCATTTTAACAATCGTCAAGACTGACCATACATAATGTGAACTATCTAGACTATCCCATTTTAACAATCGTCAAGACTAACAATACATAATGTGAACTATCTACAGTATCCCATTTTAACAATCATCAAGACTGACAATACATAATGTAAACTATCTACAGTATCCCATTTTAACAATCATCAAGACTAACAATACATAATGTGAACTATCTACAGTATCCCATTGTAACAATCATCAAGACTGACAATACATAATGTGAACTACTTACAGTATCCCATTATAGTAATCAACAAGACTAACAATACATAATGTGAACTACCTACAGTATCCCATTTTAACAATCATCAAGACTGACAATACATAATGTGAACTACTTACAGTATCCCATTATTGTAATCATCAAGACTAAGAATACATAATGTGAACTACCTACAGTATCCCATTTTAACAACCATCACGACTAACAATACATAATGTGAACTACTTACAGTATCCCATCGTAACAATCATCAGGACTGAAAATACATAATGTGAACTCCCATTTTAACAACCATCAAGACTGACAATACATAATGTGAACTACTTACAGTATCCCATTGTAACAATCATCAAGACTGACAATACATAATGTGAGCTACTTACAGTACCCCATTATAGTAATCAACAAGACTAACAATACATTATGTGAACTGCTTAAAGTATCCCATTGTAACAATCATCAAGACTAACAATACATGATGTGAAATACTTACAACGTGAATAAATTTATTGTATTTACATGTTCATTTATACATCAAAAGAAACAGATGAATACTGATACGTGGGCATTTGTAGCTTGTGTTTTGTGCTCCTTTTGCATCAACCAAAAGAGGATTTACATTTCAAAACAATAAACTCATAATCTATTTCACTGATACAGAATGTATGTTTGAAATTATACTGCTGCTCCACTGGGAATGGTTAATATAGTATATAAGAAATCTGACATTTTAACGGTCGAGAGTTGTGGTAATCGTCTTAGATGGTATCAAAAACTTCTCCGATGGACCATAAATAAGTGAAGGGTAGACATGTAGACAAAACGTACCTCCTGACATGTCCGGTCAACGAATACTCAAATAGTCCTGTGTCTCCGCGCAGTCTTATCAGAATCTTCGTTGTAAGCATGAAGAAATCTTGCAACCAGTGAAGATTCTGAGCATATTGCGCGAATGTAGAGGTTAATCCAAATCTTCGCTGGACGCACGTATCCGAAGGTAAGTGTTCTCACATTGTAGTTCAACATTACGAAAGCACGCCCAGTCAATAAACTGGCATATTTTATGGCTGCAAGATCGAAAAGTTTCAGATGAAAAAAAATGCTATCGTTTTTGTTATTTTTGCTCGAAACAGAAATTGTGGGTACTCGTTAGAACCGCCTCATCAAGGCAATTCTAACGGGTACCCACAATCTATGTTTTATAGCAGAAATAATAACAATTATACATATCCCTGCAAAGCCCATATTTGCTACATAAAGAGGGGTTTGAGAGGGTCAAAATTACATTGACACGTTTTCGTAATAAAACAGTTCTTGCAGTCAAAGTATGCATTGTAAAAGAGCAAAATTATAGCAAAATAAATAAACAACAACAACAAATCTGAAGACACACATATTATACATATCAAGCAACAAATATACTTCATTTCCAAAGGGCTACCATTATTTTTCCACATATACCTGTGCTTTACACATTTACACATACAGCCCACATTTTATGTTTGTTTCAAGTTAAAAAGGTCAACACTTAGTACTTGCCCGATAGTAGTCCCTCTAACATTATCAAATCAAAAGCCAAAGACGTGTAGGCTACAGACTACTATTAGTTTTCCTTATAAATTTATACATTTGCAAAAGTTCTACAGCCTACCACAACGTTTTTGGTTTAAGTTCAAATGGTGAATACTTGGTACTTGCCCGAGATCAGTATCTCTGACATTTTAAAAACAAAAAAAAAAGTATAGACTACAGACAACCATTTGATTTTCTACTTTCATTTTTTAAGGTAATCACCCAAAATGTCATATTTTGCTTATATCTAAAATGCCTGCATTATACATGTACATTTTGATTAATTATTGCATGAAGGCAGGCAAAAAAAAAAAAAAACAAAACAAAAAAACAAAAACAAAAAAAAAAACAAAACAAAAAAAAAAACTTGTTTTAGTTACAATGTAATAACAATAACATATGGAATCAAGCCAATGTTCCGTAAATTTATGCAGTACCCCACGGGGGTGGGGCGGGTAACTTCCTATATATGACACAGTACGGATGTGCGTGCTGAATGGCCCCCTTTTTCAGCGCTGCCAGGTATATTATTTACCCCCTTTTTTCAACAGAAAGTATATGACTGACCCTATTTTTCTTGATTCGAATGTGAAAGGCCCCACTTTTCTGACATTCTGGTGTAAATGAGTATATGTTTTCGCTCAGAGATTTGTAGAGGCTGCTCGTTCTCTTGGTATTCAATGAGTTGACTGCTATATTTGTCTAACTACCAGCAATAAATGGGTATAAAAGTAAAAGGGCAGTATATGAATGGGTCAGTATTTTGGACGTTAACTATATGAATGGGTCAGTTTTTTCAAAGGCCAGGTATATGAATTGGGTAGGTTTCGAAATATTGGCTCGCACACCCGTACCATATTTACCCCCAAGTTACCCACCGAGACTTGTCTACTTATGAATATGAGTCGAGTTCTTTCTGAAATGTACTGAATGTGCACTAAACAGAAAGAAAGGAACCGAAACTTCAGAAAACGTAACTTCCGACATGTGCGCTCAGCGAACATCATTATGAAAACATGCCTATTCAAATATACTGAAAATTTTACCACCAAAAACTGAAATTTTCAGATAAAAAAAAATCTGCTTTTTTTCAAATTTCTGCTCAAAACATAAATGGTGGGTACTCGTTAAAAGTGCCTCAACGAGACGACTCTAACGAGTACCCACAATCTATATTTTTAAGCAGAAAAAAGAAAAGATAATGTATAACCATGTAAACCCTAGTTTTACTATATATAGTGGGGTTTAAGGGGGGTCAAATTTATATAAGCATGTTTTCGAGATGTTCAGATTAGCCTGCGCATTCGTACAATCTGGTCAAAATCTTCACTGGATGTACTTTGGTTACCAAAGGATGCAAGTTTTTTGGTTTTTTTTTTTTCATACGGACAACGAATACTGATTCGTCAGCGTGGACACGCAGGCTGATTTGAGTCCTTTTTTGGTGCAATTTCAGAATGTACGTTTTCTCATTTTGCGGTTCAAATCTCTTTTCGTTTCTAAATGCTGTTTGTCTTTCTACTTCAGCTTCGTAATCAAATCACAATGACAATTTTTACCCCTAAATCAATTTATTTGTTGTGATATTCCTGTCACATTTGGTATGCATTAACTCTAGTAATTAGTCAGTGTCGCTTAAGATTCAATTTGTAATCCAGGACCTACAGAAAGCTAGCATATCTAACGATTCAGACAAAGCTTAGAGCCTACGGAATCTGATCAGAATTTTCTCTACAAAGGCTTAAACTCTTTAGAATTGAAAACTGAAAACAAAGCTGTAAGACAGTCGGACATGCGCACAGCAAACATTACTCAGATCAGCCTGCGCTTTTGCGCAGCCTGATCAGAATATTCCCTGGGCATATTCTGGATAGCCAAGTATGCAGTTGTTTTATGCGGACAACGAAGACTCCGATCGGACTATGCGGATCTGCAGGCTGATTTAAGTCTTCGTTGGGTGCACCTGTTTGCTCCATTGGGTATTTTAACTTAGCGCTAGATTATAGAGGAGCCCAGATAACTGTTTCCGCGTGGTCTCTGCCATCGGATACTGCAGAAGATGTTCGTGAACATCTAATCCTGATCATACTGCGCGGATTCACAGCTGACCTGAACTTTTGATTTGCGATACGGAAGAGTCTTTCCTTTGTATGACCCTAATCTAATTCATTTCCTGGTAAGTAACTGATTGATCATGACACCTCACATTAGCAAACATGTCAATTGCAGGGACCTAATGCTATTTTGCTGCAAATATACTTTGGTTCCTGGATATAATCAACCGTCTGCTAGTCTGTATCATCACTTAGCTGATAATGGGCCTACTCTAAAAGAACAACAGACCAAACAAGTGTTTGAGCCGCAACGTGAGAACACGTACTTTCTGACATGTGCAGCCAACAAAGACACAAATCCAAATCAACCTGCGCTTCCATGCAGTCTGATCAGTCTTTATTGTTCAGATGAAGAAATTGTCCATCCTTAGCTATCCAAAAGCTTGGGCTATTGAAGATTCTGATCAGACTGAGCCAATGCGCAGGCTGATCTGAATATTCGATGGTTGCACGTGTCCGACGGAACGCTTTCTGACATTGCGGCTCATTTGTAATTTAGAGCTGCATCAGAAATAGGGAGTGGTTGCGACTGAGTAAAACTAGTTTACCCCTACCCATTTCCTTACCCACCAACGCCATCGCCTTCCTCCGCCCTCACCGACACACATACACACTATCCGTGTTTGTATATTCATACTTTCTAATGCGACTCCTTGCTGTTTGTCATAGTCCGTGTGACGGTTATTGGAAGTGTTGGGTTTTGTCGTTGTTGGTTCGTGGTCTCTTCTTATTACGGTACTTGTAAAGGCTGTGCTTCCAGACTGTAGCCGTTCCTGGGTTATGTGTGCTGCTTCTTTTTTCTTTATATATCTCCACATTTTCAGCCCAGATTTGTTTACTGGTATCTGCATACAATTGCTGTTGTCATCCCAGTTTATATATACACTTAGTCTATTCTGGCTACGACAGTCCACAATTAATGTGTCGTCCTATTTTCTGTAGGCTATAGAAAACGGGTTATTAAAACGATCTTTTGTTGTAAGTGCTGTACTGCGTCTCCACAATTTCAACCCTGCTTTATTTATTCGTATCTACATACAATTTCTGTTGTTATCCACATTTATATATAAACAGATTGTTTTGAAAACAACAGCCCACAATTAATTTGTTATCCTTTTGTCTGTAGGCTATAGAATACGGGTCGCTTAAACGATCTTTTGCTGTAAGTACTGTACTGTGTTTTCTGCCACTAGCTGTAACAATCTGACCATTGTGCGAACCTTCAACACAAACAAGAATGTTATCTTCAGCATCAATACGTATCCCTGTCGAATATTTTAAGTATTGGTCAGTATACTGGTATACAACGCTACCATCTGACTTCAGACATGTTATCGTAGAAGATATGTTGAAATCAGACACATAGATGTTTTTTGATGATGGACTTACTCTAAGATAGTACGGGTATACAAACATACATGAGCCATCTTGGTTCAGCCCTGTTCGTCTTATCAAGTTACCGTTTAAATCAAGGAGTCTAACCTCCCCTGTTTTTACCCCTGAATCATCGTGAACGGTTATATATATTTCTACTCCAACCACGTGTATACCCCAGCACTTCTTATCAAGCTGGATTACACGGTCAGTCTTCAGTCTTGGTATCAAATTTATGCACTGAAGTTGTTTTACATCAGGTAATGTAATTATACAGGAGGAACTATTGACACTGATCGCTGATACATCCCATGGCTTGGCTTGCAATTTTAGATAGTCTTTCAATTTAAATTTGTTATCCAAGAGTTTGATTTTCTCATTACTTCTGTCACACAAAATAACACCTCCATCCTGCAAAACGTCACATCCAGAAATCCAAGGATTAAATTTATCCTCTGATAACTTTATATCGACCTCACTGGAGGTTTGAACGTTAATCTGAGGAAAAAGTCTAGACTGCGAATTCTGAGATTGTGAGTATCCAGCCGTTGTCAGAGTTCCCAGTTTATCAATAATTTTCTGAAGGTCGACAAGCTTCGCATTTCTTTCAAATGTAACAGCGGGAGCCATGGTTTCATCACAGATTTCTTGTAGTAAACTTTCACATTTCTTCAAACGCACAGAAACTTGTACATCTGCCGCAAGTATATTGTTTGCTATCGACGAATTTTTTCCGCCCTCTAGAAGTATAGTGTCGGAAAGAATCATTTGTTGAGCAGCTGAACATGATGAAATGAAACGTTCAATTTCCTGACGTTCCTGTAACTCAAATGATTCTAATTCTTTCAGTATATTTTCTTCTAGAATGTCTAAGTGTTTATTTAGTTCTCGTCGAAATGTTGTTATTTCGTTCATACAGGTTTCTCGTATTGTCGCGAGATTTTGTAAATCTTTATTTCTATCAACACGAATTTTGTTGAACGCTTCGTCTAGTGCTTTTGCTTTCTGCACGAGTTTAAATAAGCTTGATGTATCGTACGATCTACTTTTGTCATCAATTAAAACACTTTTGCACTTTCGGTGTTCTGTAGATTTACACGTATTACAGATTACCTTCTTATGGTCTTCACAGTAATCGGTAACTCCTTGGCTCAGGCTACAGTCACATAATACAATAAAAGATACATTCCCGGTTGTTTCAACAGTGGTAACGTCGGTTGTGGGCAAGAGTTTATGATTTTTCAACTTTTTGTATTTCTTGTGTGTGTCTGCACAATTTTGACAGAGGAATTCCTTACAGTCATCACAAAATTTTGCTGCCTCACTTTCGGAACCTTCATAGTTACAGGGCCCACAAGCATGTGGTTCGTCTGATGAGCCATGTATGTACCGGGAACCATCAATTGATGACATTTTGTTCTATTGCTGAAATACAACAGAACTTTAAATTATGTACTTTCTGACATTTGCGTTCAGCGAAGACTAAGATTAGCCATCGCTTCCATGTGTACTTATCAGACTTTGTTGTATACGTGAAAACGTCTTGGCCCCGAGGTTATAAAATGTTTTCATGGTCAACTCAGCTGAGCATGAAATTTGTCCTGCTAATAAATCTCAAATTGCTAACAATTGCAGATTCGTTCTTGCCAAACATATCTGCGCACGAAAATTACTAATAATATGAAAATGCGAACTCTTGTTGGCATTTTCGTATTTATTAGCAGAGGAAATTTCATGTTCAGCTGAGCTGAGCATTTAAACAATTTTATAACCTCAGGGCTTTGATTATTGGAATCCGAAAAATACATGTTCCAGCGGACACACAACGTTGAAACAACGTCGATTCAAAGTTGATTCAACGCCATGAATCGAAGTTGTCTCAATGCTGTCTGCATGCTTGAATGGAATGGGATCTTAGAAGATTGCTCTTGGAATCTCGGTTTCATTGATACGCTTAATATGACAGCAATGTACTTTTCAGGACTGCATACGCACCCTAGCACCAGCTTCAGGGAATACGACTTTCCAAAGTATCTTAATGATCCTAAGGACAATAAATCTTCACTGTGATAAAGTATACGGGGAGACATTTT
The DNA here is from genome assembly GCA_964016985.1 of Anodontia alba. NCBI lineage: Eukaryota > Metazoa > Mollusca > Bivalvia > Lucinida > Lucinidae > Anodontia > Anodontia alba. Next base: position 69,124,664 of record OZ024835.1, read on the forward strand.
ATTGTCGCCAAACTTGGCACTTAACACCAGCTGCAATAAAGACAAACAAAATCTATTAGCTGTCCTCTTGAAAAGACCGAACACACAAAAGAACGTTAATTGCAGTCTCGGTTTTGTTGAGACTCTTCATACGGCAGTAACGTAGTTTGCAGAACATAGGAGCCTAGTGCAAGCTTAAATGGAACACGTTTTTCCAATATATCGGAATAGACTTGAACACACAGAATAGACTGGCCGGATACGAAGGCTGAGTGCAGCCTTAGTTGGCGCGCATTTTCTTCTGTGTATTTTCTCATGTTGAGATGAAATGAGAAAGGGACATTGAGGAATGTTCCGAGCAGTCAAGGCAGACAACGTCTGATTCAGGTCTTGCATGTCCTAACAGAGAAACAAGAGATACCATAGAATTTGTCAAGGAAACGGATATGCCAGGATTGTATGTAGTTTGCTGAGCTTCTCAAGCTGATCAGAGTTTCCGCTATTCGTACAGGCAACGAACCCAATCGGTACCTGACGTTTATACAACGTCGCATTAATGTTACTGTATCGTCGTGACATTGCATCGACGTTAATGCGACGTTGTATAAACGTCATGTGCCCGCTGGAAAGACACTTTGTCACATAGCACGGCTCCAATATTTGGGTTTCTTCGGGCATATTCAAACTACACGTGCTAAGACGAGTATGCTAAAGTGTGCATTCTCGTCAAAAAACTACGCCATTTACGTTGACTAAGGATATTTGGACCTTGTTGTGGCGAGTGTGGTAAAGTGTATATTATTGCCAAAACACATGCGTTTACATTGACTCTATTTGGACCTTGATAATTCTAATATGGTAAAGTGTACATACGCATTTACAGACTAGATTTGGAACAGGTAATCTTTGAAATAGGAGAAGCGTATGCAAGGAGTACATATCATCACGAAAACATGCTTATATAATTTGACCACCTTAAACCCCACTTTTATATACTAAAACTGGGGTTTACAAGGGTATACATTATTTTTCTTATTTCTGCTCAAAAACATAGATTGTAGGTACTCGTAAGAACCGCCTTGTCGAGGCGGCTCTAACGAGTACCCACAATCAATGCTTTGAGCAGAAATAGAAAATGTATCAGAATGTTTTATCTGAAACTTTCATTTTTTTTGTTGGTAAAATGTTCAGTATATTTGAATAGGCGTGTATTCGTAATGGATCCGCATAGTAAGAGAATGTAACTTCGGACATGTGCTCCCAGGGAAGATTGAGATCAACCTGTGTATTCGCACAGTCTGATCAAAACTCACACTGAGCCGTTCTTTGTTTTGATAACCAAGGATATAAAGTTTCTTCATGCCGAAAAAAAAGAAAACATTGGAAATTTTACAAGCAAAAAACAGAAAATTTTCAGATAAAAATTTTTTGATATGTTTCATATGTATTCTCAAAACATAAATTATGGGTACTCTTTAGAACCGACATGGCGACTTCTAATGAGTACACACAATCTATGCTTTTTAGCAAAATAAGAAAAAAATAATGTATACCCCTGTAAAGTCCAGTTTTACTGTATAAAACTGGAGTTTAAGGGAGTCAAAATTACATGTATATAGGGGTGTTTCCGTGATGTCTGGTAAGACTGCCTAGATGTCCTGATTTCACATATGCACAAAAGAACCCCTAGCCCCAATTACAGCTGAGGTTTCTCGCGGGTAAAACTGGTCGCCCCCATTCCCTCCCCCGCCGCCCCCTACACACCACCACCAATGCTTTCTGGTATCTGTTGACGATGCGGTGGCGATATCTATGTATACCCGAAAGACACAAAGCGTTTAAAAACGTCGTTAGGTCGCTGCAACCTCGTGACATGGCAGTGACGTTGTAACAACGATTCTGAGTTGTGGGTTTACTGAGTAAGCTCTTCTTTGTTTGTCTGTCAGTAGTTCCTTGTGTTGCGTTTGTTTTGTCATTGTTTGTTCCTAATCTTTCCTCCTGTGGAGCGTGGGGACGGGGACTATGATTCGTAGTTGTGTTTTTTTCCTGGCGTCTTCACTGCATATGTTTCGCTGGGAGCACATATCAGAAGGTACCTTTCCTCACGCTGCGGTTCATGAAGTACAAACACGAAATATTGATTCTTTCACCATTCTTCCTCATATATATAGAAAAATACACTTGATTTATAGTTTCAGATTTTTTGTTTATGAACAAATGAAAACGTCCGAAATAATAAGCCAGCCGGCACATGGCGCTCCTACAACGTCGCTGAAACGTTGGTGTAACGTCATATGACGGTTTCTATAGTGTCGTATTAACGTCGATGCAACGTCATAACATATCTACAACGTGGTATAAAATTGATGACGTTACATCAATGTTAATGTGTCATATGCCCGCTGGAAATTGTTCTGCCGTTTTATACCTTTATTATCCCATGACCGGAAGAAATACATGTTATTATGTATCACTGGTTTATGTCGTACAGAAAGTAGGACAAGGAAGTAAAGAAATTCACAGCTGAATATATAAACATTTGTTATATTTCGTCCTCGTTAACATACACATATATGTACACATTCAGGCGAAATTCCAAGTAACTTTAAATGACTTTTTACCTGTGTGTGTTTAATAGAAACAAACCAAAACCCAAAACTTCCGAAACACTTCTCTACACACAAATATGTCCTCCGCCTTGGTAATATCCTTGTGCATGTTGCAATCACATGATGTGGCGGATCTAGCAAGAAGGTAGAAAAGAAAAACGAATGTGGGCCCTCATAAACCCTGGAAAGGGATAATACTGACCACAAAGCTGGTTTTATTCTCAGTATATTTAATTTAAATTATAGATTTATACGGATGTGTAACCCGCAATCCCCTCTGTTCTTTGAAAGTCCCCTAACTCTTTTTATATCTCTTTAAAGAGGTCCACAGGAGGGAAGTAGAATAAAATTATGAATTCGTCCATATTTAAATATTGTGAACTAAGGCATGAGGCCTGCTTCTATAAATAACGAAATGCACTGTTATTTACATTTTAAGAAACCATGTCTCTTTGTAACAGACATAATGTATATAATGAACACGAAGTAACGTCCAAGCTTGGGGTTTAACTTAGGGGTAATTGTGGTACGGTGCGCGAGCTAGTATTTCAAAACCTACGCCATTCATATACCTAGCCTTTGAAAAAGCGGACCCATTCATAGATTTGATCATCCGAAATGTTTACCTATTCATATACTGCCCTTTGACTTTTGTACCCACTTATTGTTGATAGTTATACAAATATCACAGTTAATTCAGTAAAAACCAAGAGAACAAGCAGCCTCGAAAACTTTTTGAGCGAAAAATATATGCATATACTAGGATGTCAGAAAAGTGGGGCCTTTCACATAGGAATCCAGAAAAATCGGGCCATTCATATATTTTTGTTGAAAAAAGGGGGTCAATCATATACCTGGCAGCGCTGGAAAAGACGCACATCCGTACTATACAATATATAGGAAGTTACCGCCCCCTCCCCACCCCCACCCAACTCTCGAGCGTCCAAGACGTTTTGAGGTCCTTAATCAATCAGCATGGACAAGGCTTGGTCACTGTCGTGACAATGAACTATTCATACATTATATGTGAGTCCAAAGGAAAATGCGGTTCGGTGTCCTCTCAGAACACCAATAAACTCGTCGGCACTTATGCAGTAATGCAAGCGTTTTTATGAATAAAACGTGGCTTGCAGATATTCATTTCTGTATAAAATTAATACTTTGTAGGTGCTCTGTTAAATTATCAACTGTTCCAGGGAGTGCGCTGTCCTGGAGTTGATGATAATTAATCGAACATTGCACTTTTTTTGCATAAAATTGGACGCAGTCGAAGGTGGGTGGGGTAGAAATGGAAGAAACAGTCGAAGGGGAGACATCACCTTCACAAGTCTCATCGCCTAAATGCTCATTTTTCTCAAAGAAGATGAACTATTTAATTGCCAGGTATATGCTACATTCTCTGCCTTTCTATTCTTGCTACTGAAATAGTGCTGTGCATTTTTGTACTTTTATATTCCTGTCTCGGCAGCAAATATTCTTTTGTACAGCAGTCCTTGGGTTCGAGTCCCACATCTTTGGAATTCTTCCCAAGACAAATAGTATTAGCTCTATTTAGCTTCACACCCTTTATATTAGAAATGTAGGCGCTAGTTAGCAAAGCTGAGGTTCTGCCATAAAATAGTTTTTTTAAATACTTTCAAATTGATGAATTATCAGAATTCATGTGTTTCAGATTCCTGATAGATTGTAATAGGCTGGCTTATATATATGCTCGAGTCATGATGCATAAGATGGATGCATCCTAGCTAATATTGTCAGTTGTTGCTGGGATTTGCAATCATGGGAGTACTTGGTATATACGGGTCTGTGCAAGTTTATATTTTGAACATTTATAGGGTATATGTTTTACTTTAAACTGTTCTCTTCTTGATGTTGTGGGAAATGTCTTATACTGTTGGAAAATAACCCGTGAAATGCTGTTTGTGGCAAGCGGCATTTCATATGGGCTGTACCAACCTATGCCGATATGAACAATACTATTTCTTTCTGGAAATAGTATTATGTCTATATTGCGCTAGTAATTGTGATGTCTTGAACATTAGTGTGTTTTGTGTATTTGTAGGATGTCTTTCTTCTCATCCTTCTACATGTACTCACCAATCATCTTTAAATAAAATCATAAAAACTTAAATGTCTTCTACTTATCTGTCATCATTCAATAATGAATAATGGAGTCTCGTGACAGTATTTGCCCCACGTTGGGCGCCAAATGTAACAGGTGAAAAAAACGGAAGTAACATTTTCCCCGACCGGGGATCGAACCCGATCCGCTGGACTCAAAGTCCTACACTCTACCACGTCGCTATAAAAGCCGGCTTGTACCGCAGGGCAGTACAAATGTATCATATACTTATACCCGGTGACATATGTTTTCGTGATGTGTGCAGTATGAATCTATTCCAATGTGCTTAGAATCCATAATGGTCGCATCATGCGAAAATGTCTTCGGGCATATGCGGACAGCGAGGGCCCAGATCAGCCTGGGCAACCGCAGTCTGATCAGGACCTTCACTGTCTGCTAACAGAAGAAGTAAATGACTACGAGACAGTCTGACATTATTTAGATTTTCACTTTTATCTGGACGAAAGTATAATCATGGCATGTGTCTGAATGGTTTGTCGTTGTCTTGAGCGTACATAGCACACTACCCCATAAACGTGTCTAAAAATATTTAGGCCGCCACAAGAAAAAGTAAGTGTTTACGAGCATGCAAAAAATGCACAGATTCTAAATTATCACGCACATATGCAAAATCTCATCCTGGCATTTGCACTCTATTGATATATTCTGTGGGTCCAATGATTCTCCCAGCTAGCATTCTTTATAAATATATAGCGGGCCGTTATCTTTATAAATCTATAGCGGGCCGTTATCTTTATAAGCCGTTATCTTTATCGGCCCGCCAGCTACCCTGACGGGCCTGACGGCTTGCTATAGATTCATAAAAAATGCTTACTGGGCTGTTAGCGGACAACGCAGGCTGATTCGGGCCTTCGCTGTCCACAAATGCCCGAAGACAAGTTTTCGAAAGATGTGTCTCATATAATCAACAAAGGTCATTACAGTAAATGTCCTAAAGTTTCGAACACTTTATTCCATACTATTTCGGCCTAAATTTTGCTTTTTATGCAGCAGTTTCTTAAAATACTTACTGGAATGGCAACCAGTATAGACCCTGATCAACCTGCTCCTTCAGGAGCAGTCTGATCTGGATCTGCACAGTTTGCATATGTCATTTTGTCAGACACTTTAGTGTTCGAAATTTTAGGACATTTACCTTATTCACTGATATTGTTAGATTAATCAGGACCAGTTAGTATTTTTTCCCTTAATTTATAATCCATAATAAATTTAAGTCATGGTAAATAGGTCCTTATTTCTCCAGCCTTGAAAGAGCGTAAAACAGAATCCAGAAGAAAAAGTATATTATTGTTTATGATATGTAATTTATAAGTCAATACAAACTAAGTTTAAAATAAAGGAAATATTTCCCTCGGGACTTTCAACTAAACTGTCCTATAAACTCGTTGGTTATTGGATTTGCAAATCTCTCGGGAAATATTTTAGGCATTTTTTACTCAAGATGCAGAACTGCTATGCATTCTGAGTAAACTTTTCAGAAGACGACATAGCAAAATATTGTTTCTTATTTTTTCCTGGAAATAAGATTTCACATTTCCTACCAATTTTCTTCAATGAAGATTCAGGTGCAGCTTGTAATTACAAATTTATGTTCGGTTCGAGTCCCCTACCTCATCTGTGAAACATTACAAATTAAAGTGTTAGTCAAACAATTGAAAGAGCCCTACCACACTGTGTCGGTCTCGGTGGCTCAGTTGGATGCGCCGTCCGACTGGAGACCAGAAGGTCGCGGGTTCAACCCCCGCCGAGGTCGGCAACATTCTTTCGTGGAGTTTGATCATGAAATATTTTCTACGGTCATTCTCTCCCTTCCGCTGATTCAAGCAGGGCAGTTGTCAGTTTCTGGCGAAAGAATGTGCACAATACTGGTTAACCGCTTAGAGGACTAAGCCTGCCCAGTAAACGTGTGGTTAGGTAAACTGACCGCGCTCTACATGACCCCATTGGGTTGACTGGGCCGTAAAACCTCAACACAAACAAACCTACCACAATGCAGTAAGGCCTACAAAAGAGTGGGCGACGCACTGTGAAACCGTGTCTTTGGGTATATGCGGACATTGAAGGCCCAGATCAGCCTGCGCATCCGCGCAGTCTATCAGGGGCTTCACTCTCCGTTAACAGAATCATTGGATACTACAGAATGTATGAATGGAGAGCAACAGTCTTGATGATACTTTACACATGCGCAGGATGATTTGAATTCGCTGATTTTGCACATGTTCAAAGGCATTTTTATTTCGCTTGAAGCGACTCTTTTTAAATCCTAATTGTTGAATGAAGCAAATTATGTTATGACTTGAGAAATATTTAAACAAAGACCAAGAGCAGCATCAGCACCTTCTGATCAGAGTCTTTGCTTTCTGTCGATATATGCTACAATGTCAGATGACTTTGAAAGCAAACATCAAATGAAATCCATTTGATTGAATGCACAAGGTAATATGAGCCGGCACACGAAAACGGGATCTTATGTTTTTTTTTCCGGTTTGTGGTTTTTCAAATGCGTATGCGCATTTTCTTATTTTGGCTACAGACATGCGCTTTTTGGCTGAAGCTTCCTCAAGGTCTCTACTACATGTCTGCGAACAGCAATGGCTCATGTGAGACTGCGCTTATGCGCAGTCTCACATGAGCCATTGCTGATTGCCTATCTGATAAATACTTTTTTTTTGTTTTTCATGTGCTGGCTCATATGGGTTTGCGGTATCCACAGTTGCTAAAGGAACCGGTATCTCCTTACACATCAGAGCAATCAGCGCAAGCCGAGGTAAAACGCATCTGATCATGGTCCTCTCAATTTTAATTTATCCAGCAGTTCAGACACAATAACAGGTAGTATTTGGATGGAATGGTGTTAAGTGCAGTATTGCGGCCATAAAACATCTCCCCGTACTCCATCATAGTGCAGGTTTTATGTTTACTTTCCTTGGGATCATTGAGCCTATTCTGATGTCTTGGAAAAGTCGAGTCCACTTAAGCCCGTGCTGAAAGTGTGGGAGGGTATGGGAGAATGTATGTTGCCACGCAAGTTACAATGTTGTCATAACAAAAGCGACAATGAAACCGGGACACCGATTATCTTTCTTTTACATATTCGGTGTTTTCAAGGGCAAACTATATAGGTTTTATTGTTAACAAGTTAGGAATAGTATTGTAAAAAGTTCGGATGTGTCTCAATATTTAGTATAAATAAGTTCATTAACGGACTGCATGATTTGGAATTGTGCTGTCACGTATAGTATTTGGGCAGGTTGACTTAATAATTAGCCAACATTAGTCAGTCTGGCCCATAAAACTTGCCGATTCAGCTTTGTTTTACAGTTTTGCGAGGGTGTTCAATGACCTTGAGGGCCATTTCTTTGCGAATAAATTTCTTCAGCTAGAGGTAGTTCCTTGAGGCGGCCATAAAACGTCTCACCGTACTTCAGTATAGTGCAGTTTATATTTTCTGTCCTTTGTGATCATTGAGCCCATTACGGGCTTTTCTTTTTTTTTCAGGAAAAAGAATTTCCCCCACAAAGAAAAAAAATATGAGAGTTAGTGATGTAGCCTAATTGCTAGAAACTAGCTAGTGTGACGCAAAAAAAAATGACATTTCAGCTATTTTCAGCTTTGTGAGAACATGTATGTTCATTTCTTTCAAAGTCATTTATTTAAGACTCTATAAATATCCAGTCAAAATATTTTAGAATGAGCATTAGATATTTCATCTATACACAGATACAAACATCCTTGTTTTTCTCCATCGCGACCATTTCAAAGGCACCTAGAGAAGCTAAGAAAGTGTGTCAAGCTGGTGTAGTTTGGAAACTATACACTCAGGTTTTAACTGGAAAAATTTAGAGGTACAAAGGACTGCTTCCCATTGGATTTGCAAGTGTTTGCGAAACAAGCATGATGTCGGCGAGATGCTGACCGAATTGCAGTGGCCAAGATTCTTCTCTTGTCTTTTCCATTAAATACATACAGGGTCTGGTGATCCAGACATGTCAAAATATTTGACTCTAGCACCTGGATTGAGACAAAGTAGGATACCGCACTATCCACGATGTACAAGATATCTGTCATACGCTGATGCCCTGGTGTAGTCGAGGACTAAGACTGGATCTGTGTTGTAATCAGACCAAACCATCATCTTGATACCCAGATTATCTAGAGCTATATACGCCATGGTATTTTGGTTATATTATATCGACAATAAGGAAGCATTTGACAAATTTATGCAGTAAATTTGTTTCGAAACATACTAAACACATTATAACATTAATTAAAAAAACTGCAACCCTCTGAAAAATCCGCCTAATAATGTAGACCTCATACTCCTGTTTTAACAGTATGTTATGTTGGAACATGGAGTATATGCTATATAGACTGGTTAACGTAATGAATTCTGCTGCACGCGGTCTGATCAGAGTCTTCCAAGGATCCAAAGTGTATTCTGGAGAACAGCGAAGACTCTGATCAGACTTTGCGGATGCGCAGGGTCATTTGAGTTTTCTCTGGACACGCATGTAATTTTCTAGGAAATGTTGTGTCCCGGTTCATTTAAGTATTTATATGCAAGAAGACATCTATGGGTTGTATACTTAGGACATATCGTAACGCACAAATGAGGCTCTAATGCGGACAACGTAAGAGCAGATCGAAAAGGATGATCAGGGCATTCGTTTTTCGCTTACAGAATCAATGGATATTTTAGTATATATCAAAGAACAGAGAATATCTAGATCAGACGGCTCGGATGCGCACGCTGATCTGGACTTCCGCTGCTCGCATCTGACATAAGGGCATTTTTTCCCACGTTATGCATCAATTATTATTAAGACAGTTAATCATGCATCAATCATTGTTAAGATGAAACAATTTATAGTATCCCATTGCAACAACCATCAAAACTAACAATACATAATGTGAACAAATCATCAAGACTGACAATACATAATGCGAACTACTTACAGTATCCCATTATAGTAATCATTAAGACTAACAATAATAATGTGAACTGCTTACAGTATCCCATAGTAACAATCATCAAGACTAACAATACATAATGTGAACTACTTACAGTATCCCATTATAGTAATCATCAAGAGTAGCAATACATAATGTGAACTACCTACAGTATCCCATTATAGTAATCATCAAGACTAACAATACATAATGTGAACTGCTTACAGTATCCCATTATAGTAATCATCAAGACTGACAATACATAATGTGAACTACTAACAGTATCCCATTGTAACAATCATCAAGACTAACAATACATAATGTGAACTATCTACAGTATCCCATTGTAACAATCATCAAGACTGACAATACATAATGTGAACTACTTACAGTATCACATTTTAACAACCATCAAGACTGACAATACATAATGTGAACTACCTACAGTATCCCATTTTAACAACCATCAAGACTGACACTACATAATTTGATCAACTTACAGTATCCCATTATAGTAATCATCAAGACTAACAATACATAATGAGAACTGCTTACAGTATCCCATTTAACAAACATCAAGACTGATAATACATGATTTGAACAACTTAAATTATCCCATTGTAAAAATCATCAAGACTAACAATACATAATGTGAACTACCTACAGTTTCCCATTGTAACAATCATCAAGACTAACAATACATAATGTGAACTACTTTCAGTACCCCATTATAGTAATCATCAAGACTACTAATACATAATGTGAACTGCTTACAGAATCCCATTGTAACAATCAACAAGACTAACAATACATAATGTCATCTGCTTACAGTATCCCATTGTAACAATCATCAAGACTAACAATACATGATGTGAAATACTTACAGTACCCCATTGTAACAGTCAACAAGACTAACAATACATAATGTGAACTGCTTACAGTATCCCATTGTAACAATCAACAAGACTAACAATACATAATGTGAACTGCTTACAGTATCCCATTGTAACAATCATCAAGACTAACAATACATGATGTGAAATACTTACAACGTGAATAAATTTATTGTTTGTACATGTTCACTGATACTTCAAAAGAAACAGATGAATACTGATATGTGGGCATTTGAAGCTTTTGTGTTTTGTGCTCCTTTTGCATCCACCTAAAGAAGATTTACATTTCAAAACAATAACCTCATAATCTATTTTACTGATATAGACTGTATGTTTGAAATTGTACTGCTGCTCCACTAGGAATGGTTAATATATTATATAAGAGCTCTGACATTTTAACGGTCGAGGGTTGTGGTTATCGTCTTAGATGGTGTTAGCAACATCTCCAATGGACGATAAATCAGTGGAGGGCAATCATGTTAACCATAAGAACCTCTACGCGATAAAACGTAGCTCCTGACATATCCGGTCAACGAAGACTCAAATCAACCTGTGTCTCCGCGCAGTCTTATTAGAATCTTTGTTGTAAGCATGAAGAAATCTTGCGACCAGTGAGGATTCTGATCATATTGCGCGAATTTAGAGGTTAATCCAAATCTTCGCTTTACGCACGTATCCAAACGTATGTGTTCTCACATTGCAGTTCAACATTACAAAAGCATGCCCATTCAATAAAATGACACATCTTTTGGCTGCAAAATCGAAAAGTTTCAGATGAAAAAAATGTTATCGTTTTTGGTATATTTGCTCGAAACAGAGATTGTTGGTACTCGTTAGAACCGCCTTATCAAGGCGGTTCTAACGGGTACCAACAATCTATGTTTTATAGCAGAAATAAGAAAAATCATGCATATCCCTGCAAAGCCAATTTTTGCTATATAAAGAGGGGTTTGAGAGGGTCAAAATTACATAGATACGTTTTCGTGATAATAAAAGTTCTTGCAGTCAAACTATGCATTGTATAAAAGCGAAATTATAGCAAAATAAACAACAACGTCAAGAAAAAGTCTGAAGACACACATATAATACATATCAAGCTAAAAATATACTATATTTCCTAAGGGCTACAGACTATCATTTGTTTTCCTTATATACTTTATACATTTTGCAAATATTCAACAGCCCACATTTTTTTGTGATAAATTAAAATGGTCAACACTTAGTACTTGCCCGACAACAGTCCCTGTAATATTTTCAAAACAAAAGTCAAAGACGTATAGGCTACAGACTACTATTAGTTTTACATATATCTTTTATACATTTGCAAAAGTTCTACAGCCCACTACAACGTTTTTGGTTAAAGTTCAAATGGTGAATACTTGGTACTTGCCCGATAGCAGTCGATCTGACATTTTAAAAAACAAAAACAAAAGCGTTTACGCTACAGACAACCAGTGGATTTTCTACTTTAAAGAAATCACCCAAAATGTACAATTTTGCTAATATCTAAATTGCCTGCATTGAACCAATTATTGCCTAAAATGCATGCAAAAAAAAAAAAAAAAAAAAAAAAAAAAAAAATACGCTTTTTAGTTACGGGCAAAAAAATGGAACAATTTCATATGGAATCAAGCCAATGTTCCGGGTTGTTTTTTTTTTTTTTTTTTTTTTTTTTTTTTTTGCAGTACACGACCTAATACAGACTCTTGTCTACTAATGAATATGAGTCGTTATTCTTTCTGAAATGTACTAAATGTGCACAAAACAGAAAGAAATGAGCCGCAACGTCAGAAAACGTACCTTCCGACATGTGCGCTCAGCGAAGACCATTACGAAAGCATGCCTATTCAAATATACTGAAAATTTTCGGATAAAAAATTCTGATATTTTCAAATTTCTTCTCAAAACATAGATTGTGGGTGCTCGTTAGAACCGCCTAGTCGAGGCGGTTCTAACGAGTAACCACAATTTATATTTTTGAGCAGAATTAAGAAAAATAATATATACCCCTGTAAAATCCCATTTTTACTATATAAAAGTGGGGTTTAAGGGGGTCAAAATTATATAGGCATGTTTCCGAAATGTTCAGATCAGCCTGCGCATTCGCACAGTCTGGTCAGAATCTTCACTGGACGTACTTTGGATACCCAAGGATGCAAGTTTCTTCATGCGGACAACGAAGATTGATCCGACAGCTTGGATCCGCAGGCTGATTTGAGTTAATTTTGGGTGCACATTTCAGAGGGTACGTTTTCTAATTTTGCAGTTCAAATCTCCTTTCGTATCTAAATGCTGTTTACCTTTCTACTTCAGTTTCGTAATCTGATCACAATGACACTTTTTACCCCTAAATAAATTTATTTGTTGTGATATTCATGCCACATTTGGTATGCATTTTCTCTAGAAATTAATCAGTGTCGCTTAAGAGTCAATTTGTAATCCAGGACCCACAAAAAGCTAGCGTATCTAATAATTCAGACAAAGCTTAGAGCCCACGGAATCTGCCCAGAATTTTCTCTACAAACGCTTAAACTCTTAAGATAAGAGAAAACTGAAAACATCGAACAAAAAACATATTCTTATCAAGTGTGAATCTTCACTGGGCACATTCTGGATAGCCAATTATGCAAAGTTGCTTTATGCGGACAACAAAGACTCAGATCGGACTACGCAGATCTGCAGGCTGATTTGAGTCTTCTTTGGGTGCACCTATTTGCTCCATGGGGTAGTTTAACTTAGCGCTAGATTATAGAGGAGCCCAGATAACTGTTTCCGCATGTTCTCGGTCATCGCACACTGCAGAATATGTTCGTGAACATCTAATTCTGATCATACTGCACGGATTCACAGGCTGAACTGAACCGTCGATTTGCGATACGGAAGAGTCCTTCTTTTGTATGACCCTAATATAATTCATTTCATGGTAAGTGATTGACCATGGCACCTCACATTAGCAAACATGTCAATTACAGGGATCTAATGCTATTTTGCTGAAAATATGTTGGTACCAGGCTTGATATGATCGACCGAATGCAAGTCTGTGTTATCACATATCTGAGAAGGAGCCTACTCTAAAAGGAAGTAAGATCCCTTCTCAGAAGGAGCAAAATAATTCTGACAGAGTTGCTTCCCCTGAAAATATACCCGTTTACCTTAAGAAGGCTGTGTTTCAGGATTATGGGGTTTTCGCATATTCCCAATTTACTTTTTTGTTCTTTTCAGTAGAAACTGAAGCACTTATAGACAAAAGAAACAAAAATGAATAAATATTTATTTCCTTATATTTTCCTCGAAACACACCAAAAATTGCCAAAGTATATTTGAGGGTTTCATCGGGGTACCTCTAAAGTCAGCATTGGCACATTTATAGCCCAAAATTCCGTGATCCGTATAATGTAAGGGCAAAATTCTGTAATCGTTAAATATTTGGTTTTAACTTTTATTTCATTAAATATTCAGTCCGACTATGTCACTAACCGGTAAAATCACACCTCCCCTGCCCCCGCCCTAGAAATGTGCTAACTAGTAATGTTTGTGGCTTATTCCTAAGGCACACATAGTTGGTACCTTCTTAATACTGTAGTCAATTTATTTCAAAGCTGATGATATCATCTGAGGACAGTGACTGTCTTCTCTTACTTGAAAAAAAAGTTGATTGATATAACAATATAGTACCAATATAAATAAATTTCTTAAATGTAGATTAAACACAATCACTGGAGATTGAAGCCATTCTAGGACAATGAAGAACTGCAAGAAATCGCATTGGAAATTATAAAAATGAAAACACGAAGTGTGTGTATGTGTAGGTGAGGGCAGGTGTGTGTGTGGGTGGGAGGGCAGGGGCGATGACGTTGGTGGGTAGGGAAAGGGTTAGCGGTAAACTAGTTTTACTCAATCGCCACCAAGCCCTATTTCTGATGCTGCTCTAAATTACAAATGAGCCGCAACGTCAGAAAGCGTTCCGTCAGACACATGCAACCAGGATTCGCGCAGTCTAATCAGAATCTTCAATAGGCGCAGTACTGGATAGCGAAGTATGCATAGTTTGTTCAGGTGGATAACAAATGAGCCGCAATACCAGAAGGCGTTACTTAGGGCACGTGCAACCAGCAAATATTCAGATCAGCCTGCATATTCCCGCAGTCCGATCATATTCTTCAATAGGCCCATTTTGGATAGCGAAGAAGGATGCAGAGTTTGTTCAGGTTGATAACAAAGACTCTTATCAGACTGCATGGACGCGCAGGCTGATTTAAGTCTTCGTTGGATGCACATGTTAAAAAAGACGTTTTCTCAGGCATTACGAAAACATGCCTATTCAAATATAAAGAAAATTTCACCCCCAAAAACTGAAGATGTTCAGATAAAAACCTCTGATATTTTTCATATTTCTGCTCAAAATATAGATTTATGGTACTCATTAGAACCGCCTCGGCGAGGCGGTTCTAACGAATACCCATAATCTATGTTTTTGAGCACAAGTAAGAAAAATAATTTATACCCCTATAAACTCCAGTTTTACAATCTAAAAGTGGGGTTTAATAGGGTCAAAAGTATATAGGCATGTTTTTGTGATGCTGTGGCTCAAACATGTGTTTGGTCTGTCGTTCTGGGTTCACGCTAACAACCGATATATGGGCTAACTACATATTATTTCTTATAATCCTGTTTGATAATCCACTAAAATACAAATAAAATAATATCCCGACAATAAAGGGTGGGTTATGAGAAAAATAGTTTAATCACTGGAGACTGGAGCCAGTCTATCAGTGTCAGTGTGTCGGTTATTGAACATGTTGTGTTTTGCCTTTGTTGGTTTGTGACCTCTTCTTATTTCGGCTACTTGTAAAGGCTGTGCTGGGATTTCAACCCAGGTTTGTTTATTAGTATTTGCATATAACTGCTGTTGTCATCCCAGTTTATATATAAACAGTGTATTCTGGTTACGACAGCCCACAATTAATGTGTAGTCCTTTTGTCTGTAGGCTATAGAACACGGGCTGGTTAAACGATCTTTTGCTATAAGTTCTGTACTGTGTTTTCTGCCAACATTGGTAACTATCTGAACATTGTCCGAACCATCCCCACAAACAAGGATGTTATCTTTAGCATCAACACATATTCCTTTCGAATATTTTAAGTCTTGGTCAGTATACTGGTATACAACGCTACCATCTGACTTCAGACATGTTATAGTAGAAGGCGTTCTGTATTCAGACACGTAGATGTTCTTTGATGATGGAGTTACTCTAAGATAGTACGGGTATATAAACATACATGAGCCATCTTGGTTCAGCCCTGTTCTTCTTATCAAGTTGCCATTTAAATCAAGGATTCTAACCTCCCCTGTTTTTACCCCTGAGTCATCGTGAACGGTTATATATATTTCTTCTCCAATCACGTGTATACCCCAGCACTTCTTATCCAGCTGGATAATACGGCCAGTTTTCAGGATCGGTATCATTTCTATGTACTGAAGCTGTTTTACATCAGGTAATGTAATTATACAGAAGGAACTGTTGTCTCTGATCGCTGATATATCCCTTGGCTTGGCATGTAAGGTTAGATTGTCTTTTAATGTAAATGAGCTGTCCAAATGTTTGATTTTGCTATTATTTCTGTCACACAAAATAACGCCTCCATCCTGTAAAATGTCACATCCAGAAATCCAAGGACTGTTAATATCCTCTGATAACTTTATATCTACCTCACTGGAGGTTTGAACGCTTATCTGTGAAAAAAGTCTAGACTGCGAATTCTGAAATTGTGAGTATCCAGCCGTAGTCAGCGTTCCCAGTTTATCGATAGTTTTCTGAAGGTCGACAAGCTTCTTATTTCTTTCAAATGTAACAGCGGGAGTCATGGTTTCATCACAGATTTCTTGTAGTAAACTTTCACATTTCTTCAAACGCACAGAAGCTTGTATATCTGTTGCAAACTTCTCGTTTGCTCTTGACCAGTTTTTTGCGTCCTCAAGAAGTTTAGTGTCGGAACGAATAATTTGTTGACCAGCTGAACATGACGAAATGAAACTTTCAATTTCCTGGCGTTCCTTAGCCTCAAATGATTCTAATTCTTTCAGTATATTTTCTTCTAGACTGTCCAAGTGTTTATTAAGTTCTCGTCGGAAAGTTCTTATTTCGTTCATACATGTTTTTCGTATTGTCGCGAGAGTTTGTAACTCTGTATTTCTATCAAGACGAACTTTGTCGAATGCTTCGTCCAATGCTTTTGCTTTCTGCGCGAGTTCAAATAAGCTTGTTGAATTATACGATCTACTTTTTTCATCAATCAACACACACTTGCATTTTCGGTGTTTTGCAGATTTACAAGTATTACATATTACTTCCCTGTGATCTTCACAGTAAACGGTTACTCTTTGGCTCAAATTACATTCACATAATACAATATGAGAAACGTCTCCGGTAGTTTCAAGAGTGGGTTCGTTAGTCGTTGGCAAGAGTTTATGATTTCTGAACTTTTTATATCTATTATGTGTGTCTATACAATTCTGGCAAAGGAATTCCTTACAGTCATCACAAAATTGTGTTGCCTCAGTTTCGGAACCTTCACAGTTACATGGCCCACAAGCATGTATTAGTGATTCGTCTGATGAGCCATGTATGGACCGGGAACCATCAATTGATGACATTTTGTATCATTTCTGAAATACAGCAGAACTTTAAATTGAGAAAATTACCTTTCTGGTATGTACACCCAGCGAACACTCACATCAGCATACTTATTTGTTATATACCTGAAAACGTTATAAAACTTTTTCATGCTCAACTCAGCTGAGCAAGAAAATTGTCCTGCTAATTAATCTCAGATTGCTAACAATTACAAATTCGTTCTTGCTAAACATAGCTGCGCATGAAAATTGCAAATAAATATGAAAATGGAACTATTGTTGATATTTTCGTATTTATTAGCAGAGAAAATTGCATGCTCAGCTGAGTTGAGCATGTAAAAAAATTATAATCTCGGGGCTTGGATTATTGGGTATCCGAAAAACATATAAACCAGCGAACACACGACGTTGAAACAACGTCGATTCAAGGTTGATTCAACATTGAATCAACAATGAATCGACGTTGTCTCGGTTTCATTGATACGCTTAATATGAAACTAATGTAGTTTGCTGGACTGCATACGTACCCTAGCACCAGCTTCAGAGAATACGACTTTCCAAGGTATCTTAATGATCCTAAGAACAATAAATCTACACTATGATAAAGTATACGGGGAGACATTATACCCAGCGGGCACATGACGTTATTACAACGTCGCCTCAACGTCGATGCAACGTCATGACGTTGCATCGACGTTGAGCCGACGTTGTATAAACGTCATGTGCCTGCTGGGTACTGTCGCCAAACTTGGCACTTAACACCAGCTGCAAAAAAGACAAACAAAATCTATTAGCTTTCCTCTTGAAAAGACCGAACACACAAAAGAACGTTAATTGCAGTCTCGGTTTTGTTGAGACTCTTCATACGGCAGTAACGTAGTTTGCAGAGCATAGGAGCCTAGCGCAGGCTTAAATGGAACACGTTTTTCCAATATATCAGAATAGACTCGAACACACAGAATAGACTGGCCGTAGTTGGCGCACATTTTCTTCTGTGTATTTTCTCATGTTGAGTTGAAATGAGAAAGGGACATTGAGGAATGTTCAGAGCAGTCAATGCAGATGTCTGATTCAGGTCTTTCATGTCCTAACAGAGAAACAAGAGATACCATAGAATTTGTCAAGGAAACGGATATGCCAGGATTGTATGTAGTCTGCTGAGCTTCTTAAGCTGATCAGAGCTTCCGCTGTTCATACAGGCAACGAACCCAGTCGGCACCTGATGTTTATACAACGTCGCATTAATTGAATCGTCATGACATTGGATCGACGTTAATGCGACATTGTATAAACGGCATGTGCCCGCTGGAAAGACACTTTTTCATACAGCACGGCTCCAATATTTGGGTTTCTTAGGGCATATTAAAACTACACATGTTAAGACAAGTATTTTAAAGTGTACACTCTCGTCAAACAAATTATGCCATTTACGCTGACTAAGAGTATTTGGACCTTGTTAAGACGAGTATGGTAGATTGTATATTATTGCCAAAACACATGCGTTTACATTGACTATATTTGGACCTTGTTAAGTCTAATATGGTAAAGTGTACATAAGCATTTACAGACTATATTTGGACCAGGTAATCTTTGAAATAGGACAAGCGTATGCACGAAGTACATATGATCCTCATAGTAAGAGAATGTACCTTCGGACATGTGCTCCCAGAGAAGATTGTGTATTCGCGCAGTCTGATCAGAACTCACACTGGGCCGTTTTTTTTTTTTTTTTTTTTTTTTTTTTTTTTTTTGATAACCAAGGATGCAAAGTTTTGTTCATGCTGAAAAAGACGTTAAGAAAAACACGCCTATTCAAATATATTGAAAATTTTACAAGCAAAAAACAGGAAATTTTTCAGATAATAAATTCTGATATTTTTCATATTTCTTCTCAAAACATAGATTGTGGGTAGTCGTTAGAACCAACTTGGCGAGGCGGTTCTAATGAGTACCCACAACCTATGCTTTTTTACAAAAAATAAGAACAAAATAATGTATACCCCTGTAAACCCCAGTTTTACTATATAAAAGTAGGGTTTAAGGGATTCAAAATTACATGTATATAGGGGTGTTTTCGTGATGTCTGGTAAGACTGCATGGATGCGCTGATTTCACATATGCACAAAAGAACCCCTACCAACATGCGGACCGAACATATGTTTGTAATTTGGAGCTGCATCGGAATTACAGGTGAGGTTTCTCGCGGGTAAAGCTGGTTTGTCCACTCCCGTTTCCCACCACCAGTGTTTTCTTTTTTTTTTTTTTCTTTTTTTTAATCTGCTGACCATGCCGCCGGGGCGATTTCTATACGTAACCAGCAAACACAAAACGTCTCAACAACGTCGTAACAACGTCGCTGCATCGTCGTGACGTTGCAGCGACGTTGTAACAACGTTTCTGAGACGTTGTGTGTTTGCAAGGTAAGCTCTTCTTTGTTTGCGTGTCAGCGGTTCCTTGTGATGCGCTTGTTTTGGCGTTGTTTGTTCCTAATCTTTCCTCCTTTCGTGCGTGATGGGCGGGGACTATGCTTCGTTATTGTTTCATTTCTGGCGTCTTCGTAGCATATGTTTCGCTGGGAGCACATATCAGAAGGTACCATTTCTCACGCTGCGGTTCATACAGTACAAATACGAAATATTGATTATTTCACACTTCTGCCCCATAAATATAGAACAATACAACAGATTATTAGTTTAAGAATTTTTTGTTTATAATCAAATTAGAACGCCCGAAGTAATAAGCCAGCCGGCACATGGCGTTTCTAAAATGTCTTTTAAACGTTGGTGCAACGTCAAATGACGATTCTATAATGTTGTATTAACGTTGATCTAACGTCATGACATTTCTACAACGTCGTATTAAGCTGATGATAATGTCAACGTTAATGTGTCATGCCCGCTGGAAATTGTTCTGCCGTTTTATACTTTTACTAGCCCACGACTGGTAGAAATACATATTATTATGTATCACTGGTTCATGTCGTAAAGAATGTAGAACAAGGAAGTAAAGAAAGTCACAGCTAAATATATTAACATTTGTTATATTTCGTCCTCGTTAATATACACATATAAGTACACATTCAGGCAAAATTTCAAGTAACTTTAAATGACTTTTACCTGTGTGTGTTTAATAGAAACAAACCAAAACACAAAACTTCCGAAACACTTCTCTACACAAATATGTCCTCCGCCTTGGTGATATCCTTGTACATGTTGCAATCACATGATGTGGCAGATCTAGCAGAAGGTAGAAAAGAAAAACAAATATGTGCTCTCATAAACCCTGGAAAGGGATAATTAAGCTGAACCATAAAGCTGGTTTTATTCTCAATATATTTCATTTAAATATAGATTTATACAGGTGTGTAACCAGCAGTCCCTTCTGTTCTTTGAAAGTCTCTTAAGTTTTTTTTATATCTCCCTAAAGAGGTCCACAGGAGGGAAGTACAATACAATTATGAATTCGTCCAATTTAAATATTATGGTATAAGGCATGAGACCTGCTTCAATAAAAACAAAATGCACTGTTATTTACATTTTAAGAAACCATGTCTCTTTATAACAGACATAATTAATGAACACGGACTTAACGTCCAAGATGAACACGGACGTTTTGAGGTCCCCAATCAATCAACATGGGCATGGCTTGGTTACTGTCGTGACAATGAGCTATTCATACATTATATGCGAGTCCAGAACACCTCGAAGACCACCAATACACTCGTTGGCGCTTTTGCAGTAATGCAAGCATTTCTGTGATTTGTCACAGCAAGCCATTGAATTATCATTAGACAGAGGCTATTGACACGGCGGCCGGATCAATGAGAAGAGAATTACGGAGGTACTGAAATGGCGGTAGGAATAATAGGAAGCTGTTAACCCGGTAGTCAGGTCTAATGTTAATTTATCGTGTTTGTGCATCAAACAGCAGTTTTTAATAGCTATAGTTTCACAAATCTTTTGAACTTTATTTTCGTTCTCACACGATGCTCGGAAGGGCAACATTCTTTTGGAGATTTAAATAGAGGCTTTAAAATATCATTATTTTTATCAGGTTAAATAAAATTCTAAAATAAATTTTCGTCAGTGAAATAAGGAAAATGCAATGTGATAACCCCACACAGGTCGCGAAGTCAGCGTCTGGGGCAACCATCAAGCTTAAGTGCAACACTAGTTGTAAGACGAACAATGTTGTAGATCTTATAACATGCACGAAGTGTGAAAAACAATATGTTGGTAAAACCAGTGATCATGTAACCTAACGGATGATGGGCAACGGGGATGATTGGAAACACAAACGGTTCGAGAGGTCTCCTGTCGCAGAACACTTCTGTTTACCAGACCATGATTTCCTCAACCACGCCGCGCTTTGTTGCTTTGATCATTACCCGGAGTGGACAGGTCGAACCAGGAAAGCTCGAGAGAGCTCTTGGATCCGATGACTTAACACTCTACGGCCATATGGTATCAACAAGGGAATCATCGTTTCTTAGTCAGGGCATGCGACAGCTGATATGGAACGTTTTGATCGTGTGATTTTGCGGAATCACAGCGTAAGCTGGGCATATTTGTCTTAAGTATTGCTGAGAAACACTCAGTTTGGCGTATATCCCTTTCGGTGTAAGGTTTGTATACATTGCATGTGCGTGCACAGTGGTGCTGACAGGAAAGATAAGCGATTTCCTCGTTGCACGTTGTGTTTGTCGCGCAATGCTTACATTTTACACATAACCAAACACGCTCAGTTATCAAGTCGCAGCGGGCCCGAAAAGGACATAATTTGTTTTCCTACTTTTTCAACTGAAGTATATTTCCTTTGTAAATTTACATTTTTTGTTTCCTTTTTTATACAGAAAACCTCTGAAGAAGACGAAAGCCGAAAGGCCTCAGGTAAACAAATCATTTGCATCGTTAATGATCAACTCTCGATATATAGAGTTGGCCACAATCTGAACAATCGCGTCCTTAAAGAAGTAAATGACTGCAAAACAATCTGACATCGTTCAGAGTTTCCATTTTTTCTTGACAAAAGTATAATCATGGCCAGTTTCTTAATGATTTGCTGTTTTCCTGAGAGTACATAGCACCTCACCATATAAATTGTTCTGAAAAGTATGGGCCGCGCCAAGTGAAAAGGTGTATTTGAGCATGCGAAAAATGCACAGATTCATCCCGCGCATGCGCGAAGTCTCATCCGGGCGTTTGCTTTCGATACAGTCTATAGTGTCCGATGGATCTGTTAGCGAACAGCGAAGGCCCTGATCAGACTGAGCGGATGCGCAGACTGATCTGGGCATTTGCTGTCTGCAAAAGCGTAAAGACACGTTTTCGAATAGCGCCCCCATATACTCAACAAAGGTCATTATTCACTGATATGGAGCCAGTTGTTAGATTAATCAGGACCAGTTCGTAATTTTTTTCCCTTAATAAGTTCATGTCATGGTAAATAAGTCCTTACTTCTTCGGCCACCAGGCAGTTCAATAACGCTAAATATTACATATCTGAAGTTATTTTTTGTACTTTCTGCAGGAAATATAATTTATAATTCCCAGGAGGAAATATTTCATTCAGAACGTTTCACGCCGCGCGACGTGTGTAGATAATAAAAAGTCACAAAACTTACTGACGTTTGAAGGAGCTTAAAACAGAATTTTTTAAAGAAAAAATCATTTTTTTATGATAATGTCATATATAAGTTAATAAAGTTTAAAATACAGGATCCCACAAGACTCGTAAGTCTTATAAAGGAACCCTGTTGTTTTGGGGGGTTTTTTTTTGGTTTTTTTTTTTTGGTTTGTTTGTTGTTGTTGTTTTTTTTTTTTGTTGTTGTTTTTATATATATATGATTTGCAAATCTCTCGAAAAATATTGTTTGTATTTAAACTCGGGTGCAGGAACCTCTATACACTCTGGGTAAATGTTTCAGCAGACGACATATTTGTTTTGTTTTTTTTTTTTTCCTTATTTTGCCCAGGAAACATGATTTCACATTTCATGCGAATTTTCTCATCACGAAAACACGCCTATATAATTTTGACCCCCTTAAACCCCACTTTTATATAGTAAAACTGGAGTTTATAGGGGGAAACATTATTTTTCTTATTTCTGATCATTGAATGTTGGTACTCGTTAGAACTGCTTCGTCGAAGCGGTTCTATCGAGTACCCACAATCTATGTTTTGAACAAAAGTAAGAAAAATATCTGATTTTTTTTATCTGAAAAATTTTCTTTTTTGGTTGTAAAATTTTCAATATATTTGAATAGGCGCGTTTTCGTAATGTCCAATGAAGATTCCGATGCCGGTCCAAATTACAAAATTTATGTTCGGTTCGCTTACATTATGAAAACACGCCTATTGAAAATTTTACAACCAACAATTCTGATATTTTTCATATCTCTGCTCAAAACATAGATTGTTGGTACTCGTTAGAACCGCCTCGCCGAGGCGGTTCTAACGAGTACCCATAATTTATGTCATTAAGCAATAATAAAAGTAATGTATACCCCTGTAAACCCCAGTTTTACTATATAAAAGTGGGGTTGAAGGGGGTCAAAATTATATAGGCGGGTTTCCGTAATAGGAGTTCTCTACAATTGAAGGTCTCTACGGCCTAGAGAAAAGTGGGCCACGCCCTGCGAAACCGTGTCTTCGGGCAGCGAAAGCCAAGATCAGGGTGTGCATCCGCGCAGTCTGAATCAAATAAAAGTGTTAGAGCAATTAAAGGTCTCTGCGAGGAGCCCTACCACAGAGCAGTACGGCCTAGTAAAGAGTGGGCCACGCCCTGCGAAACAGTGTCTTCGGACAGCGAAAGCCAAGATCAGGGGGTGCATTTACGCAGTCTGGTCAAATAAAAGTGTTAGAGCAATTAAAGGTCACTGCAAGGAGCCCTACCACAGAGCAATACGGCCTAGAAAATAGTGGGCCACGCCCTGCGAAACCGTGTCTTCGGGCAGCAAAAGCCAAGATCAAGGTGTGCATTTGCGCAGTCTGATCACATAAAAATGTTAGATTAACTGAAGGTCTCTGCGAGGAGCCCTACCTCAGTGCAATAAGGCCTAGAAAGAGTGGGCCATGCCCTGCGAAAACGTGTCTTCGGGCACATGTGGACAGCGAAATCCCAGATCAGCGTGCGCATCCACGAAGTTTGATCAGGGCCTTCCCAGCAAACACACAACGTTACAACAACGTCGCTACAACGTCGCTTCAACGTCGTGACGTTGCAGTGACGTTGAAACGACGTTGTAACGACGTTATTGCGACACTGTATGTTTGCTGGGTTCCCTCTTAACTAACAGAATCATTAGATGCTACAGAATGTATGAATGGAGAGCAAAACTCCGAATGATACTTTACGCATGCGCAGAATCTGAATCCACTCATTTTGCACATGTTCGAAGGTATTTTCTCACTTGACGCGGCTCATTTTATTACATTATCCTAACTGTTGATTGAAGCAAACTATGGCATGGCTTGAGAAATATAGAACAAAGACCAAGAGTAGTATCAGCACATTCTGATCAGTCTCTTTGCTTTCTGTCGATATATGCTACGGTGTCGGATGATGTGTAAGCGAACAACGAATGACCTGATCCATTTGGTTGAATGCGCAAGCTAATATGAGCCGGCACACGCAAACGGGGCCTTATGATTTACCTGTCTGTGGGTCTTCTATTGCGCATGCGCAGTCCCCTATTTGGGCTACACACTAGTTGTTTGCCTGGTTCTTAAGGTCTCTACTACGAGGGGTGTTCCAAAATAATTATTTTGCATTTGCTCGATACCCATGTGTCAGTGCATACCTGTGTAGCGCTATTTAATACCTACACAATCCGCGCAGTCTCGCCAGAACCTGTGCTGTCTGCTCACGTAAGGGTAGGCAAAGGATAAAGATCAATTTCAGAACTTGACATGTGCCCTTCCTAAAGGGCTAGGCATGCGCACTGAAAGATTGATTCGACGAAAAAACGAAGATCCTTCTTTCATGCTATGTAGCTCGCCATATATTTATAAGAAAATAAAAAAACAAAAGGAATAGAAACGGAACGTAACGAGATATTTAAGCCGGAACGCGAAGAAACATACCATATCACAAGTAGGCCCAACGACGACTCATATCAGTCTACGCATCCGCGCAGACCTATTAGAGTCTTCTTTGTCCGCATGAATAAACTATGCATCCTTGGCTCTCCAAAATATACGCAGTGAAGATTCTGATCAGCCTGCGCGAATGCGCAGGCTGATCTGAATCTTCGCTGGGTGAACTTGCACCAAGGTACGATTCCCGACGTTGCGGCTCATTTGATGTCGTTGTCCACATGTTGTTATCCGTTGCGTTTGATTTATGCTGTTCGGTCTTTTTTCCAGGAAAGCTTCTAATTGATACAAAAATCCCCTGAGGACATATTATCCGACACAGGACACATAATGCCGTCATCTGATCGGACATAGTGTCAAATAATGTTGTAAACTGTTCCATTGAGAACATTTGCGCGGCGTCAAGCGAAAATGTTTCTTCGATGTTTCAATGTTTACAGCGCTATGAATAGAGCTGACCCAAATGAGCCTGCAGATGCCGTGAGTGAACTGCGCCTATACAGAATAAAAATCATTAGGAGACGTGACGCACCCGGTAGACCGTTGCGCATGCGTTCTGAAACATCTCATGGTCTTAAACATTTCACATTACACCGCCATGTTTTACTAGGGAGACAATTTTTGTGACTTCCTGTTTGTTTTCCGGCATATTATGTTCTCTGAGGAAAGGTAGACTTAAAAAAAAAGGGGGGGGGGGGGGGGAAGGGCGGGGGGTAAAGAATTTGCTTTTTTTTTTCCTCTCAGAGAAGACCTTTTTTCAGAAATGAGATAAAACAATTTTGACAGCGTTGCCGCCCATGAAAATTATCAATTCCCCTTAATTTTCACAGTTTGAATTAACCAGGAGACACAGTTTCGTTAGACTCGACTTTGTTTCCTCACAGTGTTTGTGATCATGTATGTTTCACTATATGATGTTTCACTGATGAAGCATCACGAAAACATACCTATATAATTTTGACCCCATCAAACCCCATTTTTATATAGTAAAACTGGGGTTTACAGGGGTATATATTATTTTTCTTATTTCTGCTCAAAACAAAGATTGTGGGTACTCGTTAGAACCGCCTCAGCGAGGCGGTTCTAACGAGTACCCACAATTTATATTTTGAGCAGAAATATGAAAAATATCAGAATTTTTATCTGAAAATTTTCATTTTTTTGGTGGTAAAATTTTCAATATATTTGAATAGGCGTGTTTTCGTAATGGTAGAGGATCCGTATATGGACCGAACATGTAATTTGGAGCTGCAGCAGAAGTAAGGGCGTAGTTTCACGCGAGCAAAACTGGCTTTTCCAAAACGGTTTTTCGGTTTCAATTCTTTTTCTTTAGTTTCATTATTTATTTATTTAATTTTTTAATTATTCATTTTTTATTATTATTTTATTTTCATGCATCGATGGTTTCATATGTTACGTTTGATTTGTCATTGTGTATTCGTTAGCCCGTCTTCTTTGACTTTCGCCACGAAACTGGGGTTTACAGGGGTGTGCATGATCATTTTTTATTTCTGCTCAAGGGTACTCGTTAGAACCGCCTCGACGAAGCGGTTCTTACAAATACCAACAATCTATGTTTTGAACAGAAATGTGAAAAATATCAGAATTTTTATCTGAAAGTTGTGAAAATTTTCATATATTTTAATAGGCGTGTTTTCGTAATGATCTTCACTTTTTTCATATAGAGGCGTCAGGTTCTTTCATTCTGCACCAAAGTAACAATTGTCGTCAGTTATCTGCTGGAAATAAGTTTATAACTAAGATCCAAAGATAGTGTCAAACAGCGTAGAACAAAACAAAAAAAAAAAAAAAAAAAAAAAAAAAATACATGAGCTTCATTAACTCTGTCGACGCAAATTTTCAGACGACAACTGTCATCTGCATGTTTGTAAGACAAACTATCTATTGGTTATATTGGTTTAAATTTATATGTAAAATTCAAAAATGACTCCCGTCTGTGTGTATCTTATTATGAATCGTCTAACATCTCACCTGGATCATCTGTGAACAAGCCTATTCTTCCAATAGGACACTTATGATAGCATTACCATGGTCTCAGACGATGGGTCCCTCTAAAGCACGAACAATACAAAAGCAACGATAATAGCAGATTTGGTTTGACTGAGTCTATTCATGAACTGTTCTGTAATACCGATACTACGCACGCCCCTCCAGCGCCGACTATAGCATTACGCTATACATAATAAGCTGAATGATCCATAGGGACCAGAAAATACAAGTATAAGTAAAGTGAAGTATGGGGAAGTTTTTTTACAGCCGCTACACGGCACAACGCGAGCTGCAGTGAAGCTAACTTAGTGGGTACAAGGCGTTTATACACCACGACCTCTTTATAACGTGGTTCATTATAACACGGTTTTGTATATATCATGGTTCAAAGGTGGATCCCAAAAAATGCATACAGTCAAACTTCAATGGCTCGAACATTTTTGGGACCATGGAAATTTGTTCGAGAGATGGGTAGTTCGAGCCAATGAGATTTAATCATGGCACCAGGTCAGGAAGCAAATGGCATTAATTTACGGAAATGTTTTCGATCTTCAAAAAACTAATGGTATTTCATAATAAGATAAGAAAATTTCTCGAGCTATCGGATAATTCCGTAGGGGCTCAAAAATGAGTTCGATTAAGCCATGGTAAACGAGCCATCGGCGTTCGAGCTATTGAAGTTCGACTGTATAAGGTAAAGTGAGGTATGGAGAAGTTTTTTACAGCCGCTACACGGCACAACGCGAGCTGTAGTGAAGCTAACTTAGCGGGTACAAGGCTTTTATACACCACGACCTCTTTATAAGACGGTTCGTTATAACATGGTTTTATATATAATACGGTTCAAAGATGGATCCCAAAATGTATAGATTATATTGAAAAATGACCATGGTCATTTTTCAATATAATCTGTACATTTTTGTTTGGATATAACACGGTTGCTTAACTGACACGGTTTATGCTATAGACCCCAACAATAGTGTCATAAAGAGATTGTGGTGTACAATGTTACAGCGACTTTGGATAACTAGAATGACGTTGCACCATCGTTGAGGTGACATTGTATAAACATCAAAACGTTGCATCGATTTCGAAAAATCCTAAAGTCGATATAGACAAGGACAAAATCAGGAATGTTCAGACAGATAGACAAGGACCCAAAATAAATGGGGTCATCCATGGAAAGTAAGCATTACTTGATAAGTATGACTCGCCCACCGTGCTTATCAGCCTAAAAAGAGAGTGAGAAAAAGACGGTAATAGTGATGTCCGTGGTTTAGAAAAAAAAAAAAAAAAAGAAAGGTAAGAGAAAAGTCCAGGGAGTGCCACAATCACAAACCGCAGCCCTTCTCAGACACCAAGAGGAAGAGGAAACCGACAAATCCAAACAAGCACAAACCCAACAAACGCACGAAAAGCATCAATATCAGCTTCCCCGCCCCCCCCCCCCTCCCCCCATCACCCAACCCCACCACCATCCAATCCCACAAGCGGGGCAACCGCAATGCTGCCAAAAGGACCGAAAAACACAAGAACAAAACGACACAAGGCAAGACACAAAACAAACCGTCCGGTAGAATAAATCACAAAGCAATAAAGACCAAGACCAACACCGGGACCAGAGCCCTAGAACGGCCACCAGAGCAAACCAATACGAGTTTAAAGCACCCCGACAGCCAGCTCAACCCGCGTCCCGACGCCACCCCCAGCACAGAAACACACAAAAACTCGGCTCGCACAAAGGCCCCCAACCAAGCCAACGCATCAAAGCGAAAACACAAAAATCAAATTAATCACCATAACAAAGACGAGCACTCATGGCCAACTCCACTGTATGCCAGAGCAAACGAAAGCCAACAGCCAAACCACGGCAGGCCAAGCCAAAGACACACCGCTAAGCCTCAACCACCCGGCCAAAGCCTCACGAAGAGGCCGCCACTGAGCCCGAGGCCCGAACCGCCGTCGTGCAACCAAAGAACGAAACACAGCCGTCAACAATGATCGGGCCGACAACCAGGCACGCAGTCCGCCGCACAACATCCAGGCTATAGCCAAATCTTCCATAAAGGTCAATAAGTCCCCCAAATTGTCCCGAAAAGCCAGATTCTCCCACAATTTTTCTAAATCTGTACACTAAGTCACCGCAAAATTCTGGTTCAGATATAACTTGTTGCAGAAGTGTTTTCAGACTGACGCTATATTTTTCTACCAAGGCACTGTGTCTGCGATAAAATTTCGAAAACGCCTTACGAAGTTTAAAATAACGATAGCCCTGTCTAAGAAGTTTGGCAGTAAGGGCTTTATTACGGTAGTTAAAGTCATTAAGATTTGAAGAAGCTCTGGCGAATCTAATAAGTTGAGATATGTATACCCCATATGAGGTACGCCGGGGGACATCGCCATCCAGAAAAGGGAAATTGACTATATCAAAATCAAAATCTTCTCGTTTATCCTAAATTTTGATGGAAATTGTACCATTAGATATTCATAGATTCAAATCCAGAAAAGGTGCCTCGGTATCGGAAGACTTTGCTCTATTTAATTGGAGTTCTGTAGGGTATATCTGGTCCACCATTTGGTCAAAGTAAATGTTGTCAGTCTGTTTATGTGGCATAATCATCAGGTATAAGTCTGGAAACAGTTACATTATAGGAATAGACAAGGTCATGATGCCTTCCATAAAGTTTCCTCAGCACAGTGAAGATTATATAATTATCCTTTCAGATAATTCTGGTTACTTTGAAAATGAAAACCGCTTAAACCGATGCTAGTGGTGGTAGCAGTCTTGCAAAGTACATACTTGCATATGAAGAGACTTAATAAAACCGAGAGTCCAATTTTCGTTCTTTTGTGTGTTCTTTGTTTCCAAAAACAACCTTTTAGATTTTTATTAAACAGTATATATCACTCATGATGAGTTCAGTGAGTCGAAGGACCAAGGCCCAGTGTAACAATCATTCCTTGGAGTTTAGTTACACCCTTAATTAAGATCTGAAATTTGAGCATATGAAAGGAGACTGTTAGAGTCAAGTAGAATGAATACTTTAGTGGCAGTCCAGTAGAAGATATCAAACTATATTTATTTGTTCCATCGTTAAAACTAATTTCTAAAGCTAAAGGAAACACAACTTTAAAAGGTACTGTGCTTTAGGTAAAGAACTTTACAAACAACGAATTTTGACACAAATTTGATCAAAATCGGTGGAAAATTAAGTAAGTTATAGACAATTGAATGTTTTAACATTGGTGGAATGGGCGCTGGCATTTTGAATATTTAATGAGGTTTTATAAAAATTAAAATTCGTTTTATAAAGATAGTTATTCTCATAAAGTTGGTTTATTTTGGGGGAAATGATAACTTGTCACTAGAATAAAAAGATTATAAAAAAAAAAAAAAAAAAAAAAACTGCAGCAAAATTTTTCCTAAAAACCCTTTATAATTTGGTTTTGCATATTTAATTTTGGCTGTGTGACGTCACAGTAGTCTACAATATGGCGGCATCCATGACAGTCATTTTAAACGTATTCAAACCACCATAACTTCCTTATTTATAGGCCGATTTTGAAAACTCTTGCACAAAAATAAATGACTTGTTCAGCACTTTTCTCCAAGATATACTTACATCTTATATTGCGTTCGCCTTTAAGGTCAAACTTAATGTTTGTGAAGCTGAGCCAAGGTAATATAAACTACCATTACGAAAACACGCCTATTCAAATATATTGAAAATTTCACCACCAAAAAAACTGAAAGTTTCAGATAAAACTTATGATATGTTTTCCACATTTCTGCTCAAAACATAGATTGTGGGTAGGTATTCGTTAGAACTGCCTCGCCGAGGCGGTTCTTACAAGTACCAACACTCTATGTTTCGAGCAGAAATAACAAAAATATTGTATACCCCTGTAAACCCTAGTTTTACTATATAAAATGGGGTTTTAGGGGGTCAAAACTATATAGGTGTGTTTTCGTGATGCTATAGATTATTGAGTAAGCGCACGACAAAACCTATTTTTGTGACCAGCAAAGTCTCAGAACAGCCTGTACATTCACCTAGTATAATACTTTACCTTGGAATTTAGTTGTATCGGGTACACCAGACATTTTACCATGAAAAAGATACATGTTGATTTTGTCAGCAGAGAGCAGACTGTTCAAGGAACAACACAGCAAACACGCAACGTCGCATCAACGTCGCTGCAACGTCGTGACGTTTCAACGACGTTGTAATCACGTTGTGTGTTTGCTGGGAATAAGTGGCCCTGGTATTGTGGGTATTTTAGCAGGGAAAAATCATTAATTTGCCTCCGCAGTGTAGGACGTTTAGCAGGGTTTTTTTCAAACTGAAAAGTTAAAGAAAAGTCGCTATTGCTTGACCCCGTTAGGACAGAGACTACAAATGACTTGTGCGTAAGTGCGTAAAGCATTTTAATCATGAAAGGTTTTTATGACTAGCTTATTTTGCTTTCATTTTTTTTTTTTTTTTTTTTTTTTGTTGACACTACAGGTATTTACGTAAATGTCATAACGGGATATCACATAAATCTATAAAACACTCAAAGTAGGTTTTGACCTAAATTTGAGGCGACAACCGTGACTGAGATATAATATTATACAAATAGTACCTTCAAGATACACATATAAAATCATAAGGTGACATGGGCAGGACTAATAGAAAGTTGTAGATTACATATTTGTTTAAAACAAATAAGTGCTTGTAAAGATACACAACTTTCCAAAATGGAGGAAGATGTTAAATACGAGCTAAGCTATTCTAAAAAGGAAAGAAAAGGACAGCTCTCAGACAAAAAATTAAAAACAGTAGCAGACTGTCTCAAGCTAAATTACAAAACTAAACCGGATAGAGAAGCCGTTGTGTTTGTAGCAAGCGATAACACAAGGATTGCTGTCACGTTTAAAGAGTTATATGAAAATGCAGTTCGCTTTGGAAAACGATTGGTAAAACTTGGAGTTAAAAGCGATGAGTCTGTTGCTATTTCTATGCGAACGTGCCCAGAATGGCTGTATGTTTTCTTTGGCGCAATGTTCGCCGGAGCCAGAACTGTGAACCTGCCTTTTACCTACGCAGACGGAAGTGACGTCGTAACATTGGTGACGAAACTGCAGACGTGTTCTGTGATAGCTCTAGACCCTGGAGCAGACGAGGAAAATTGGGAAATTTTTAAAAAGCTGGTGAATATGTATAACAAACAGGGGCATATTAAAAGTGACAGAATGCCGTATTTAAGATATGCCTTCTGCCATAATGGACCGAGAGAAAATCATAATATTTTAACTCTGAAAGATATGATGGAATGGGACGACATTTGTGAAGAGCTGCCAATTGTCTCTCCAGGTGATGTGTTCACCCTCTTCCAGACATCTGGGAGTACAGGCAACCCAAAGGCCGTAGTACACACCCATGCAAACTTTCTCCCTGCGGCGAAATCTTGGGCGGATTCACTGACCATGGATTCGGGCAGTGTTTATCTGAATGACAGACCGTTTGCTTGGGCCGGAGGTTTTCCTTATACCGTTATCACTGGACAAACACGAGTTACTCGACTAGAAACCACGCCGCCTCCGCAAGATTCTGCATCTTGGTTGATTGACGTCATCAGGAGAGAGAAATGTACGCATATGTATGCGCTTCCGTTATCGTTTCACCAACTTTTGGAAAAGCAAGTAAGTATTTGACTTAAAGACACATTTTGGATTGCATAACACGCTAATGACCATAAGGAGATTAAGATAAGAAATTCTTGGTGACTTTGGCCACCCTTACAGGTAGGGGCTTGATAAGGGGAAATTAGATTTGATATAAGCAAAGTTTATGATGAAGACAGAGAAACAGATAAGGTGGGTAATTTGGTGATAATTTGATGATTTTTTTTTCTGTTTATTCAATAAAATATAGCTGGTTGATAGTCATTAGAATTGCCTCTCCCAGGCAGTTCTAATGAAAACTCACAACATGTTTAATGGAGAAATACAGATATTTATGCCTATATGCTAATTTTATCATCAAATGCCCTCTTTATCTTTTTTTTTTTTTTTTTTTTTTCTTGATCAAATACAGAAAATTAGTAAGATAGATAGTATTTATTTATTTAAGAAAAGAGAAGCTTTATAGCATAAAATGCACATTCTAAATTGTCTTTCTGACATGGAAAAATAAGGAACATATCAATACTTTGAAAAAAAAACAACAAAAAAAAACACCTTATAGGCTCTTGAAGAAAACTTTCTAATAATTCCATTATGTTTACTTTCATGAATAAATATTATTTAGTATTCATTTGTTCATCTTTCCTAGTGAACTCTCATAATTAGTCTCAAGACAAAATATTTGCAGATTCAATTTGATTGAAGCTAAAATATTTAGTTTTAGGCAGCTATGGAATAATTGCGCAGTGTTCTTATTTATTTTTTGAAAATAAGTAAATAAATAAATAAATTAATTAATTAAACTTTCTATTTTATATTTCTATTTCAGTTTATTTGTATTTTTTCACAATGCAAGAAAAAACAACACTTTTATTTTGGAAAAAAAGAAAAAAAAACTATCAAAAATAAAAAAAAAAATAAATGAATAAAGTGATACAGTACAAATCAACAAATTAAATGCAAAATTTGCAAATGAATTTATTTAGTTCAAATGTAACATATTGAATACTGCTCAATTACATGAATTAACCCTTATAGGGCCCCACCTAAGGAGCCTTAACATCCTTATAATGGCTTCATAATCACTTAGATAAGATAAGCCTTTGATGTGCGCTCTGTTATCAGGACTGTATATTGGGGGTGATCATGAAGGGGGGGTCTAGCCAAAGAAGGAAAAAAATGTGTCTTTAAGTATTTGCCATTATTAAGAGGAATGTATCAAATGTCAGAGGAAGAACTCTGTCAAAATTGTTTTCTTTCTCTTCATTAAGCTTAATAATATGTATTTCAGATACCTTACGACCACCTTACCATGCCTGTCGAACTGTTTTATCAAACTCATTTTACTAATTGTTATTGTTATTGTTTCTAAATACTGCTGGATGGTGGAAAATAGTGTAAGCCTGATCAGATGTTATACAGTTAACTCTCGATACCTCGAACTCGCTTATCTCGAATAACCGCTTATCTCGAAGTGAAAATCTTGTCCCTGCTTAAACATGAAAATCTAACAACAGGTAAAACAATATTGTGGAAAAGAGTAGAAATTGCTCCTTAGGAGCAATTTCTCCTCTTTTCCACAATATTTTCAATATATCTCTAACTTCAAGAGTCCAATTACACATATATTTGTTAAATGTGGTTAATCAAATTAGTTTTTCCCCAATTCTGCAAATCTGATATGTCGAAGTACGAATATCTCGAAGTATTTCAGAGAGTCCCTTGGAATTCGAGATAAGGAGAGTCGACTGTATTCTATAGCGCTTGATCTGTGCCTACCCTTTTGCATAGGCATGTCTGTCCCAAGTCCTTAGAGGAAATATGATTGCGTCCTCAGTAACTCTTCCTTTAGGGTATGTATCGACGCTTAGACGGCCACATTGCCTATTTATGCTGCCTGTTTCTTGGAAAGACAGTAGTTTGGTGATGTTGGCACTTCTTGGTAATGTAACCGTTTAAAAAACAAAGGTAAGAGAAAAGTCCAGGGAGTGCCACAATCACAAACCGCAGCCCTTCCCAGACCCCAAGAGGAAGAGAAAACCGACAAATCCAAACAAGTACAAATCGAACAAACGTACAAAAAGCACTAAGATTAGCTCTCTCTTCCCCAAGCGAGGTGATCGCAATACTAAAAGGACTGAAAAACACAAGAACAAAATGATACACTGAAAGACATACAACAAATCGCCTCGTAGAATAAACCACAAAGCAACAAAGAGTAAGACTAACATTGGGACCACCGCCTTAGAACGGTCAGTAGAGTAAACCACCGGGGGTTTAAAGCACTTTTACAGCTAGCTAACTTCACCCTGGGTCCCGATGCTACTCTTAATACAGAAACACATAAAAAATTCGGTTCGCATAAAGGCTCCCAACTCAGTCAATGCATCAAAGCGAAAACATAACAATCAAATTAATCACTATAATAAACAAAGACGAGCACTCATGGTTAATTCTACTGTATGCCAGAGTAAATGAAAACCAATAGTTGACCCTGAGTTCCTGAGATGGACCTACCATTTCTGTATTTTGACTCATCCATTGTTACAAATAGGGGGTTCAGTCACGAATCAATAACAAGAATCAAAACAGCGTAGATCCTGATGAGACGGCTTGTTATCATCTGGATCTGCACTGTTTACAGAAGTATTTATTTTGGTCAGCAGTAGTGAAACGGTTAGTTTCAACTACATTTAAGGCAAAGTTATACACTTTCAGGATAGGCAACTCTTGTCAGTAGATGAAATCGTAGGAAGACATTAGTATTAAATAGATTAAGACAGATTTTGCAGTAAATTAAAACACTGATGGGCAAAATAAGCATACTGAAAAAATTAAGATTAAAGATAAATAGAAAATTCTGAAATACTTGAATTATAATGTAAACCCCAATATTTTCATGTTTTTATTATATGTTATAGGAGAGCAAAAGACTGACTGACTCCTGTCTCCAGTGACTTATTATTTATTCTTCTAATCCTGTTTAATAATCAACTAAAGTAAAACCAAACAAATAACATGACTATAAATGCTGGTCACTAGAGTGAGCAGCCTTTATAGTCATGCTATTATTTTTGTTTTATTTAATTGGATAATCAAACAGAGTTATAAGAATAAATATTTAGTCACTGGAGACTGGAGCAAGTCTAAGCGAGAGGATGCACAGTCCATAGACTTATACACCATCACGAAAACGTACCTATAAAATTTTGACCCCCTTAAATCCCACTTTTATATAGTAAAATGGGGTTTACAGGGGTATACATTATTTTTCTTATTTCTGCTCAAACCATAGATTGTGGGTACTCGTTAGAACCGCCTCGTCGAGGCGGTTCTAACGAGTACCCAAAATCTATGTTTTGAGCAGAAATATGAAAAATATCAGAATTTTTATCTGATAATTTTCATGTTTTGGTGGTAAACTTTTCAGTTTATTTGAATTGGCGTGTTTTCGTAATGTAATGCATATATGATTTTCTTTCAGACTGAGATGGGTGTTAGTGACTGGTTGCTGGAAGCTTTGTTTACAGGAGGACAACCAATATCAAAGAAAAGTGCCTACTGCATTGGTAAACTGTGCAAGAAATTTGGAAACCTTTACGGTTCAACAGAGGCTATGTTGGTGACTTGTAGCCTGGTTGATAACGTTGATGACTATGTAGAGTATTCTATTGGTTATGCTTTGGAAGGAAATGAGATCAAGATAGTGGACGAAAATGAAGAAATCGTTCCGGTAAATGAGAAAGGTGAAATATACGTTCGGAATGATGCTATGTTTAACGGGTACTGTAATGACGAAGACCTAACGAGGGCATACGTCACAGAAGATGGATGGTTTAAGACAGATGATGTTGGTTATATAACAGAAGAAGGAATATTTTTCTGCACTGGGAGAAAATCTGATATTATATTATCAGGTGGAATGAATGTTACACCTTCGATTCTAGAAGCTGTTTTGCTGAACTGTCCTGATATTGCTCGGGTAGCCTGCGTTCCTGTATCACATCATATCATGTTTCAGGTGGTTTGCGCATGCGTCATTCCACGTAACAGATATGACGTATCGGAAGAGAAGCTGCGAAAGTATTGCGAAGAAGTGCACGCTGACAAACCAAGACTGTTTACGATTTTACCAATGTACTATTTATTTCTAGAGAAGTTCCCCGAAACCTTTAGTGGAAAGATAGCTAGGAAAGAATTAAAAGGACTTGCAGAGGAAACATTTGGATGTAAACAATAAATATATAAAACTAAGATAGACAGTACATGGCATACGCACTTAAAAGTCGTATTTATTCTAACTATAGGGACACCATAACTTATTACCATATGTATACAATTGACATGTCTAAAAGCCAGTGGTGTCCGGCAAACTGTCGAGCCTAGTCAGACGTCGCATCATACGGTGTCTCACCTGGGTCGTAACTATTTGTCCAGGTTTATTTGTCCTAAACCTTTGTCTTTGTGATTTTAGTTTCGGGTTAATAGCTTAAAGGTCATATTAGACAGGATTTCTGCCACCCATATTTGCACATATGTATATTTAACTTTTGATCAGACTGCAAGAATATGTAAATTCATCTTAGTATTCGCTGCATGCGCACATAGCCTAAGTTTTCATTATATCGCGTTAACGCGGCGCAAAAAAAAAAAATGTGATAGCTATCACATTTTTTTTTTGCGCCGCGTTAACGCGATATAATGAAATGTCTTCATACTTTGTTGCGAATTATCGCTACATAATGAAACGCATTGGACAAAGCCCGTTGTGTTTCTTTGTTCTCTTTTGACAGTCTACAAAGATATGCATCGGTGGCTCAGTCGGATGCGCGTCCGACTAGTGATTAGGAGGTCGCGACTTCGATCCCCGTCGGGTCAGGCAACATTCTGTCGTGGAGATTGATCATAAAATAAATTCTACGGTCATTCGCTACCTTCCGCTAATTCAAGAAAGACAGTTGTCAGTTTCTGGCGAAAAACTGTGCACACATACTGGTTAACCACTTAAAGGACTAAGCCTGCCCAAGAAAAGTGTGGGTACATGTAGGTAAATTATCCGGCTTGACATTATTCTGATTGGTTGACTGGGCCGTGAAACCTAATCAATTTAGTATATTTTCAATAACACGTCAATTACTTGAACACCGATCATTCCTTTACCGTGGTTGATTCGAACTCGGTTAGAGATCTACTGAAATTCCGATAGCTCCCATAGCTAAACAATATCCATAATTATTATATGGCCATAAATATTAAATGATTAAAATGTGCGATAAAAGCCGAGGAGCTAGCGTGTCGATATCACACGATATCGGCACACATACTCGATATTGCACACTTGGATGCCTTTTCATACTACCCTGACACTACGTTGCTTTTGATGACATCGTAATGCAGTGACGTCGCGCCAAACCTTGTCAAGCGCATTGGTAGAATTCACATTTTAGTTATTAAAACAGCGTTTTAAAGGTTAGAAACCCCGGGAAACGAAATAAATATTTATTTAGCTATATAATAAAAGGGTTATTACACTGATATTGGCGAGTATTGTCCCTCGTTGGGATATCCGAACTGGGGACAATATTCACCAATATCAGTGCAGTAACCCTAAAGGATACCAAAGAATGCCACAGTCACGAGGTACAGCCTCCCTGAGACACAAAAAGGGAGACATGAGGAACAAATAAGTACATGTACAAAACAAAAGCCACATATGAAACTAAAGACCCCACAAAGAAGGAAGAACTGCAATGGAGGAACCGTCTTAGAACGGTTAGTTGGAAAACTTCTGGGGTGTGTTGGTGTGTGGGGGGATGGGGGTGGAGGGCTTTGGTTGGGGCGGAGTGGCTTCATCCAAATCTATTCTAGCGATATTTCACTCTTTATTCTGATGCAGCTCCAAATTATAAATATGTGTTCGGCTCACATATGGGTCCAAAAAAAAGTATTTGGGGATATTATTAGGAAATTTTTTCTGTTTCATCATGAAAATGTAGGATGTGTACTCATACGAACCGACCCATTGAGACAACTCCAACGAGTACACTCAACATACGATTAATTTAGAAGATCGATAAATACATTCCTAGATTATCCTCAGCCATCACGAAAACGTGCCTATATTATTTTGACCCCCTTAAACCCCACTTTTATATCGTAAAACTGGGGTTTACAGGGGTATACATTATTTTTCTTATTTCTGCTCAACAACATAGATTGTGGGTACTCGTTAGAACCGCCTCATCGAGGCGGTTCTAACGGGTACCCACATTCTATGTTTTGAGCAGAAATATGAAAAATATGCAATTTTTTTATCTGAAAATTTTTATTTTTTGATGGTAAGATTTTCAGTATATTTGAATAGGCATGTTTTCGTAATGGTTGCCTCATGACCTAGCGTTATGATTACCCCTCACTGGCTCGAACTACCTATGTCTAGAAGGTGTGTCCATGAGAGCCATTGAAGGTCGACTGTATTTTATAGACTGTGAACATGAAATCGAAAGTGGGAAGAAGGCAGGGTCAGAACCTGGAAATCACCTGCAAGTGGGTATCCGCCATGTCATTGACTATATTTGTGTTCAAAGCACTGGAGATAACATTTACAGTGGTCATGTTTTTTTTTAAGATCGTAGTGACCCTAGTGTTATTTGTTATTTGTTACTTGTTATTTGTGCGGTCCTGTGGCTACTTGCTGCAGGGCTTTATTTTCGTATTTTGTCCTGTTTGTTGTCTTCTTAATGCCTTTGTTTATTATCACTAAGGTGGTTAATCAAAGTACTGTCAGCACTGGTGATTGATTGTCTCTTAGTGTAGCATATCGAAAAAATGCCTACATACTTTTTACCCCCTTAAATCCCACTTTTATATATTAAACTGGGGTTTGCAGGAGTATACATCATTTTCTTATTTCTGCTCAAAAACATAGGTTGTGGGTACACGTTAGAACCGCCTTGCCGAGTACCAAGTCTTTATTTTGAATAGATATATGAAAAAAAGAAATCAGAGCTTTTTTTCTGAAAATGTTCAGTTTTTTAAGGTAAAATTTTCTATATATCTGAATAGGCGTGTTTTCGTTATGCTAGTAAAATAACCCTGAACGGGGACTTAACCCTTAACCTCCTGTAATTTAAGGAAAGAGTGTAAACCCTGATCTGGATCTGCACTTTTTGGAAAAGTGCCAGTCCATTTGTCACACATAACCCTTTTTACAAGGTACTCTGACGTCGTAGTGACAAGAATAGCGCGGAACAAATCACCGTTACCTTGATTTCGTACAAACGCGCGGTTTGATTTCATTGGTCAATGTAAACCACGTGGACAGCTACCTTAAGCAAATCTTCGTGTATGTATACTTAGGATCGATAGTAAACAATCTAGCCAAACTGGAGCTAGTTGTATATATTCCTCTTGTTTGTAACTTGTTGCTGTGTGAAGCGATTTGTGTGCTCTTTCTCTTTGTATCATTGGCAGGCTATGCTGTGTAATTGTGGTCCTTCTGGGACCAATCATTACGAAAACACGCCTATTCAAATATATTGAAACTTTTACAGCCAAAAGAGGAAAATTTACAGATAAAAAAATCTGATATTTTTCTTATTTCTGCCCTAAACATAGATTGTGGGTACTCGGCGAGGCGGTTCTAACGAGTACCCACAATCTATGTTTTTGAGCAGAAATAAGAAAAATAATGTATACCCCTTTAAACCCCATTTTGCTATATAAAAGTGGGGTTTAAGGGGGTCAAAATTATATAGGTATGTTTTCGTGATGTACTATACCAGTTGCCACTGTCGTTATGGTAAGATCACCGAAAAAAAGGGCATTTCTTTTTACTTTGTTTTTCAAGAGTTAGTGAATGCAGTCGAACTATAAATTTTCCAAACTTTAGGAATTATATTAGCCGGGGCACATATAAAGGAATATATATATATATATATATATATATATATATATATATATATATATATATATATATATATATATATATATA
The DNA here is from genome assembly GCA_964016985.1 of Anodontia alba. Classification (NCBI taxonomy): domain Eukaryota; kingdom Metazoa; phylum Mollusca; class Bivalvia; order Lucinida; family Lucinidae; genus Anodontia; species Anodontia alba. The sequence continues at coordinate 69,165,639 of OZ024835.1, forward strand.
TATATATTACTCCTTTAAACCCCATTTTTATACAGTAAAACTGGGATTTTTATAGGGTTATACATTATTTTTCGTATTTTTGCTCTAAAACGTAGATTGTGGTACTCGTTAGAATAGCCTTGCCGAGGCGGTTCTAAAGAGTACCCAAAATTTATATTTTGAGCAGAAATATGAAAAATATCAGATTTTTTTAACTGAATTTTTTTGTTTTTTTTTTGGATGTGAAATTTTCTATATATTTGAAAAGGCGTGTTTTCGTAATGAGATTGCAAGTGCGTCTAGCGAATACTAAGATCAGCCTGCGCATCAGCGCAGTCTGATCAGATCATCGCAGGGTACACTGTGGGTACAATAAAAGAAATAAATTTTATTTTGGATTTCACTGATATTAAAATGCCTGCAAATCCATTACGAAAACATGCCTATTCAAATATACTGAAAATTTTACCACCAAAAAATGAAAATTTTCAGATGAAAAATTCTGATATTTTTCATATTTCTGCTCAAAACATAGATTGTGGGTACTCGTTAGAACCGCCTCGCTGAGGCGGTTCTAACGAGTACCCACAATTTATGTTTTGAGCAGAAATAAGAAAAATAATGTATACCCCTCTAAGCCCCAGTTTTACTATATAAAAAGTGGGGTTTCAGGGGGTCAAAATTATATAGGTATGTTTTCGTGATGCAATCACAATTTTCATATAACTTTCCATACTATTAATCCAGTTAATATAAGTGTACTTACGTGTATATAGATTTTGACATTATTAATTTGTAAAATGTATAAAATGACACTTAGTTCAATGCAAAGTCTCGCGAGGCGAACAAGTGTGTCGATTCACTATCAAGGTCGACGATCACGTGATTCACAATAGGTAATCTCAAACATTTTGTTGTTTTGTCTTCGATTCGTAGTAATCGGCCTTTTAACCCTTTCTATCTAACATGTCCACTATAGACTAACCTGACCTAGTTTCCTTGAAAATCAAAACAGAATGCGTCAGTGCAATTTGGTAGGTGTCATAAGTTTGTCTCATAAAGCCATGTTTAAATAGATTTTAGTTGCACCAGACATCCTGCAAAGAATATGTAGCTATTTATAGCGTGTACACTCAATGAATAGGTTATAACTGGCGAAGAAAAAGACAATGATATTGGAGTCACACTGTATGAGTCACACAAGATCTGTTTCTTGTTCCTTGCAAATTGCAGAAACGGTGTTTTAAACTTATTGCAAACACTGTTTTATAATAGAGCAAATATCCAGAATATCGTTTTGGTGTCTGAGTGCATGTTTAAGGTATGTTTCAGATGAGCTTAAAGTATCATTTAGCGACCACGCAGGCTTATCATGCCAGTGTCTGGTTGTATCCATCACGAAAACATACCTATATAATTTTGACCCCCTTAAACCCCACCTTTATATAGTAAAACTGGGGTTTCCATGGGTATACATTATTTTTCATATTTCTGCTCAAAACATAGATTGTGGGACTCGTTAGAAACGCCTCGGTGAGGCGGTTCTAACGAGTACCCACAATCAATGTTTTGAGCAGAAATATGAAAAATATCAGAAATTTTATCTGAAAATTTTTAGTTTTTTATTTTTATTTTTTTTTATTTATTTATTTATTTATTTTTTTTTTTGTGGTTAAATTTTCAATATATTTATACTGAATCCGTGAACTTTCATAACCCAGACACTTATAACGATGCATTATCAAGACACCGGGTCGACCAGTATCCCGAAGTAAGGACAACTCCTTGCTTCTTACTTTACTAAGGCGATAAAAGTGTGTTTACTGCAACCCCACCTGACCTTACCCCATCACCCCAACCCCTCTCCCGAGCTCCACACGACTGTAAACGTTTATAACATTTACAGAAAAAAATCTGAAAGAGATTTTTTCAGATGTCAAATGCAGCGACGTTCTAATAACGCAGAAACAATTAATAATTCCAGCATTTTCCACAATTTTAGTGCAAACTGTTATGTTGTGAAAGCTTTTAAACATAGCCAAACAATGTATAAATGAACTAGAAAAATAAAATTCCGACCAACCGACCCATATTATTCCTGATATGTTAAATAAATCATGTTGTTGTTTGTATTTATCCTAACTACAATGACAAACTGCAGTTCATGTATGAGATATAAGATGCAATTGTATATAAGTACATCTTTAAAATCCATCACGAAAACAGGCCTATATAATTTTGACCCCCTTAAACCCCACTTTATACAATAAAACTGGGGTTTACAGGGGTAGACATTATTTTCTTATTTCTGCTCAAAAACATAGATTTTGGGTACCCGTTAGAACCGCCTCGTCGAGGCGGTTCTAACGAGTACCCACAATCTATGTTTTGAGCAGAAATATGAAAAATATCAGAATTTTTTTATCTGAAAACTTTCGTTTTTTGGCGGTAAAATTTTCAGTTTATTTGAATAGGCATGTTTTCGTAATGACTGTCATTGGCCACAGCGCAACCACAAGACAAGAATGTTGATGACCGATGGCAAGCCTGACTGCAGAAAGAATCTAGTACCCAGCTAGCATTCTACGTAAATCTACATCAGGCCGTCATCGGCCCGTCAGGTACCCTGACGGGCCGATGACGGCCCGATACAGATTTACGTAGAATGCTGACTGGGTAGTTTTTATTGTTGCACACTGTGTGAGCGCTCGGTTAAACACCTCACTGACTTGGTCATATAATAAGAACAATGGTTTAAAATAAACGTCAAAAACATTGTCTTCTGTAAACAAAGAATACACTACGGATTAGAAAATGCGAGTCTCGGTTTTATTGAGACTCTTCATAAGCAGTAATGAAGTTTGCAACACTGCTTACGCCCTCTAGCGTATACATGAGTAGAACTATATTTTCAAGCAAACCACAATGGACCCAATGATCCCAAAGGAAATGAAATATAATCTGCACTATGGTGATGTCACATCTGAAAGAAAAGAGCGTGGTTTCGGTCCTGCATTCCTTGGTTTGCAAGGTGAATACATAAACCATTGCTTCAAGTCTGTTTCTTCTTGTAATGTTTAGGCTGTTAGCACATGCTATATTATTGGCCTCTGTTTGTAGTCTTAGGATGAGGTGAAAGACTAAAGAACCTCAACTGATCTGACCCTTCGTTCAGAAGGCAAGTTTAAGCTTAGCTTTGTTCATGACTGGAGTGTTCTTGATATCAACTGAAAAGATAGCTGAAAATCTGAGTTGAAACATAATAAAAGACCGAAATTTATCAATAAAGGCTTTATTGCTAATAAGCTGTACCAGTAATTTATCAATAAAGGCTTTATTGCTAATAAACTGTACCAGTAATCTTAAAAAAAAAAAAAAAAAAAAAAACAATTAAAATACCGAATGTGAAATAGTCAAGTACGAAAGTTAATATAATCATAATTATATAAATATTAAATGATTAAAATGTGCGATAAAAGCCGAGAAGCTAGCGTGCCGATATCACACAATATCGGCACACTTACTCGATACTGCACACTTACTCGGATGCCTTCTCATATTACCGTTACATAACGTTGCTTTTTATAACGTCATAATGCAGTGATGTCGCGCCAAACCTTGTCACACGCATTGGTAGCATTCACAGTTAAGGACACAAGATGTCTTCATGTGGACAGCGAAGGCTCTGATCAAACTGTTCTAATGCCCAAGATTGTCCGGCTTCGCTGGACACACGGGTCATTGTGTTTGTCTACTCGCGAGTTGGCCCGTCTTGTATACTAACTTTTAGAAAAAATATCGGTTAATATATCAAATAAATAGTGAACTCAGAACGGGTACATGAAGAATCAGATCCACATTAATACTCTAGAACGAAAGGGGAAGACAGACAAATACAATTAAGCATCCACTATATGAACATATGACAAGCAGCGCAAAAGAGGATCCTAACCCTCGACCTCAATACCAACGTAAGCCTCTTAATGGCAACCTGTTTATGTTCCTTGCTGTTACTAAAATACAAATCAGCATGCCAAATGATTGTTTGTGTTGAGGTTTTACGGCCCAATCAACCCAATGGGGTCATGTCGAGCGCGGTCAGTTTACCCAACCACACGTTTACTGGGCAGGCTTAGTCCTCTAAGCGGTTAACCAATATTGTGCACATTCTTTCGCCAGAAACTGACAACCGACCTTCTTGAATCAGCGGAAGGGAGAGAATAACCGTAGAAAATATTTCATGATCAATCTCCACGAAAAAAATGTTGCCGTCCTCGGCGGGGTTGAACCCGCGACCTCCTGGTCTCCAGTCGGACGGCGCATCCAACTGAGCCACCGAGGCCGGCCCATGCCAAATTAAATGACTTCAATAGTTAATTGCTGCATATTTACGACGAAATGCCTATTGATTCAACGCATTCATGACATTTACATTATTTCCGTAAAACCTGAACTCTACCCTATATATTTTCTGGTACAATGCATTTGAAATTTAAACCACCGAGAAGTTATGGATAGACATCCGGCTTCCAGAAATAATAGAAACATCAAAACTCCTTCTCGTCTCAATTGGCGCGTGATTAATCGTCCATTGCGCGAAAACCAGAAGTCCATCCCAAATTTTGTAAGTGGTAAAAGCGTTTTAGACATGATTTTTGTATTGTCAAACGAAACCTATTTACCAAATGAATATGTTTAGTACATGTATATATAATGACACCACTTAATTGATTTCAATAATCTTTAAACGGCTTCACCAAAAGAAGTGTGATTCCTATGATTTAACAGTCGCAGTTTCAAGCGTGACTCTTATCACACCTTGTGGCTCTTCTTGTCGTTTTTTTCTCTACTTTTCTTTGCAAAGTATAGCAACATATTACTCAAACAGTGGCAAACTATTTCTACATACTACAGATATCGGCCGATAAAAAAGTGGTTCTACCCGGTCTCTCCTGTGCACTCTGCAGAGGATTTCAAGAAAACCATAGGTTTCCAGAGAAAACTGTACTCAGCAAAAGGAAGGGCTTAAAGGCCGGGTACTCTGCACTTGGTGTCACTTCTGACATCCACTAAAATTGTAAAACAATTGTATTACAAACCTCGAAGTGAGCCGGCCTCGGTGGCTCAGTTGGATGCGCCGTCCGACTGAGACCAGGATGTCGCGGGTTCAACCCCCGCTGAGGTCGGCAACGTTCTTTCGTGGACATTGATCATGAAATATTTTCTACGGTCATTCTCTCCCTTCCGCTGATTCAAGAAGGGCGGTTGTCAGTTTCTGGCGAAAGAATGTGTACAATACTGGTTAACCGCTTAGAGGACTAAGCCTGCCCAGTAAATGTGTGGTTAGGTAAACTGACCGCGCTCGAATTGACCCCATTGGGTTGACTGGGCCGTAAAACCTCAACACAAACAAAACCTCGAAGTGAACAAAAAAGGTAAACAAAAGTGTGAGATTACAGATTGTGAATCACATGATTGTCAACCTTGACTGTTATCTTAATCGTGAGTTCACTGGCATACAAAGTATAAAATAAACCACAACGAGAGAAAACGTACCTATTGACATGTGCGTCTAACAAAAACTCAAACCAGCATGCTCATCCGCACACTCTGATCAGTTTGTGTTGGTCGCATAAAGAAAATTTTCATTCTTGGCTGTGCAAAATGCGTTTGTGCGAATGTGCAAGGTGACCTGAATCTTCGCTGGGCACATTTGTTTGAACATACGATTGTTGACGTTGCGGCGATTAAACGACCAGTGCCAGATCAAAATATAACTTTCCGGTACACGTTTTTTAGATGCGCATGCCGAAAACAGACCGTGAACTTTCGCGCGCGTGTTAATCCTTTCATTTATATAATAATCAAGGAATTACGTTTAGTCCGGTAACTTTCGCATGTTCAGCCAAGACTGCGTGCATGCGCAGTCTCATTTGAGTATGCGCAGTTCTTCTGTTCCATGACACGCCTTGCACTCATACATCCTAGTTGTGTTCGTGATAAAGTATACGTGTAATTGGAGTTTAAAATAGAGTTGCAAGAGAAATTATCAGTCTCTAAGACTAACCAAACGGCGTGTGATGGAAAACAAGCAGAGAAACTATACGCTCAGTTATTACAAGAATGATAGAAAAATACATCTTTTGGATAAAAACACAAAGACGATTGCAGACTGCCTAAAACTGAATGCCAAATCTAAGCCGGACCGAGAGGCAGTTGTATTTGCAGGTAACGATGGAGTTCGACTGTCTGTAACTTTCAAAGAACTTTACGAACAATCACTACACGTCGCTGAGAGATTTGTAAAACTTGGAGTCAGACAATCAGAATATGTTATTGTATCAGTTCGAACATGCCCGGAATGGCTATTTGTTTTCTTTGGTGTAATATTTTCAGGGGCTCATCCAATAAGCTTTTCGTTTACTTATAAAGACGGAAGTGACGTAATAGCAATGATGCAGAAACTACGCACGTGCTCAACAATAATTCTTGACCCAGGAGAAGAGGATGAAAGCTGGAAAATCTTCAACAGGCTCGTTCGCAAATATGACAAAAGCGGTGCTGTCGTAAGTGACCAAATGCCTTACCTGAGGTATTTAATCTGTATTAAGTCGCCAGCAGATGAAAAGGAAGTATTGACACTCTCTGATATGATGGCTTGGGAGACTATCTCAGCAGATTTACCATCGATTAATCCGGAAGACGCGTTTGCTTTGTTCCAAACATCTGGTAGTACGGGAATCCCGAAAGCTGTCGTACATACGCATGAATCATTTATACCAGCAGCGATATCCTGGGTTGATGCATTGCGGATGGATTCCAACAGCATATATTTCAATGACCGACCGTTTGGTTGGGGTGGGGGATTCCCTTCTACGGTCTTTACTGGACAAACGAGGGTAACACGATTGGAATCCTCCTCTATACCGGAAGATTATCCATCCTGGCTTTTTGAAGTCATCCAAAAAGAGGGTTGTACACATATGTATGCACTGCCATTCACCTTCCACAGCATTTTGGAAAGACAGGTAGGTCTCAGCTTCTAGCGAGCTAAATGAAGAGTAAACAGTTATGTAACGGAATGAAAGCTCTTAGACGTTCTGTCCAATCAAAGTAAATAAGTGAACTCAGCTGGTCCCCATCAAGCCCCCAACACCAAAGGGCAAGACAGACAAATGCAAGTAAACAGCCACAAAAATGAATAGATGGCAAGCAAAGTTGGTAACTCTCCCAGAGAGGTGGCAACCCTGTTACCAAACTTTCATAATTGTTAAAAGAAAAACATTAGAAAGTAAAAAACACAACAAAACAATTACTAAAAGAAAGTGCCCCTACGAAAGTACCGCCTTTGAACGGTCAATAATGAATTACAATCTTTCAGTGTGAATGCCCGCCCCGTGGGGAGGCAACGTGTCTAGTTCTTTGACAGACGTTTTCTCTTCGTCTATCGCTTACGTAAGCGAACACCATAGGTTCAGGCGAGACTGCGCGGATGCGCAGGCTCGCCTGAACCTTTGCTGTTCGCATATGCCATGATGCCTCTTTTTCCATAGGGCGTCTTTTCTTTGCGTAACAACAGATGTCAGTGACAAATGCTGGTATGTCGGAAAGCGTTAATTTTCACTTAAATGCGAAGTTATTTTTGAAAGTCACGAAAAATTGCTTCATTGATGTTTCCATAGGACATTAATTTATGATTAGCACGCTGGGAAATATTCAGCAGACATTTTGAAGAGACAATTTGCATGAATTTTCTAAACATGTTTCAGGAAAATTAGGGCACATATAATCAGTTTGTCGTCTTCTGAATCTTCCGAGAGAGTGATGGTGGTTTAAACAGCGTGCATCCTTATGCACATAGCCAGTAGCCGCGTTGGCCCAGTTATTTGCATCCAGTTTATTTAACGCTTAAAAGCACTCTGAGTAAACAGCTCAGCACATGACATTCTGAAATGTTTTTTTTTTTTTTTTTTTTTTTTTTTTGTTGTTGTTTTTTTTTCTTCTCAGAAAACAGGTTTTCATATGTCATGCAAATTGTCCATTGGACGAAGACAATTTAAGATCAAGTCTTATTAAGACCTATATGTTTCTTTATAGACTTATCTTATAGTATAGGATATGAGCTGGGACTGAGCATTCCCTAAAAGATAAAAATGTACAAGTGCACCCCTGCAAAGACTTAGATAAGCTTGCACATCCATACAGTCTAATCAGTCTTTGCTTGACACCATATGTGTAGCCAAGGATTCATAGCGCTTCCAGGCGGACACTGCAGACTGTAAAGATCCGCGTTTTTGCCGGGCGTACATGCGATTGGTTCTCTTCTTTCGATGCCTCGGAAGGGCTGTGCTTTGTCATTGTGTTATTTCTTGGGTAGCTTCACTTACATTTTATATTTTTGTAGGCAATGCTCTGCCAGGATTGATATATCTTTTTGTCATCGAGAGCCCGCTCAGACTGCACGGATGCTTTTATTTATGGTTTATTGTCTGTATTGGCACTTAAAGCTATGGTCCATGCCAACCAGCAATATTCTCAATGTTTCTTTTTTGTAATGTTCAAAAAATGAACACACACAGACATACACACATACACACACGCACGCACGGCGCACACAAATAATCGAAAAACACCTAAAGTGTCAGGACAAGACTAGCTCACTTTTGCACTTGCCTTAATATAAGTTTTCCTTATTAGCTCTTTCACTGCCACAGGCGATAATAACAGTTTTTGCAAACAGCATAGATCCAGATGAGACGGCTCAATGAGCCGTCTCATCTGGATCTACGCTGTTTGACATTCAGTCTTTCAACTTTACATATAAACTTTTTTCCAATCAATAGTTTGTTAAAATAAAAAAGCAGACGACAAATGTCGTCTAAAATTTGGCGCCGAAAAAGTTAATTACTCGTATTTGAACATTCTACAGCATATAAACTACGAATGGGTAATGACATTTTTTTGTAACTTTTATTCGACATTTTGTTCAAAATGTCTCCGAATGAGACTCTTATCATACTGCGCGGATGCGCAGCCCGATCTTGGTTTTTGTTGTCCGCATACGCTCAGACCACACCGTTTCTCATTGCATGACTCAGATACGTGTAAGTGCAAATTATCTTTGATTAGAAACGACTATGTCGCAAGTAGAGACAATATACCTTAAAACATATATTCAGAGAAGTCTCTGATCAGCCCGCGCTATCCTTGTCGTTTGATCAACAACTTTTCTACTTACAATACATTTTATACGGACAAATGAGGCACTGACCAGGAAACAGGGCTGTGACAGCTGCACTAGGTTTTCTTTGTCTGCATATGGGACATGTTTGCTTGGCTGCACTGACTGTTCATATCCAAGCAAATTGCAATATTCGAGCCAGCACACTATAAAGATACCTCATGGTTTTCCGGTTTGTAGTTCCTTATATGCGCATGCGCAGTCTCCTATTGGGTCTACATACATGCGTTTTTTGCCTGAAACTTCCTCAACGTCCCTACCACATATCTGCGAACAGCAAAGGCTCAGGCGAGACTGCGCGTATGCGCAGGCTTGCCTGAGCCTTTGCTGGCCACCTGATAAGTACCCTTTTTCTTTTATGCTGCCTCAATTAACAGTCTGAAATCTGTCTAGTAGCACTGGCGTGTACAAATCCATTTTCAGCTTGAGGTAATTGCGAGTCGCTTACGAAATTGAGATGTCACTCACACACCGTATGCACAAAAACGACCTATATGTATATGCGGCGTTTATTAAAGGAAAATTATACACTTTCAGGGGCGGTAACTCTGTCAGAATAGATCGTAGTTGATGCCCTCTTTTGATAAAAAAGAATCTACACTAAAAGGAAAGAATTTTCTCAGATAATTGAGAGTCGCTTGCGAAATTGAGATGTCACTCACACGCCGTATGCACAAAAATGACCTATATGTATAAGCGGCGCTTATTAAAGGAAAATGATACATTTTCAGGAAGGTAACTCTGTCCAATAGATTATAGCTTTTCCCTTAAAAAAAAAAAGAAAACAAGAGAGTCTACTCTAAAAGGAAAGAATTTGCTCCCGATGGGAGCAAATTCTTTCCTTTTAGAGTAGACCTCTTTAAAGAAGGGGGTTGGTGTGCAGAAAAGCAAAGAGGAAGGCAACAAAGTTGGCTCCCTTGTAAAACATGGCAGAGAAATCTAACAATTGTATCTATTCAGCTTAAATGCATCATTGGATTAAGGCACTGTTTTGAATTTGCTGTTTGCAAGATAGATATACGCATTATGCAATAACATACAATTGACACTCGTTATCTCAAACACTGATATCTTAGCCTTCTGCTTAAGTCAAACCCATTTAACAGCAATGTTGGTTTAGTTTGCTATGTGTATGCTGTCTTTCAGTTCCTTCGATCTCAAACTACTGTCACCTCAAACAAATAATTCTGGTCCCTTGAAGTTTGAGATGACTGTATGTATCTTGTACATGCACCAGTCTGTCCAATGCTTCTTATACCCTTTAGGTCTCTTTATAACTTTTTTCACCCCTGAAATTCTGGAATGAAATATTTCATCGAAGACTTTGGAAACATTCAAACATGTAGTTGCAAATAGGGATTTAGAGTAAACTTTAACTGTACAACATAATGGCAAAACAGTGTAGATACTGATGAAATAGCTCGTGACGAGCCGCCTTATCTAGTCTGCTCTTTTTGCAAGGGTGTTTGTATTAGTCTGTAGGGACGAACGGGTTAATTAAGCTATTTACACCATTCTCTGCAGTAGAAAAATACGTATTACGTGTTATTTCTTGATATTTGGCCAGACATATTAATATTACTTTATTTTTTTTTCCGAGAGAAGTAGGTAATACATGTAATTTGGACTTGTTTAATACTTAGAATGGGTTTGATATGGAGACTGCATTTGGTGTTCAAATAGTTATTGTAATACCTGAAGGCACGCTAAAGCAACCTTCGAGATGTATTGTATTTATCTCAAAATATAAGTGGAAATGTCCAGGAAATGCCATAATCGCGAAGCACAGCCTTCAAGGGGTACCAAAAGAAGAAACGTCGAGGAACACGCGATTTCATTACATTGATCAATGATAATCACGTGGACACTTTGGCGTTTGTATACTATGACTCGACTGTAAACAATTCAGCCAAATAGGTCTACTCTAAAAATAGTTTTTTTCCCCTTTTGAATCAGATTCCTTTTCAGAAGGGAAACAAAATCAATCATGACAGAGAGACCTCCTCTATCAGTAAAATTCAATCTATTCACCTAAGTTGCACGAATACTCAACGCAAATACAATATTTCCATTAGAGGAAAGTAGCATTGGTGGATAAATTTCACATCTACAGATACAGTTAAATTCCGCAATTAAAACCACTCGACCACTCGAAACTAAGACCACTCCGCTGTTAATATCAGCTTTTGCCAGTCCCATTTATTTTTATTTTTTATTTTTTTTATTATTATTTTTTTTTTTTTTTTGTATCATTCTGCATAGCTGGATACATAGCCAGATAAGAAGGGGTATCTGCATAATATTTTTCTCATAACAAAAAACAAGCCTATTCAAATATATTGAGAATTTTACCACCAAAAAATGAAAATTTTCAGCTGAAAAACTCTGATATTTTTCTAATTACTGCTCAAAACATAGATTGTAGGTACTCGTTGGAACCGCCTCGGCGAGGCGGTTCTAACGAGTACCACAATCTATGTTTTTGAGCAGAAATAAGAAAAATAATGTATACCCCTGTAAACCCCAGTTTTACTATATAAAAGTGGGGTTTATGGGGGTCAAAATTATATAGACGTGTTTTCGTGCTGTTACTTTTTCACAAAATATATGTATGGGTATTCATTAGGCGCTTATAATGAATACCACAACATATTTTTGTGGAAAAAAACGAGAAAATATTAGTACGTTTAGGTTGAAAAAAAAGATACCTTATCTTGAGCTATGTGCTACATTAAATATTAAGACCACCACACTTAAAAGACCACTTTTAGGCAGTACCAAAGTTGGTCTTAAAATCTGAATTTTACTTTTTTTTTTTTTTTTACTTTTTCAGGATACAATCGGCTCTGATTGGCCTCTCCAATCCTTAATTACGGGAGGCCAGCCCATTTCAAAGAAGAGCGCTGCATGTATTGGCAAGCTCTGTAAGGTCTTTGGTAACTTGTATGGTTCAGTGGAGCAGTGGCTGACATGTTGCAATATGGTTAGTGACGTCAACGACTATGTCGAGTATTCTGTTGGTCGCCCTCTTGAAGGAACTGAATTGAAGATAGTGAATGATGATGAAGAAATTGTCCCTGTGAATGAGAAAGGTGAACTGTTAGTCAAGAGCGATAGTATGTTTAAAGGATATTGTAATGATGAAGAGCTAACGAAATCACGTTTCACTCAAGATGGATGGTACCAGACGGACGATATCGGGTATATGACGGAAGATGGTATCTTCTTTTGTACAGGACGAAAATCAGATATCATACTCTCTGGTGGACATACCGTTACTCCCACTATCTTAGAGGCGATTTTAGTTAATTGTCCCGGTGTCGCTAGGGCAGCCTGTGTTCCAGTGTCACACGAAGTTATGTTCCAGGCGGTCTGCGCATGCGTTATTCTACAAGACGGAAGTGACGTAACGGAAACTCAACTGCGGAGTTACTGCGAAGAGGTGCATGCTGATCAGCCAAAATTGTTTACTGTATTACCACTATACTATCTATTCTTTGAAAAATTCCCTGAAACCTTTAGTGGAAAGGTTTCGAAAAATGAATTAAAGAAAATAGCTGAAGGCAGGTTTGGAACACATTAAAATATATTTATTATCATACAAGTATTAGCTTTCATTAAATGCTTGGAGTACGCTTAGTCTACTATATATATTAAGGCTGTATGACCTCATTAGCCCTAACTTACTTACGGAAGGACCAGACCAGTTGTGCTTAACCTTAAGTATCTTTTTTAATAAACTCATTCTCTTTGGACGTGTTTTACAGGCATGGAAATTTGCAAACGTTACGCAATTGCTTAACAATTATCGCCCTATATCATTGCTGAGCGGAGTAGGAAAAACTATGGAAAGAGCTGTACATAAACATGTTTATAACTATTGTATACAGCACCATATTTTCACGGCTTCCCAATCAGGTTTCATCCACTGTGACTCTACAACGTATCAACTGCTACATTTATACGATACATTTTGCGAAGCTGTGGATAATGGCAAAGAAGAGTGTTTTTTTTTATATTACTAAAGCGTTCGACAGGGTCTGGCGTAAGGGGTTACTGCATAAACTTAAAGCCATAGGTATTTCAGGTAACTTCCTAAATTGGTTTGTTAATTATCTATCTAACAGAAACAAAGAGTAGTAATAAACGGAAAAATGTCCTCGTACCTTAATGTAACAGCTGGCGTTCCACAAGGCTCAATTTTAGGCCCTTTACTTTTTTCTTATTTACATTAATGATATTGTTTTGGAATTGAACTGTAGCATTAATATATTCGCAGACAACACCAGCTTATACATTATAGTAGAGAATCCACTAGCAGCTGCTGACATATCGAACTCAAGCCTCTCGACTGTTCATGCATGGTCTAACCAGTGGCTTGTTGATTTCAACCCAGTAAAAATTGAAACGATGGTTGTTTCGAGAAAGCGAATAAAGCTAAACCACCTCGACCTTATCATGGACAATAATATATTACAGGAAGTCGAGCACCATAAACACTTGGGTATTACGTTTTCTTCCGATCTGACGGCATAATCATATCATTGATATAACAACTAAAGGATGGCAGCGTGTTGATTTATTAAGAACATTTAAATTTAGATTCGACAGAATGTCCTTGGAACGCTTGTACATATCATTTATTAGACCTATTCTAGAATATAGCGGAGTAGTTTGGAGTAATTGCACAAATCAAGAAAAAAATACTATTAGAAGCTATTCAAATCGAAGCTTGCGCGTAGTTACAAGAGCAACAAAGTTACGTAGCTTTGTTAAACTCTATGACGATACGGGCTGGGACACGACGTGGAATCACGACGTGTGAAACAAAAGCTTATTATATTTTATAAAATGATTAACGGCCTCGCGCCAACATACCTAAATCAACTTGTACCGAACCTAGTCCAAAATCAATCGCAATATTCACTTTGGAATTCAAATAATCTATTATCTGTTCATGCTAATTCGACATTCATCACGAAAACATGCCTATATAATGTTGACCCCTTTAAACCCCACTTTTATATAGTAAAACTGGGGTTTTACAGGGTATACATTATTTTTCTTATTTTGCTAAAACACATAGATTGTGGGTACTCGTTAGAATCGCCTCGCCGAGGCAGTTCTAACGAGTGCCCACAATCTATATTTTGAGCAGGAATATGAAAAATATCAGAATTTTTATCTGAAAATTTTCCTTTTTTTGCTGTAAAATATTCAATATATTTGAATAAGCATGTTTTCGTAATGACATTTTAACTCTTTCCTTCCATCGGTAATAAGAGCTTGGAATAATCTTCCCATTGAAATAAGGAATAGTACTTCAGTCACACAGTTTAAATGTAAATTAGCCGCGCACATCAACAAACCACCTATTTGGTACCACTTTGGAAGTAGGAAAGCTCAAACTTTTCACACGCGATTGCGACTAGAATGTAGTTCTTTAAGGCATCACCTGTATCGCAATAACGTTATTGACTCCCATTTATGTTCTTGTGGTAGATCCGAGACTACCAAACACTTCTTTTTTGAATGTCCAAACCATCACTTAACACGAATACGTATCTTATCAACCATTGAAGACGTACTTATTTGGTGATGCAAGCTTATCGAGAGAAGAAAACGAAATGATATTTGATGCTGTGCACAAATAGATTATTCTAACGAAAAGGCTTGATGTGAATTAGATGGAATACAAGACAAAATATTAAGACGTTAACGTCTAAGTACCGGCGCAGACTTTGTTCATGTTTATATAGAGATATGGGACAAGGGTATATTAAAGTTTAATAAATTTCAATGTAACATGTATAAAAGAAACAATGTGATCTTTAATGTTTGCTTTTATTAAGCTTTATGAAATTTCTTGATTGATTTGAAAGTACAATAGACATTATTCTGTTTATGAGACAATTTGTTATAAGTTTTTTATTTTAAATTTGCCAAGACCGTCACAAATCGACGATCCCGGTAAAAAGTTATTAGTGAGCCAATCGAATAATCTACCATTTGTAAAAATCTAAAGCTATAATAAGAGACCGGCGCGGTCTATAACTGTCATTGTGTTGTTGTCAATAAACATTACTTATAAGTCGGGACAGTAGCATCGTGTCGGAATAGCATCTGGGAAACTTTGGGAAACCTTTTTTTTTTTCTTATCTTTTTTTCTCTCTCTTTCATACTCGTATGTATTTTTGATAAAACCTGTATGCAATTTTCTAATTTCAACGATAGTAGCTTTTATGTACTACAATCGTTTGTTCTGTACAATATTTGTGCTAGAAGAAGATTTCTCATAAGCTTTAATTAGCCTGTTATCTGATCCTCTATGTCATTTTTGTATGTTTGTGTTGTATATTTAATAAACTATTGTTAAAACCAAGGCTGATTCAAGATTGACTTTGAAACGTCAATTTTCATGTTAATCCATCAAGTAGTCTTCAAGTATATAATGACCAGTGACTGGGTCATTAAATATGTCACATTGACCTACAGTTAATAGGCTAATGTAACTTACATTTCATGGACAGTTTGCTGTTATTCTTCAATCAGTTTTAGCATTTATTGTGTGCTAAGCGTAGACCATGCTTTTAGTGAAAGTCAATACTTGGTTAACGTTGAGGATTCCATAGAGAACAGCAATGGACCAGTCCATTACAGTTCATAAAGTGCTTTCTGAGCAATGACAAACTCTAAGATTATCTACGCTCATGGTCATAGACAATAATGCCAAACTGCTTGATCATGGATCATCATGATACGAAAAAGAAACAAAAGATATTTTTCTTTGTTTACGATTGGAAATATACATTCTCAAATCGAACGGATTATAAGCTGGTTTAATAATACAGTTTAATTTGATATTCAAGCATGGAAAGATTTGGGCCGAAAGAAAACGTTATGAGTGGAGAAAAGAACGAAACACTGCTACATAGATGATTTCGGATATAGTATGTTCGGCCTAGGCAATGGATGGTGACATGTTTTTATGTATGCACGCTAGAAAACAGACGATCATAGTTGATTTTCTTTAACATAGCTCTGATAATGACTATAATGTTTTTATCTTTGAGTATTGCGATAATTTATATAATTACAACCTTTCATAAATTATAACATTTCTTCACTATACTACGATCTATAGGGAGCTAAGTAATGCATGACAGATTAGTTTCCCGGCGTGTGGATGCTTTGCATCAATGTTTTCTTGTCATGATATGATCTTGACATGTACAGTCGGCTTACGACCGAAGATAGGTTGTTTTTTTTGTTTTTTGTTGTTGTTTTTTTTTTCTCTATTCGCGTATTCTTTTTCCCACGTAAGACAACAAATAAAAAAAATGTCGGCCTTGATGTTGACAGGAATAAGTTGAAACGGAACGTCTGACAGCTAACGAACCGTACGCCCAGCAAAGATTCAGATCAGACTGCGCACTTGCGCAGTCTGACCAGAATCTTCACTGGGCGCATTTTGGATAGGCATAGATGCCAAGGTTTTTCATGCGGATAACAAGGACGCTGATCAGACTGCTCGGGTGTGCAGGCTGATTTGAGTCTTCATTGTGCGCAAAAGTGAGAAGGTATGTTCTCCCACTTTGCGACACGGTTAATTCTACATTCATTTAACATTATGTAATTACGGAAAAATTACAAGTTCCTTTAGATAGTATTAGGGAGAATAAAAAAAACCCTTCTTCTAACAAAACCAACAAAATGGATGTGCTCCCAGCGAAGACTCGGATCAGCCTGGGCATCCGCCCAGGCTGATCAGAGTCTTCGTTGTGCGCTCAATAGATAGCTCAAGACCAAAGCTTTCTTCACGCGAACAATGAAGACTCTGATCAGACTTGGCGGATTTCCAGGCTGATCTGTGTCTTCGCTGGGCGCACATGCCATTTTGTTGGTTTTGTCATGTGGTGGCTCAGATCTAGGCTTCTAATTGCTTAAGGAGACTTGGTAAATTTTCAGACAATTTTCCAAGGTAAACAACTTTTATGACTTCCTGTTTGCTTTTCTGCACACCAAACCCCTTCTGGAAAAGGGTCTACTCTAACAGGAAAGCATTCTTCTAAGGAGGTAAATCTTTTTTTTTTTTTTTTTTTTTTGTTTGTTATTATTATTATTATACCTCTTTTTAGAAGGGACAATAGGTGACAGTTACCTCCCCACTGAAAGGTAATCCTTTCCTCTTAATAATAGAGGAATCCTTACATAAGCAGTAATATAGATGTTTTGATGTCGTTTGAACTTTGACCTTTGCCACTCTCTGTGCTAATTCAGCAGGCGACAAATAGATGATTTTTTTTTTTTTTTTTTTTTTTTTTTTTAATTTTTGTAATTTTCCCCAGAAAAATGGCTTTTACCGTTTACCGTTCATGCAAATCGTTTCCTTAGGAAACAATTTACATGAAGTGTCAAAACCTATTTTCCGGGAAAAAAAATTACGCTGTCGTCTGCTGAGACTTTTACCAAGCTTGCTATTATATATCCATTTTGTGACCTAATAGTAGACGTCTAATAAAAAGGCGTAAAGCGTGAATATGTGCCTTATAATCTCTGGGCCGAGCGGAGACTGCACATTCCCACAAGCAAACATAAATCAAGTTACGTAGTAAAGGCCACGACCATGAAACGCAGATTTGCCGAGGCACCGATAGAAGAACAGATGAGGAACAAACAATGACAATGACAATGACACAGTTGCAATAACCTACAACAGACTGGCTCCAGTCTCCAGTGACTAAATATTTTTCTCATAATCCTGTTTGATAATCCACTAAAATAAAACCAAAAAATATCATGACTATAAAGGCTGGTCACTCTAGTGACCAGCCTTTATAGTCATGATATTACTTTGGTTTTATTTTAGTGGAATATTAAAGAGATTATAAGGAAAAAAAAAACAGTAAGTCACTGGAGGGTGGAGCCAGTCTAAGGAACAAACAGTGACAAGACGTAACGACACAGCTGCAATAACCGATATACGAGGAACCTGCAAGAAAAAAAAAAAAAAAAAAAAAAGAAAGAAAAAAAAGTTTTGTCACTGGGTTCGGATTACTTCAGTGCTACGTATTATCAAACATATTTTTATTACAAACCTTCAAAGTATTCCCCCTTTACTGAAACACATTTTTGTGACCTTTTTACCAAGTCGCGAAAAGCTTGTGAATTTGATATTGTATTTACTAGAACACTTAATATTTGACCACTAACGAGGTCATTAAGTTAACGATGCTTTAACAACTGGACCCAAGCGTTAAAACAGACCTTTCAGAAATGAGTAAGCAAGATATTCAGCGTAACATAAAGATACTAGTGCAAGGGAAGGCAATGTTAATTTGGGCACAGTCTGTGAATCTTAGTCTGTAAATAACATTCCTTCTTTGTTACAAAACTCTCTTCCAGTTCACTTACGGCGTTTATCTTTTAAATATAGTTCTTGTTTCCGCTTGCTTTCTTGCAGATCAAGCCTCTTTTGAAAGCAGGTATCGTGTCTCTTTCGGACCAAATTCCTTCATTTTAGAATTAACCCATTTTAAGACATCACGAAAACATGCCTATATAATTTTAACCCCCGTAAGCCCCACTTTTATAATAATAAAACTGGGATTTACAGGGGTGTACATTATTTTTCTTATTTTTGCTCGAAACATAGAATGTGAGTGCCTGTTAGAACTGCCTCGCCGGGCGGTTCCAACGAGTACCCACAAGCTATGTTGTGAGCAGAAATTTAAAAAATATCAGAATTTTTATCTGAAAATTTTCATTTTTTGGTGGTGAAATTTTCAGTATTTTTGAATAGGCATGTTTTCGTAATGGAAGAGGCAAAAATTATCAAAGCATTACATCACTTAATATGACTCCATTTTCTTTAAAAATATTTTCTATTCACAAAACAACTTTTTGGAAAAATTTCACTTTCGAAACGTTCTTTCATTTTCATTACGAAAACACACCTATTTAAATATATAGAAAATTTCACCTCCAAAAACTGAAACTCTGATATTTTTCATATTTCTGCTCAAAACATAGATTGTCGGTACTCGTTAGAACCGCCTCGGCGAGGCGGTTTTAACGAGTACACACAATCTATGTTTTCTAGCAAAAATAAGAAAAACAATGCGTACCTCTGTAAATCCCAGTTTTACTATATAAAAGTTTAAGGGGTGTCAAAATTATATAGGTGTGTTTTCGTGATGTCTAATTAACCCAATTTAAGAAGGGAGGCAAAAACAGTTGAGCAAAAACTTTCACATTACCTCGCTTAATGTGAATCTGTTTCCCTTAAAAATTGCCCATAAATAATCTCCAAATTATGCAGCGCTTCCATTAAGAACAATAGACTGCGTAAATTAATTGGCAGGCGCAATGCTCAAAAGTGCATGTCACTTTAGGTAGAATTACTACATTTTAAGAGACAGCAACTCTGTCAGAATTGCCTCGTCTTCCTTTCGAAAGAGGTCTACCCTAAAAGGGAAGAATTTGCCCTGGGAGCAAATTCTTTCCTTTTAGAGTAGACCTCTTTTTTTCAGATCGAGTTTCATGTGAAGAATATCCAATCAGGAAGTCACAAAATTAGCTCCCTTACAAAACAATTACCGAAAAATCTAGCACGTGTGTCGATTCCCCTTAAACCGTGATACTGTTCTCGCATACGTTTCTAATTGAAGATGCCTTGTTGGTGGAAGAGGCAAATGGAAAACTGTCATGTCTAAAACAATCCATTGAAAGCAAGTGATTCATGCGTAAAGCAAATATTTTCTTCAGTAATAAATCCGTATTGTTTGCCATAAATCATGACGTATTGAAGGATTGATACAACGACTTGTTGAGCTTTAATTACCGTTTGTACCGTATAGACCCTAAATATTGGGACACCTTACCTTCTTACCATACTGGTTCTAAAGCTTGAATAAGCCCATTTACTGCCTTTTGATGTGTCTAACATCACGAAAACATACCTATATAATTTTGACCCCCTTAAACCCCACTTTTATTAGTCAAACTGGGGTTTACAGGGGTATACATTATTTTTCTTATTTCTGCTCAAAAACATAAATTGTGGGTACTCGTTAGAACCGCCTCGACGAGGCGGTTCTAACGAGTACCCACAATCTATGTTTTGAGCAGAAATATGAAAAATATCAGAATTTTTTATCTGAAAATTTGCCATTTTTTGGTGGTAAAATTTTCAGTGTATTTGAATAGGCGTGTTTTCATAATGAAGGCTGCTGGATTTGTGGCAAACAGTGTAGACCCTGATCAGATGCCACAGAACGCGGCGACTGATTTGTGTCACCGATGAGGTTCTGTTAAAAAGAAAACTGATAACAAAGAAAACGAGCTCCGACAGAGATATCTAATATATTACTTATATTACTGACATATAGTCGAACCTTGATAACTCGAACGACCTTGGAACCATGTAAATTTGTTCTAGACATGGGTAGTGTGAGCCATGAGGGTTAATCATAGTGCCATGTCAGGAAGCAAATAGGAATATTAATAACCAAAAAATTTAGGGAATATTTTCGATTTTCTACGCATTAATTATGTGTTGAACGTACTCATTAGAATCGCATCGATGAGGCGATTCTAATGAGTAGCACAACATACAATTTCATGATAAAAAGAGTCCCAAAATATTTGTTTTCTTGAGCTATCAGTAGAATTTCGCAGGGACTCAAAACTAGTTCGAATTAGCCATGGTAAACGAGCCTTCGGTGTTCGAGCTATTGAGGTTTGACTGTAATTTCCGAACAGTTAGAGATAGTCACAATGTTCAAAATGTGAATGGATATTTATTAGTAGAGGCATCGCTATCAAAACTGTTTTATCTCCCTCCTGACAAGCGATCGACTTTTAAAGGAAATAAATGTTACCCATGATATCTGTTTTCCGTTTAGAGACGGTACAATTATTTCCGTTTATGGTAGACTCCTTTTCAGGAAGGGGGCAAATTGCATTTAAATTTTCTTTTTACAGGGGCCTTGGTGTGTAGGAAGACAAACAAAGGATCATAACAGTTGTCTCCCTTATAAAATATGATGGTAAATCTAAAACGAGTATGCATTCCCTTTTAATACACAAATGTTTGGCAGTGACTTTTTTGCAGGCTCCGTCCATCGACATAATATACTATTCATAGTTTTACTACAATGTCTTTGATTACCCGAATTCTGTGCTCATTATCTAGGAAATTTAAGAAATCAGTTCCTTTGATGACGCTTCATTGATTGTAGTGTTTGCTATCGGATGAAAACAATACAAACTAATGTTGTTTACCTTGTTCGTTTTTATTGCTCCTCACGACTTCCTTCTAATCTTTAAAGAACAGCGTTTTATCATTAGATGTCAGCATCAGCCAAGCAATACAAATTTAGGCGGGACGCAGCATTTCCTACAAAATTGCATGTGCGCCAAGCGAAGACTCAGATCAGCCTGCGCATCCGCGCAGGCTGATCAGAATCTTCGCTGTCCGCCTAAAGACGTTTTGGATACTTGGCTAACCAAGGAGGGCCTTGCAAAGACACTGATAAGAATTCGCGGGTGTACAAGCTGATCTGCGTCGTCGTTGGGCTCAGTTTTCAAAACTGGGCGGGCAGCCGTGAAAATGAACCTTAAGAGATCTGCGTAAAAAGAAGATTCAGATCAACAAATCATCTGAATAGTCTGGTCAAATTCTCCATTGCATCGATTTATATTCTTCATACATTCCGAGCCCTGCAACCCCGCCACCAAACCCTTATCCCACTTCCACCACTACACACTCCTCTTTGCTAAGTAATCTTGTGTGATTAGTGATATCATCTTCAGTTCTCAATAAATGCAGCGGATCTATTTATAGTTGGCTTATTTTTCAAAACTCAGAAATAATCTCGTAAACGTGCATTGCTGGAAACGTCCTCGAGCTTTTGTGGTCAGTTTCATATATGTTTTAACCCTTGTCTTGCTGAATAAATTAAGATGCCACGCCCACTTCTAATTTTCAGATTACTTGATCCAGATTGTTGATACGAGTACAGTTCCATATGCTTAATGACAAAAAGTGCAGATCCAGAGCCTAAGAAGCCAACTGACCTGGAACTACACTGTTTTCAAAGACAGGGCATATCCGGTTTCAGCAGGACAAGAGTTAGGCTTTACCGCTATCAGTAGCAGAAAATAAATTATACTTTTCTGACTTTTTTTTTCACAGAAAATAAGGGACTTTTGAAACGTCGTTTTTTTGTCTGTTAAAATAAGAAAACTAAAATGTCAGCAAAGTTTAAGTTCTCAACTTCGATATCTTTCTAATGCGCTTGGGTAAGGTTAGGTTCCACCTAATTTCTGTGGGAGGTTTAATAAACAAAAAGAATTTGATAAATTTTTTTTCTGAGATTTTAAACATAACCAATAAAGAACACGCTGTCATTACGAAAACACGCCTATTCAAATACAAATGTATATTGAAAATTTCATCACCCAAAACCGGAAGTTTTCAGATAAAAAATCTAATTTTTTTTTTTTATATTTCTGCTCAAAGCATATATTGTGGGTACTCGTTAGAACCGCCGCGCCCCACAATCTATGTTTTTGAGCAGCAATAAGAAAACTAATGTATGTATACCCCTGTAAATCCCAGTTTTACTATATAAAAAGGGGGTTTAAGGGGGTCAAAATTATATAAGTATGTTTCCGTGATGTTCAATTATTTAGAATTCAGCCTAACCCTGCAATTTACCGCTCCATACACAGTAAAACTTCAACGACTCCAACACCGACGGCTAGTTTACCGCTGCTAATTCGAACTCGTTTTTACGTCCCTACAAAAATATTCCCATAGCTCAAGAAAACATATAATTAGGGACTTTTTAGAGAATATTTCTTATTTATCATGAAAATGTACAATGTGTGTACTCATTGGAATCGCCTCATCTAGTACAATCAGCATACATGTACCATTATTTTATGGAAGATCGAAAAGACAGTCCTTAATTATCTCCATCTGCCTCCTGACGGGTCTATAATTGACCCTTAGTGGCTCGATATACTCAATGAGATGATTCTTACAAATATCCGACACGTGTTCTATGAGGAAATAAGAACAGAACAAGACCTTTCTTGCATATAAATCTGCTCATTCAAGATCCTTTACAACAGCAAATTCATTTTAATGGCAACGTTTTTAGGAACAAGTGCTGTTCACTGTGTAAGAAATGTTTTTTGGCAACCAGTCTAAGTACCGTGATAAAAGAGAGCACAATTTCAGGAATAATAACATAATGTTTTCCTTGACAATAAAACTCGAATTGGGTGTCATAAATATTGACATGTGTACGAATAATATGACTTGCAGGGAGTGCTTTATATGCATACAAAAGTGCAAGCTTCATCATGTGAATCTATCTTCAGAATAATAATACTTGCAGGCAGTTTTGTATTGATTAAACTGCTATTTCAGACAAGAGTGCACGCTCCATCGTGTGAATATGTTTTCAGAATAATAATAATAATAATAATAATAATAATAATACTTGCACGCAGTGTTGCATTGACAAAAGTGCACTTTCAGTGAAAAGTGAAATTTTCAGTATATTTGCATAGGCATGTTTTCATAATGGCGACGTTTGGTTTGTCATTGTTTATTTCTCATTTCTTCTACGCTTGGTGCCTCTGTAACGTTAATTTGTTTTGTCATAGTTTTTTATTTATTTTTTTTTTTTATTTTTTTTTTTTTTTTTATTTTTTTTTATTTTTTTTTTTTTTTTTTTTTATTTTATTATTTTTTTTTCTCCTTCTTCTGTTGCCTCTGGAAGACAGTACTTCGTGGCTGTAACATTTACTGGGTATGTTCGCTTATACTTTCCCAACAAAATACGCTTCTGATCAGTTCCAAGTAAGAATTAAACAAAACGCCATATCACACTCCATCCTTCAAATAAACAGATCAGCTGATAGCAAACTTATTTTCAGACGTATGCCTGTCAGTTTGAAAGAAAATGCGTTCTTTTGGAGATCATTAGGTTATGACATGGGGCGTATCATGAGAAAAGGGGTCGTTATGGCATATTCGGACAGCATAGGTTCTGGCGAGCCTGCGCATCCGCGCAAACTCGTCAAAACCTATGCTGCTCGCTTACGTAAGCGGTAAGCCTAGGGAATGCTTCAAAGAACTAGACACATGACGCGGCTAAGGTGCAGGTGCGTGCACACTAAAAGATTGTTCCGGCGGAAAGTCCGAAGAACCTGTTCTCCGCATCGTGACTCACGTGATTCTGATACACTTACCCTGCATGGTAAATCAAAGGGCTGAATAGCCCTGAAATGACAGATTCTATGAGTAACTTATAAATTCCAGGTATCATTCTGTTCTCCATTTAAGTTTGTGAGACGCTTCTTCGTCGAAAAACAAGCTACAGCGAACAACAAAGGCGCTGATCAGCCTGCGCGGACGCGCAGGCTGATCTGCGCCTTTGTTGTTCGCACATATATTAAGGCGGGTTTTCTCAGCAACTCTCGCCATAGATCAAGCACAAGTTGCACTACTTTTGCATGGACAGCCCTTCAATGGCGTACTAATATACACACATTGAAACATTGGGTCTACTTTTGTGCGCGGATGAATACGAAATTGAATAGTAGTCAAAGTCACTTTCTCTAAAACCGTGCGTGGCAACGAATAATGACAGATAGAATCTGTCATTAACAAAAACGAGAATCGGACCATCGGACTTATAAAGTATCTTTATATACAGTTATGTAGTTTGCGAGGCTATATTTGCCTCCCTCCAGAAAATACCATACTCAGGAAGTGCTGCCTTCCCGAGTCACCGAAAAAGAAGAAGTGCAAAAGAACTAACAATGACTATACAAAAGGGATGACCTGTCTCAACCCATTTGTGTCTAGCGTCCCATAAATGGGGCATTGGCAAACTTGTAGACCCAGATCAGACGCCGCTTATCTGGGTCTACGCTGTTTGCATTAATTACTGGCATTTCAATAAAACATGGAAATAATGAAAACTGACCAGACTCCCCTTAAACTGTAAATGGACTGGTCCAAAATGTTCAGGTAAAAGAGTCCACTCGGCATAAATGAGTAAATAATCATTTAAACTCCCCTCACCATAATGAAAGCACTGACAGCACTGGTGGATCGATTGTCTGGGAAAATGGTCCTGAACGGGCCCTTAAGAGTTAAGACTGATTCATTTACCCTAGATTTTTCTTTATTTAAAGCAAATAGTGCAAACCCTGATCAGACACCGCGTTCTGCGGCGTCTGATCTTGGTCTGCACTGTTTGCCAATGTCCTAGTCCAGGTTTTACAGATAACCCTCTTTAATCGGCACTCTGACGTCATAGTGACAAGAATAACGCGGATATAAATAACCGTTAATTACATTGGTCAAAGATAATCACGTGGAAAACTAGCAACCTTAAGGAAATTTTGGTGTGTGTATCCTATGGCTCGATTGTAAATGATCTACCTAAATATGTTTGTTGTTTACCGCTCTGAGGGGGTATTTCTGTTGCCATTATGAGAACAAGCCTATTCAAATATACTGAAAATTTTACCACCAAAAAAATGAAAGTTTTCAGATGAAAATTTCTAAAATTTTTTACATTTCTGCTCAAAACATAGATTGTGGGTACTCGTTAGAACCGCCTCGATGAGGCGGTTCTAACGAGTACCCACAATCTATGTTTTGAGCAGAAATAAGAAAAATAATGTATACCCCTGTAAACCCAAGTTTTACTATATAAAAGTGGGGTTATTGATTGATTGTGTTGGGGTTTAACGACACGTCAACCCTTGTGGGTCATTTTGTGTCGTCTCCCAGAGAAAGGGAGAAGAGTGATAGAAGAGATAGTCGAAGAGATGAAAGAGAGGAACAAGGAAGAAAGAGGAACAGGAACGAAAGTGAAGAAACAGAAGAAATAAAAACATTCCCCCTCTACCCTTACCTGCTACAAGGATAGCAGGCCTTGCCCAACTGTAAGCCAATATCAGTTAGACGCCCCGGTGACATAAGATACACGACACCTTCGCACCACCCGACCACCCCCAAAAGTGGGGTTAAGGGGGGTCATAATTATATAGGTATGTTTTCGTCATGCAGTTCCTTACGTTTGTTCGCTTTTTTTTTTTTTTTTTTTTTTTTTTTTTTTTGTTTGTTTGTTTTTTTGTTACATGTACAGGAAATGTTGTTTTGTGACTTCATTTTTGGTCATTAGGATTCCTTCCGGTACCCGTTTTCCTTATCTGTGTCATTTCCGGTTTATCTTCATAGTTAGCTTTATTTAGTAAAAAAGACACGTTTGTATTTTCGTATCAGAAACGTTGAAGAGGCTGCTTATCAGACCCTTGGACTTTTTTGTCATTGTATTCACAATAATTGATTAGCTTTCATTTGTTGTTTTAAAAGCTATAGAAAACAGAAAAGATTATATTACTATTTCTGTGCTTTAAAATCATAGAAAGAAAAAAATATATATATTTGAACACGATCAGGGGCAAATCAGACCCTCCATATGTTCCAAGTTTAATTGTTTATTTGTTTATTTTGGAACAAAAGCATTTTTCTCATATTCAAAAGTCAGATATATATATATATATATAGATGTAAAATACTTTTGTATACTACATATCTTTTAGCACCTCTAGGATAATGAACAAAATTAACAAAAGCTGTTAAAGCGGATTTTTTTTTCTGTGTTAATGTATCGCAAATGTAACCTAGCTTGCTCAAAATACTGTTGGTCGAGCAGTATGCATGCTCTACGTTTTACTCTCTTCAGCCTTGAGTCTTTTTAATAGACTCTTCCATCTTAGATTTTGGACATATCTATTGTTACAGATGAGGGTTTCATTAAAAAAAGCAATACCGAACGGCAAACAGTGTAGATCCTGTTTAGACAGCTCGTGATCAGCCATCTCATTTGGCTCTACACTGGTTTTTGCTAAAGTATATGTTTCGATCTGCAGGGTGACAGAATTAATATTAGAATGGTATCCAGTTGATAGCTTGTGTCATCGCAACTCGCATAATTATCTAATCAGGTCAATTTATGTATCTCTTGGTTTATATATTTTATGACGTTTACTGCTCTAAACTGATTTGCTTCGTATGTAAATCTGTCGCTTAAACTTAATTATGTTAGCTTTCGATAAAGCTGACTCGTGTCAGTAAGGAAAACAGGACATGCCATCCCAGAGATTTCCTGGTAAACAACTACAGTCGACTATCGTTACGAGTATCTCGAAGTCCAAGGCTCTCCAAAATACTTCGAGATATCCGTACCTCGACATATCAGATTTGCAGAATTAAGGAAAACATAAATCGTACAACCATATTCCACAAATGAATATGTAATTAAACTAAAGATTAATTGAAAATATTGTTGAAAAGAGGAGAAATTGCTCCTTAGGAGCAATTTATCCTCTTTTCCACAATATTTTATCACCTGTTGTTAGATTTCCATTTTAAAACAGGGACCAGATTTTCACTTCGAGATAAGCGGTTATTCGAGATAAGCGAGTCGAGATAACGAGAGCCGACTGTAATTTAACTCATTTATTACTAGCGTCGCATAAAAGAGACGTTGGCAGACAGTGCAGAACCAGATCAGACGCCGCAGTATGCGGCATCTGATCAGGGTCTGCACTGTTTGCATTAAGTTCAGGAATTTTAATAAAACATAGTCATAATAAAAACTATCCAAATATCCTACTATTGGAAATAGACCAGTCCAAGTCGTTATAGTAGAAGAGTCCACTAGGCAAAAATAGGTTATTTGGGGAATGGATGTACATGTACTTAATCTGAAGCCAGTTTTACTCAACTTACAGTTTAACTCAACAAAAATTTCCAGGTCCCGACTCAGCTGAGCATGACTTTTTTCTCTGCTAATAAATATGAAATAGTTAGCATGAAATTTTCTCAGCTATTTTCTCTCCAGGTCCCGAGGTTATAAAACTTGTTTCATGTTCAACTCAGAGGAGCATGAAAATTTTCTCTGCTAATAAATGTGAAAATGCCAACAATAGTACATTTTCATATTTATTAGCAGAGAAATTTTCATGCTCAGCTTTGTTTCATGCTCAGCTAAATTAAGCATGAAAAAAGTTTTATAACCTCGGGGCCAATCGTATTCATTCACAGTAACCTTTACTAAATTCTGGTAAAATTCAGCGGAGGAAAAATTAATATTTTTCTCTTTGATTTTCACTCAGAAAATTAGTTTGGCATGTCAAAGTATTTTCTGGGAAACCGTTAACGAGTAGTCCAACTACGCATGCGCAGAATGGATTAAGTATAGTGCTTATGTAGGAGGTACAGGTTACCCAGACTATACTATTTGGGCCGTTCCATACGAAAACATTACGAAAACACGCCTATTTAAATGTATAGAAAATTTTAACTTCAAAACTTGAAAATTTTCAGATAAAAAACTCTCATATTTTTCATACTTCTGCTCAAAACTTACATGGGGTACTCGTTAGAACCGCCTCGTCGAGGCGGTTCTAACGAGTACCCGTTATCTATGCTTTGAGCAGAAATTTGAAAAATTATTGTACTACCCTGTAAACCCCAGTTTTACTATATTAAAGTGAGGTTTAAGGGGGTCAAAATTATATACATGTGTAGGCGTGTTTTTGTGGTGACGTGTCTTCGGGCATATGCGGACAGATAAGGATAATCAAGGCCTTCAATTTACAGATTCATGAGATGCTACAGAACGTGTAAATGGACAGCAAATGCGACAATGATACTTAACACAGGATAATATTCATCATCCTGCGCTTTTGCGCATATTTGATGGCCATCAGATTCAGTGTATTTTTTTTTTTTTTTTTTTTTTTTTTTTGCATATTTGAAGGCCATCACGAAAATTTTCCTATATAATTTTGACCCCTTTAAACCCCACTTTATTGTAGTAAAACTGGGGTTACAGGGTATACAGTATTTTTTCTTATTTCTGCTCAAAAATATAGATTGTGGGTATTTGTTAGAACCGCCTCGCCGAGGCGGTTCTAACGAGTACTCCCAATATATGTTTTGAGCAGAAATTTGAAAAATATCAGAATTTTTTATCTGAAAATTTTCATTTTTTTTGTGGTAAAATTTTCAATGTATTTGAATAGGCTTAATTTTGTAATGATTTGTTCCTCATCCGTTTTCCTCTTTCGGTATTTAAGGAGGACCTTGCTTCGTGATTGTTGCATTTCCAGGGTATAGGGTATCTTTACTTACAGTCCTCCCTTCGTATACGCTAAAGGTACTTTTTTTCTTTCATTGCTTGAAGCAGCTCGCTGGATAACTGCTTATATCCATATGAATGACCAAACAGTTGACAGTTATACACGCTGGGAAGATTTTCGTGTCATGTTATATGAGACTGGAGTAATTGTAACTGACCTAATACGTGGGATAATTATTCAAACTAATCAATCACGTATACTGATTTCATTTCCCCATGGTTTTGTCTTGTATAACAAAACAAAAATCACTTGAGCAGGACTCCAATAAAAGCCAAAATATGTTATATGCTATATGAAAACGTGTTCGAGCATGAGAACAACGAAGGCCCAGATCAACCTGCGCATGCATACAGTCTGTTCACGGTCTTCACTGTTCGCGAACAGAATTATTGGACACTATAGAATATATCAATGGAGAGCAAATGCCCGGATGAGACTGCGCATGCGCGGGATGAATCTTTTAATCCGTGCATTTTGCACATGTTCAAAAACATATTTTCGCTTGGCGCTTTTACTTTACACCCACACTGTTGAATTAGATTTCGCCCTATTTGTACCTCACGATATGAGGACGAAAGTAGACGTGTGAAAAATCTGATCATACCATCACGAAACACGCCTATATAATTTTGACCCCCTTAAACCCCACTTTTATATAGTAAAACTGGGGCTTACAGGGGTATACATTATTTTTCTTATTTCTTCTCAAAAATAGATTGTGAGTACTCGTTAGAACCGCCTCGTCGAGGCGATTCTAACGAGTACCCACAATCTATGTTTTGAGCAGAAACGTTGAAAATATCAGAATTTTTTATCTGAAAAATTTCATTTTTTGGTGATGAAATTTTCAGTATGTTTGAATAGGCATGTTTTCGTAATACTTTACGGTAGCGCAGCCTGAGCTGTGTTTTCTGGGCTCTGGACATGCCATAGTGTTGGTCTCGCACTTGTCCGTCTCGCTTTACCTTCCTGTTATGAGCTGCATTGTTCAAATAGGTACCTTTGCAATGTCGCCAAGCTAAGATTCAGATCAGTCTGCTCATTTGTTCCGCCAGATCATAATTTTCACTGGGCGCATTTGGGATAGCCAATGATGCTAAACTTCTTACGGTTAATGAAGATTCAGATCAGACTGCGCGGATGCGCAGGCTGATTTGAATCCTCGTTAGGCGCATACGTCAGAAGGATTTTTTTTTTTTTTTTTTTTTTTTTTTCACATCGCGGTTCTTGTATTAATAAGAGTGATTACTATTCCCATACTTCCCTAAATGTCTGTTTAGGCTGACAGGCAATGATGGTCGAAGCACGCTTACCAAGTGATGCCATCTTCCCGTGGACGCCTGATAACGGCCCAATTATTTTGGGTCCATGTCTGTCTGTCTGAACATTCCTTATTTTGTCTTTGTTCATGTCGACTTTCTGATTTCTAGAAATAAGATTTTGGTATGCTGACCTCAGACTCGTACAACGTGAGGTAAAATAAAATACACTATGACATGTGAACCCAGCAAAATGCATCAACGCAATCTCTCCAGTAAAAACGTCCGGAAAATGGCGCTGTAAAAAGCTCCAAGTTCAGACCAACACGAAAACATACCTATATCATTTTGACCCCGTTAAGCCCCACTTTTATATAGTATACAGGGATATACATTATTTGTCTTATTTCTGCTCAAAACATAGATTGTGGGTACTCGTTAGAACCGCCTCCTAGATTGTGGGTACTCGTTAGAACCGCCTCGTCGAGGCGGTTCTAACGAGTACCCACAATCTATGTTTTGAGCAGAAATATGAAAATTATCAATTTTTTTTATCTGACAATTTTCATTTTTAGGTGGTAAAATTTTCAGTATATTTGAATAGGCATGTTTTCGTAATGCTGACCAGACGGCTCAGACGAGCAGGCTGATCTTAGTTTTCACTAAGTGTGTATGAGCTAAGGTACATAGTCTCATATTCTGGCTGTAAAATAATCTCCTCCTTTGAGGATCGAAACTGACATTGAGGCTGTCATTGATGCGTTTCTTATATATTGCACGTCAGAATTTATTCCCCAGTATTTTGACGTTAAACTGTATTTGTTACGTTCGTATAAAGAATGTAAATGTATGACCGTATAGCTCTGGCACATATGTAGAAACCAAAATGACGTTTACAAGAGGACTGACTGTACATACATGTACATACAATGTTGCTGTTATAACGCATGCCGTTATAAGGACACGTATATGTATATAACAAGGTGTCCAATAATTCTTTAAGCGGAATGGATGGACTTTAAATAGAGGCAACTCATTCAAATTGTTTATTTTTTCTCTCCCTTTTCAAAAAATCATTACGAAAACACGCCTATTCAAATATATTGAAAATTTCACCACACTAAAATTGGAAGTTTTCAGATAAAAATTCTGATATTTTTTTGTATTTCTTCTCAAAACATAAATTGTAGGTACTTGTTAGAACCGCCTCGGCGAGGCAGTTCTTACGAGTAGCCACAATCTATGTTTTGAGCACAAATAAGAAAAATAATGAATACCCCTGTAAACCCCAGTTTTACTATTTAAAAGTGGGAATTAAGGGGGTAAAAATTATATAGGCATGTTAAAAATTTGATCATTAAATATGGCATATACACTAATATTTTTGCTGAAAAAAAAAGTGAGTAGCTTTTGCATTAGCTACTCATATTTTTTTTCAGGAAGAAAACTGTGAATGGGATATTGTACTTACTAGAACAGTTAACAGTTTGACCACTAACGAACTCTCGTTAAGCTAACGATGGTTTGAACAAATCGGCCCAGCTGTTGTGACGATAAAATGATTCTAAGAGAAGCGACTTTGAGAGCAATAGACACACTTACAAAACTGTGAACAGCTCCATATTTAGTTTTATGGGCCAGACTAGAGGAAAAGATTCTAAGAAGAATGATGCTTGAGAGCAATGGACTCACAAAACTGTAACGTTTTATGGACCAGACTAGATAAACGGATTCTAAGAGGAATGACCCTTGAGAGCAATGAACACACATATAAAACTGAACACAGCTCCATATCAAGTTTAATGGGCCAGACTAGATAAATAGATTCTAAAAGGAATGACATTTGAGAGCAATGGACACTTTCATTAAACTGTAAACAGACCCATATCAAGTTTTATGGACCAGACTAGATAAACAGATTCTAAGAGGAATGATATTTGACAGCATTTGACACACTCGCAAAACTGTAATCAGCTCCATAACAAGTTTAATGGGACATACTAGATAAATAGATTCTAAGAGGAATGACATTTGAGAGTAATGGACACACTCACAAAACTGTAATCAGTTCCATATCAAGTTTTATGGACCAGACTAGATAAACAGTTTCTAAAAGGAATGACATTTGAGAGCAATAGACACTTTCGCAAAACTGTAAACAGCTACCTATCAAGTTTTATGGACCCGACTAGAAAAATAGATTCTAAGGGGAATGATCTTTGAGAGCAATAGGCACACTCTCAGTTCCATATCAAGTTAAATGGGCCATACTAGAAAAATAGATTCTAAGAGGAATGATATTTGAGAGCAACGGACACACTCACAAAACTGAAGACAGCTACATATCAAGTCTTATGGGCCAGGCTAGATAAATAGATTTTAAGAGGAATGATATTTGAGAGTATTGGACACACTCACAAAACTGTAAACAGCTTCATTTCAAGTTTTATGGGCCAGACTCCATAAAATGATTATCAGAGGAATGACCCTTGAGAGAGAGAGAGAGAGAGAGAGAGAGAGAGAGAGAGAGAGAGAGAGAGAGAGAGATTGTGTGTGTTGTTGTTGTTGTTGTTGTTGTTGTTGTTGTTTGTTTCTGTTTGTTTGTTTTGGTGTTGCTGTTGCTTTTTTTTTTTTTTTTTTTTTTTTTTTTTTTTTTTTTTTCAAGTTTGAATGGTCTCTACACTACCCTATACACTTGCCTAGCAGCGGTCCCTCTCAAATCTTCAAAGCCAAAATTGGAATTGTAGGTTATACATCCGCGAAGTAACTGACACAGATCTTGTATGGGGTTACGACAGGTACATGGGTAATTTATACCCAAGGTAATTTTCTACTTTCATACGCAAAGCAAACACCTAATATATCCAATTTTGCTAATATCTACTGAAGAAGTGCCTGATTTATACATTTCGACACATCAAATCATGCGGAAAGCGCTTGAGAAAGAGACAAAAGCTATGGAACTATTTATATGTTTATTCGTATGGGACAAGCCCAACTGTTTTAGCAGTCCGTGACCCTTCCTCCCATAATGATTAACGTGATGAAAAGTTCCTAGAGTTCTATACAATATGCTTATTTAACGCATATAATGTTTTAGGTCACACGTACATTTGCGCTTGATATCGCCCAATTATATTTTACAAAAAAATACTTCAATACATGTATTAGAACTTTTACAGATCTCTAAACACATGAATGAATTTGTGATTGATTACATGTATACAACTATGCAAATAAACGTATCTCAGTTACAAGTAACATTTAAAAGTAAGTTTATTCATTTCTTCTTTTAGAGGAATTGATACAATTTCAAGGGAGACAACGCTGTCAAAATTGTGTTTGTCCCCTCTGAAAAGGGGTCTTCTCTAAAATGAAAGAACTTGCTCCCTTTGGATAATAAAATGTCTATTTTTGAGGAATATGGAGCTTTTAAGGTCCGAAAATTTAAGATATAAAATAAGATATTTAGAGTCAATTAAAATGAACAATTTTATGTAAGTTTAGCAGACGATATCGAGCTGTAACCGTTAATTTCATCGTTGAAAATCAGCTTTCATGTGAAAGCGCAGAATGTGCTTAGCAAATCTCGATCCTCAAAAGTTCAGGACGACCTTACTTAAGGAACGATTATAAACTTGTACACAGAATATAAAATTGAACCGGGCCACAGCGTTTCCTGCAAAACTGCATGGGTACCCAGCGAAGACTCAGATCAGCCTGCGCATACGCGCAGGCTGATTAGAGTTTTCACTGTCCGCTTGAAGTCGCAGGCTGATCTGAGTCTTTGCTAGGCGCACATGAAACCATGTAAGGAATGCTGTGCCCCGGCTCATATGTGTTGAATTTTGAAAAAAAAAAAAAAAAAAAAAAAAAAAAAAAAAAATATATATATATATATATATATATATATATATATATATATATATATATATATATATATATATATATATATATATATATATATATATATATATATATATATATATATATATATATCTTCTGGGACCAGTGTGTTTATGACCTATGAGTAGATGAGGAATCTCCAGTCGAACTTTAATGGCTCGAATATCTTTGGGACCATTAAAGAAATAGGTAGTTCGAACTTTAATGGCTCGAATATCTTTGGGACCATTCGAGAAATAGGTAGTTCGAGCGATTGAGGGTTAATCATGGAGCCAGATTAGGGAACAAATAGCGATAATTTAAGGAAATCTTTTCGATTTCCTACACAATAATTGTATGTTGAATGTACTCATTAAAATTGCCTCGAAGAGGCAATTCTAATGAGTACACACAAAATACAATTTCATGATAAATTAGAAACTTTCCCTTAATATGTTTTAGCTATCGGAAGAATTTCGTAGGGACTCTAAAACGAGTTTGAATTAGCCGTAGTAAACGAGTCATCGGTGTCCGAGCTATTGAGGTTCGACTGTGATGATGAAAGAGAACAGCACAATTTCAATAACTGAACTAAGAACAAAGAATAATATGGTCAGAGGAAACGAAACGCCTTTGCCGGTCAGCAGAATATATAACTACTTAAGGACAAGCATCAATTGTTCTGCATGGATAATGTCGACTTGCAGTAAACTTTTGCTTTTAAGACCACCTTTGGGACTATCTCAAAGTGGTCCTATTAGTGGGATGGTCTTTATATCGAAATATATAGAATACGGTAAATGTTCTGAAATTTCGAACACTCTGTTGCATACTCTTTTGGCTAAAAATTCATCACGAAAACATGCCGATATAATTTGACCGCCTTTAACCCCATTTTTATATAGTAAAATTGGGGTTTATAGGGGTAGACATTATTTTTCTTATTTCTGCTCAAAAACATCATATGCAGGAATTCTCGTACTACAGGTACTAATCCGCACCAATCGGTCCACTTTGTGACGTCACAGCCTGTCGCTAGTTCTCAGACAGGTAATAGTGTGGAAATGTATAGAATTATATAGGAGCCCATCGTTTAACTAATAAAATCATTAATTTTCAATAACACAAGATATTATTATAACCTCGCAATAGATGGAAAAATGTATCTGCTTCAATTTGATACCAAATTTGTTGAAATAAAATAAATTTTAAAATGGCCCAGGTTGTAATGAATGCTACAAGGGTTTTTCCTAATTTAGTCTTTGTATTTTACAACAAAAATGAAAAATAGCCTTGATTCAATCGCCCAAAAGTCATATTTTTTTAAAATTTCTCCGTTTGTTATAACCTCTCATTCGATAGATCTATTTAATATCTATAGTTAGGTAGTAAAATATTGAATAAATTATTTTATTAAAAATGGCCCACAGGTTGCAGAATATAGCTATATTTGAAAAATGCGGAGCGAAAATGTGTAATGATTACACAGACGCAGGTCTTGTGTACACATGATACTATAGAATGAATTGTAAAAGAGGTTGTAAGAATTGGAAAATAAAAAAGAAATTGGTATCCATTGATAGTATTATAAACATTATTTAGCTTCAAAAAGGAAAACAAAGATATATATTTATAATAATATAAACTTATTTATTTATTTTTTGTTTATGTCGAATTATGTTTTTATTCGGCAACTTATTGAAGCTTTAATGAAAATATCATATAATAATTTTTGATCATAAGAAAACTGCAAACTGCTTAATTACTTGTTTTTTGTTTGTTTAATAACGAAAACAAAAATGCTTTGTCGGGATACAAGAAAAATACCTAAATGCGCGGCCACTCTTGCGATGTTTTCTTAATAACAATTACTGCTAATGAGTGCCAATTATGTCCTTATCTTGACGAAAGAAAACAACGAAATCACTTTTTACATAATTGACATACATGCTTATGCGCAATTTTAATTGCACAGACAGAATCAAATCCAACATTTGATCTTTTTGCATAAACTAGCACTTTAGTTGACACGATTTGCTCATTTTAGATTCCTGTACATAAATAAGGACGAAAGTACATTGTTCATAATCATGGCTTCATCTAAGTGCGTGCGTGTACAAAATAAATTTGACTATAAAAAACTGAATGAGGGTAAGGTTCTCTCTCTCAAGCGTTTTTCTCTAAATCTGTGACTAACACGAGTCTCTCCAAATAAAAGCAGCATTAAATATGACGTGCAACCATTGTAGTTCCAGATCAGCATGTGCATACATTTTTTCTCTGATAGAATGTGCAAGCTCTATTCAACATGCGGTGTTAAATATGTATATCTAATAAATAATTTATAATATTTAAAAAAATACATTAAAACAAAATGATAATTGATATTATTTTCAGAAATAATTATTATAGTAATCTTTAGCTGTAAATCATAATTCGGAAAATAAATAATCCTATGCTGGTCCTATTTTGTTTCATAAAATGGTTCTCTATCTAGGAAATTAAAACATAATGATACTAATGATATTATTATTATTATTATTATTTACCACTACTACTATTATCATAATGTTGTACATCACAATTCCGAAGAATAAATATTATTATGCTGGTCATATTCGAAATGTTTTATTTGTAAAATAGCCACATGGATAGTTTATACTATCGTACATGTGTATTTAGGGGTAAAATATTGCTATCGTATAAATCCTATTAGACACATTAAATTACTATCATACTGAAATTTGATCAAGTCGGTTTGGCTACCTGTTGACACAGCTTATACCTGCTATTTGAGTGGCAAACTGTAGACTTTGATAAGGTACTCTGTGATGTAAGTAAGTAATTTATTTCTACTTTAACCAAGACATGGTTATGTGTAGTACATGTATAAATATACATACATATGAAATACATATGATTTTATAAATACAATGTGGGTTCAAATGGCAAAGTCATAATACGTTCAAACTAACAAATATCATTTCAAAGTACTGGCAACATCATAGTAAACTGACCATATCATTTCAAAATACTGACAAATGGGAGAAACACAAGTGATGAAAACCAAAAAGTTGAAAATAATGTGATGTGATGTCTGATCAGGGTCACTGCCTTTTGTTATGGTGTGTTTAGATTATTATTAGATTAGATTAGATTTTTAACGCTACCAGGCAACTAAGTCACGTAGAGGCAGCGCCAGAAAATCTGGATTAGTTTTACCCCGACCTTGGCTTGAAACGGTGTCAATGCATAATTCATGCACAGCTCACCTCGCCTGATCGGACGATATGCATAAAGGTCAAGGTCTGTAAGTTACATAATTTAGAACGTACGGTCAAAAGAAAAGGGCTTCAAAACGTGTGTATTACCAATACAAAATGTAATCTCACACTTGCCCAAGTCGTGCCACTCGGCCCTGAAAAGGGCCAGGGAGTTATACAGAGGGTCCGGCTGCAGTCTGCTTAGCGATGTATCTTCCTCCGGTCCCTTCCTTGCACACACTAGCATTGCTCAGGTCGCTTGAACCGACCCTCAATGTCTGTATAGTTGGCCTCATGGAAGTACTTTGACATTGGCCCCTTGAAGAAGTAGTACTTCGCATCATTGAGGAATCGGCAAAAGTAGGCTGGAAGATCCACGTTGAATTCTTCTCCTTCTCTTTGCTGTCGATAGGCCCGGATTATAATATACTGTGGTCCGTCGGGAAGCTTGTCTGTGACCACTTCATCGAGGTCGTACTTCTCGTGAAGCGGCCTCTCTGGTCGACCTGGAGCGGAGATAATCTTCTCGTGGGCTGTCTTCTCTGGAGCCTTGACTGACTGCCGCTCTGGAGACTTAGTTCTCTGCATCTTGGGTGGCGGTGGTGTAGGAGTCTTCCTCCTCTGCTGTGGGATAGCAACCATCGGCCGTTCTTTCTTCGCTGGTGTGACTTCTTCGGAGACAGAGACAGCTTCTTTCTTGTCTTCTTCGCCACTACTTCCTCCCACTCCCCTTCCGGCGAGTGTTCAGTCGTAGTGTCAATGGTCTGTGGAGATGTGGCTTCAGAGTAGGTAGTAGAAGACGGTGTAGAACACACCGCCTCATCCAACTCCTCCCTCTTGTTGGGCGTGGGCGCCGCCATCTTGTCCGCCATCTTTGTTGACACACCATCAGCAAGTCCTTTCTTCTTACTTGTCGGTTGGTTAGTTCGCCTCTGTGTGTTACTTCGGGGAAGCTGCCAAGTTATTTCTAACTTGACAATATGCTTCCCCTCCGTCAGCCGCCAGATAGGCCGACCAACAATTGGAAGATTGTTGATCGCTAACGCGCATACCGTCGGAACTTCTATAGATTCCATACTGCTCGTCGCAAGTTGTGTTGAGACTTATGGTGTGTTTATCAGAATACTGAGGTTAAATACTATAAACCACTTTCTCAGTCAGATTCAATAAATTGTTCACACCTTTTCAAACATTAGCCTAAAGGCAATTGTTTCAAAAACAAACCTGGGATACCAGATGATTCGATTCTACTCTTTACAACACTTGCCCTATTTTTTTAACAAGGCCATTATAGAACCAATTGATTTGTCTAAACATTGCTAGGTAAGTGTAAAATAGTGTAGACCCTGAACACACAATGCGTAATGTGACATCTGATCTGGATCTACACTGTTGGCACAGACCTCTCTGTCTAAAAGGTAGGGTAGTAGTAGCAGTCATAATCCATGGAAAACGACATTTTATTCATATTTGCTAACTACCCAACACAGAAATAACACGAGTCTCTCCAAATAAAAGCAGCAACCATTGTAGTTCCAGATCAGCATGTGCATACATTTTTCTCTAATAGATTGTGCAAGCTGTATTCAACATGCAGTATAGACTCTGATCAATATATTTCAGCGGACACACAGACTAATCGGGGTCTACATTGATCGCATAATTCAAAAGGCCCATTTTTTAAAAAAAAATTCAATTATAATTGTTTCTTATTTTACTTGAGGACACCTCAAAGTTCTTGAAACGATCAACAAAACATTTTACTTTCATTTATATTAGCATTAAAAAAAAATGTTCAAACATATATAAATACAAGTTAAATAACAGCACGTTGTTTATTTTCTGGTTCCATTTGTCTACTCTTATTATCATTATCCAGTGGGAACTAGAAGCCTCAGGCCACTGGACAAGTTAATAATGGCTAGATCTATAACTCATGCAATAAAAACAAGGTGGTAAAAACACCAAATGAACATCAACATTTGAAAAGGACCATTATGACTATGATCTAAGAATATGGGCAAACAAAGCACCATCTTTAACTGTGTAACTAAAGAAACACTGATTACTGTAGAATATATTGATTAACAATGAAAATCCTGATCAGAGTGTGCAGATGCGCTGACTGATCTGGATCTTTAGTGTTTGCATAATACATAATTTCCCTTTTTTCATAATCTGACACACACAACTGCCCTTTATCTGAGACAGGTCACGGGGTCCTGCAATTCTTGAGATGATAAGATAAAACTTGAAATAGCATATGCTACATTAATTTTTATGTAAGTTTTTTTGACAGTTTGTCTATTTTTTTTTTCTTAAGTTTAAATGATTGTTAAATAACATTCATGCATCAAGGGAAAAGTGATGATGATATTCTTATTTTTCCCAGAAAGTAGGCTTTGACATGTCATGCGAATTGTCTCCAATAGGGACAGTTTGTATGGACTGTCAAACCTTTTTTTTTCTTTTCTTTTTTGTGGGGGTGGGGATGGGTAAAAATTTTAACCCTTAATCTTTTCCACTCTCTGGGCTAATTCAGCAGCAATAAACTGTTGATATTTGTTGAATTTTCCCCAGAAAATAGGATTTGATATTTTATGCAAATTGTTTGCAATGGAGATGCTTTGCATGAAATGTCAAACCATTTCCTTTTTAGGGGTGGGGGTGATATATGATCCCTTAACATTTATCACTTTCTGGGCTAATTCAGCATGCGATAAAGTGGTTATTGTTTATCCAGAAAATAGGATTTGACACTTCATGCAAATAGTCTTCATTGGAGACAATATTCATGAAATGTCAAATCCTGTTTTGAAAATAAAACATACAGAGGAATTGTTCAGGATAGTTATTTGATGATTGTATTTTTTTCTCTCCATAAAAACGTAAGTTGTGGGTACTCATTAGATGAGCCTCACCAAGGTTCTTCAAATGAGTACTCATTACATGTTTTTGCTTCACCGAGGTGCATCAAATTAATACCTACAACATATGTTTTAATGGAGAACTGGAGAAAATTATCCCATTTTTTTAATTCATTCATTCATTTGTTTTTAAATTATTTATACTTAATTAAATTTTCCCATTTGTTTTCTCCAGGTGAAATGATCGTTTTTCTTTCAAATATTGTACCGAACCATCATCAGTAATACAACCTTAATTAATTAACTCATTTGTTTTCTTAGATTAACTATTGTTCTTCATTTTTAAAATCTTACTGAATTACCATTCATTAAATATAACACATTTTTTTAATTTATTAATTACTCTTGTTTTCTTAGGTTAAACTATTGAAATTCGTTTAAAAATCATATTGAATTATCTATAACTAAATACAACACTTTTTATTTAATTTGAAATAATAATAATAATAATAATAATAATAATAATAATAATTGATTTTCATCAATTAATCAATATTTTGTTATTATCATTATTAATTAATTCTTAGGTTAAACTATTGATATTCTTTTGAAAATCATACTGAATAATCTGCTG
The DNA here is from genome assembly GCA_964016985.1 of Anodontia alba. Taxonomy (NCBI): domain Eukaryota; kingdom Metazoa; phylum Mollusca; class Bivalvia; order Lucinida; family Lucinidae; genus Anodontia; species Anodontia alba. The sequence goes on from OZ024835.1 coordinate 69,207,014, forward strand.
AAATTCATTCATTCATTCATTCATTCATTCTAACTCGGACCTAGTCCAGTGTATATTGGGTCCAAGATTCTAAAGAGCATCCATACATGATTTAATCTGAATTGTAGTAGTACTGTAGGTGTGTGATACTGGGTTGATTACACACCAGCTACACAGGTAAGACGACGCTTACGTACCTCCGATCAAAGGGAATTAATCGAAGCCTATCTGAAATGGAATATCGATAACCTGAGTGACAGTTCCTGTAGTACGAGAATTCCTGGTAGTGATTTATTGTGGGTACTCGTTAGAACCGACGAGGTGGTTCTAACGAGTACCCACAATCTATCTTGAGCAGCAACATGAAAAATATCAGATTTTTTTTTCTGAAAACTTTCAGTTTTTGGTGGTAAAATTTTCTATATAATTGAAGAAGCGTGTTTTCGTAATGTTAAGACCACCTTTGGGGCTGTCTCAAAGTGGTCCTATTTGTGGGATGGTCTTTATATCGAATACATATAGGAAAGGTAAATGTTCTCAAATTTCGAACATTTTTTTTGCATACATTTTTGGCTAAACATTTTAGCCAAAAAATTGTTTTTATGTTTCCTAAAATACTTCGTGGAATGGCAAATCAATAGTGTAGACCCTGGTCTGACTGCCTCTGATCGGGTCTACACTATTTGCAAATGCCATTCTGTCAAAAACCTTAGTGTACGAAATGTGAGCGCATACCATAATAAGAAAGAAAACATTTGGGACTAATAAGAGTTGATCTTAATAGTGGAGTGTTATTATTTAATTTCGAGTGGTATTATTTAGCGCAATTTTATTGTAAATGTGCAGCAAGAATCGCTCTACAAATTTAAACCATTAATAATCTAAATCCAATTTCGTTTCGTCGTCTTGAATATGATATCCACAGGGCATATTCGTTCTTGCAGTCTAGGTTTTAAAATAGCGATATCATTATCTGATGACATCAGTACCAAAACATAAAAAAACTGGAGTTGGTAATATTGGCACTTTAAACTTGTACTGAAAAGATTTTATCTGTGAAAAATGCAAACCAGTCTTTGAAAGCAAATAAAATAGTGTAATGTTTGTACTTCTGCGAAAATCTGGCTGTTAATTTTTATTTAATGAAGTACATATATAATTATGTTGTTCCGAATAGTTAAAAACAGTCTTAACCTATTTATGTCTAGTTTTTGCCATTTTTCGCCAAGAGTTTTCGCCATTATCCGCCAAGAGGGTTCGCCATTTTCCGTCAATTTCCGCCAAGGGTTTTTGCCTGTTCCGCCAAGAGTTTTCGCCATTTTTCGCCAAATGTGTTCACTTGTGCCTAGTGTCCAATAAAAGGGACATTTGTAAACAGTGTAGACCCAGATCAGACGCCATAAAACACGGCGTTTGATCAGGGTCTACACTGTTTGCATTAAGTACAGGAATGTATGTAAAATATAGTAATAATAATTGCTAAGTAAGCAAAACATAGTAGTAATAACCAAGCGTGTAAAACATAGTACTAACGAACCATACACCCCATCTGTTAGAAGAGGACCTGTCCTAAGAGAAATGTAGAGGAGTTCACTCGGTATACAATATGGGATCGAGAGCTATGAATACACGCTCACACAAATATTAACAACTTAAGTGTCCAGACTAGGCTAGTTTCGGCTAATTAGGCCTCATCAGTGACTCTATTTTTTTTAAACTTTCTAGAATAAGAACAATGATCACAACTGACCACAATATATAAACTACACTACAGTGCAGGACGGGGAGACGTTTTACGGTCTCTACACGGCAAGAACATTAGCTAATGAAGTGAAGATAAGCCGAGTTGATGTTATCAAACGATTCCATAAAGCCCCCGCCCCTCAGTAGATTTTTACTGACCATTCCAAGGCGGTTTCTTCGTTTCAGTTCTTATTTATTCGTGCTACATCTAAATAACGGACTATCAGAAATCACTGCACTACTGTTTCAAAACGAATATTTTCTTTAAGTAGACATAATCTCGCCTAGCTTCGAGATTCTAGCTTGTCACGTGAGATTCAAATATATTCAGGATATCAAATAGCGTCGTGCAAAAATATTTTAAATGGTGGATAATTCAGAAACCACTGTATTACTGTTTTAAAATGCATATTTTCTTTCAGCTGTCATAATATTGCGTAGCTTCGAGGTTCTTCGAGATTCTGGTTTTAGCTCAGTACCGTTAAATTAAAATATTTTCAGGCATGGTGCAAAAAGTTTGTAAAGTGTGAACAATACAGAAACCGCTGTACTTTATGTTTCAAAATGCTTAATTACTGTCGTTTAGTAGACATAATCTCGCTTAGCTTCGAGATTTTCCGAGATTCTAGCTTTAAATAACTCAGTGTGGTGAATTCACGTGACCAAATGACTAAATGCACGGAGTTTGTTACTATTTTTAGCTCCGCATCAGGTAGTATTTTTTTTTTAGAAAATCTCGATTTATACCTGATGGAATTTGTTCAAATAAAGCGCAGAGTACGCGGAAAATCAAGCTCTTTCTGGTGGTGTAAGCACTAATATGCAATCTGGTCTGATTCTCGGGAACATTCGTCAAAATTCATGTACATTGTCCCGGTAGCCCAGAATGACAGCAAAAACATTCTTCGAATATTCTTGTAAATTAGACGAGATAGCAGAATAGCGCTTACACCATCAGAAAGTGCTTGATTTTCCGCGTACTCTGCGCTTTATTTGAACAAATTCCATTTAGTATGAATAGAGATATTCTGAAAAAAATCCTACCTTATGCGGAGCTAAAAATAGTGACAAACTCCGTGTACCTTGTCATTTAGTAACGTAGATTCCCAACACTGTAACTTACATGTATCACTGTTAAATTAAAATTTTTCAGGAAATCAGGCAGCGTTTGAAAATGGTGGTCAGTTTAAAAACCACTGCACTATTGTTTCAAAAGGCATAATTATTTTCTTTCGGTAGACATAAACTCGCATAGCTTTGAGATTCACTAAGATTCTGGCTTTAGCTGGTCACCGTTAAAACAAAATGTCTTCGGGAAATCAGATGGCGTTATATAAAAATGATTTGTAAATGGCAGACAATTCAGATCCCACTGTACTGTTGTTTCAAAATGTGTATTTTCTTTCAGTAGACAAAACCTTATATAGCTTCGGGATTCTCCTAGATTCTGGGTTTACATGTAGCTTGTCACCGTTAAATTAGAAAAAGCTTCATGAAATCAGATATCATGCTGCAGAAAAGTTTGTAAATGGTGGATAATTCGGAAACCACTGTACTATTGTTTCAAAAAAAAAATATTCTCTTTCAGTAGGCATAATCTCATGCAGTTTCGAGATTCTCCGAGTGTCTGGCTTAAACATTACGAAAACACGCCTATTCAAATACACTGAAAATTTTACCACCCAAAATTGGCAATTTTTCGGATAAAAAATTCTGACAGTTTTCATATTTCTGCTCAAAACATAGATTGTGGGTACTCGTTAGAACCGCCTCGACGAGGCGGTTCTAACGAGTACCCACAATCTATGTTTTTCAGCAGAAATAACAAAAATAATGTATACCCCTGTAAACCCCAGTTTTACTATATAAAAGTGGGGTTTAAGGGGGTCAAAATTATAAAGGCATGTTTTCGTGATGACTTGCCATCGTTAAGTTAAAATATCCCTAGGAAATTGGATGGCGTTGTATTAAAAATTTGTAAATGATGGAAAATTCAGAAATCGCTGTATATGTACATATTTTAAAATGCATATTTTCTTTCAGTAGTCATAACCTCGTGTAGCTTCGAGATTCTCCGACATTCTGCCTTTAGCCTGTCACCACCCAAATAAAAATGCATTGCGGAAATAGATAGCAATGTGCAAAAAGTTTGTAAATGATGGATATTTCAGAAATCACTGTTCTATTGTTTCAAAATGCATATATATTTTTTCAGTAGACAAAATCTCTTCTAGTTTTGAGATTCTCCAAGATTCTGGCATTAGCTTGTCACCGTTTAATTAAAATATCTTGAGGAAATCAGATAGCATTGTGCATTAATGAAATGTTTTCCTAGTTAAAAGAATGAAGCAAAACGAACGGGATTAGCAAATTGATTAGTTCGAAATTGGAACTAACTGTGCCATTCATGATACTTGCAATAGTGCTGTTATTCGCCGAAGACATAGCAAATGAACATATTCCAAGGCAGTTCTGCTGTAGTTCTTCTGTGTTTGTCCGTCCGTATTTTCATATGTGACGTTTGTTTTGTCAGTAACTGTTTCTCATTCTCCTTCTTTTGATGAATCGAGGGCATCACGAATACATGTAATTTTGAACCCTTTAAACCGCACTTTTATATACCAAAATTTGGTTTAAAGGGATATACATTATTTTTTCATATTTCTGCTCAAAAACATAGATTGTGGGTACTCGTTAGAACCGCCTCGCCGAGGCGGTTCAAACGAGTACCTACAATCTATGTTTTGAGCAGAAATATGAAAAATATCAGAGATTTTTTATCTGAAAATTTCAGTTTTTGGAGGTGAAATTTTCTATATATTTGACTAGGCATGTTTTCGTAATGAGGCATTGCTTCGTGATTATGGCATTTCCTTTGTATCTTTTCACTGATGTATTAGCATACCATTACGCAAACACGCCTATTCAAATAAATTGAAAATTTTACCACCAAAAAATAAAAACTTTCAAATGAAAAATTCTTTTATTTTTCATATTTCTGCTCAAAACATAGATTGTGGCAACTCGTTAGAACCACAAGGCGGTTCTAACGAGTACCCACAATCTATATTTTTAAGCAGAAATAAGAAAAAAATAATGTATACCCCTGTAAACCACAGTTTTACTATTATATAAAAATTTGAGGGGTCGAAAATTATATAGGCGTGTTTTCGTGATGGGAAAAACACCGACGCACTAATAAAGAAGAACTGCAACAAGTGTTGGTTTTTGTGAAAACAAAAATCACTTATTGTCATCCGATTGCTTACTTGTACCCAACAGAGTCTTAAAAGTATATAGAACGGATAACATGATGTTACCACACAAGCTATAAGATAAAATACAGTCGACTCTCGTTATCTCGAATTCCAAGGGACTCTCTGAAATACTTCGAGATATCCGTAGTTCGACATATCAGGTTTGCAGAATTGAGGAAAAAATAATTTGATTAACCACATTTAACAAACTGATAGGTAATTGGACTTTTGAAGTTAGAGATATATTGAAAATATTGTGGAAAAAAGGAGAAATTGCTCCTTAGGAGCAATTTCTCCTTTTTTCTACAATATTTTCCATCTGTTGTTAGGTTTTCATGTATAGGCAGGGACCAGATTTTCACTTCGAGATAAGCGGTTATTCGAGATAAGCGAGGTCGAGATAACGAGAGTCAACTGTATATGTAAAAAGATCTCGGAAATGCCACAATCACGCAGCACAGACCTCTCTAGGCATCAAAGGAAGGTGAAATGAGAACAGGTAAGGATAACACAAACGTTACATTGATTGTTTTGGGGTTTAACGACACGTCAACCCTTGTGGGTCATTTTGTGCCGTCTCCCAGAGAAAGGGAGAAAAGAGAGAGAAAAGATAGTATATGAGATAAAAGAGAGGAACAGGGAAGAAAGAGGAATAGGAATGAAAGTGAAGAAACAGAAGAAATAAAAACATTCCCCCTCTACCCTTACCAGCTACAAAGATAGCATGCCTTGCCCAACTGTAAGACAATATCAGTCGGACACCCCAGTGATATAAGATACACGACATCTTCGCGCCACCCTACCTCCCCCGACACAAACGTTACATATGAAAACAGAGACGCACAAACAAAAAAGGATTGCAACAGAGGAACCGCCTTGGAACGGTCAGTAGAAAAACTACTAGGGGTGGGGATTGTGTGTGTGTGTGTGTGTGTGTGTGTGTGTGTGCGTGCGTGCATGCGTGTGTGTGTATTTTCTTTCTTTTCTTCTTCTTCTTTTGTGTTTGTGTGTGTGTGTGTGTGGGGGGGGGGGGGGGGGCAGAGGGGTGGGGGGCGGATGAGGGTTGGGTTTAAACTAGATTTACTCGCGGGAAATATCGCCCTTAATTCTGATACAGCTCCAAATTACAAATATATGTTCGCTCCACATAGGGGCACTCCTCCTGATCTGTGAAGCATCACAGCAAAACACATATAAGTATAGTATAACCTCAATGGCTCGAACACGGATGGCTCGTTTACCGTGGATGATTCGAACTCGTTTTTTTAAGTCCCTACAAAATTCTTCCAATAGCTCAAGAATAAATTATTTAATGATTTTTTTTTTTATTTTATTATGGAATTGTATGTTGTGTGTACTCATTAGAATCGCGTCATCGAGGCGATTCTAATGAGTACACACAGCATACAATCATTGTGTAAAAAATCGAAAAGATTTCCCTAAATTACCGCTATTTGCTTCCTGAACTGATGCCATGAATACCCTCAGTGGCTCGAACTACGAATGTCTCGAACGAATTTCCATGGTCCCGAAGATTTTCGAGCCATTGAAGTTCGACTATACTTTTTTGCCGAAAGTATATAAGATGAGGTTTCCATATAGGTAGTTTCTCGATCTCTAGTTAAGGGGATTCGGCAAGGGAGATGAATAAAAGCTAATATTCTCTGTAGCTGAACCCTTGTCCTGCTGAATAAATAAAGATGCCACGCCCACTTCCAATTTTCAGCCAATCAGGTTACTTGATCCAGTTTGTTGATACAAATTCACATACTTAATGGCAAACAGTGCAGATCCAGATCATTCAGAAGCCAACTGATCTGGATCTACACTGTTTTATCCGGGCTTAGCGTTATCCGGGTTTAGCGGGACTAGGGTTAATATTTAGCACGACCGCTTTCTAAGTAGAGGGTCGTACGTTCGATCCCCGTAGCAGACATGTATTTTCTCAAACTTTTCATTTTCTTTCCTTTTTTTTTTTGTAGTTTTCTATTTATAGCCATACTAGCTATCATGGTCAATTTTTGTATTCAATGATAATGTTTGGGGCATAGACTTGACCATACCGTGCCGAACGAACTGTTTACGTATAAAAAGCAGACCGTGCAACTAGTGCTAATGCCGTCTCCCCGTACTTCACCATAGTACAGATTATATTTTCCTTTCCTTTGGGATCATTGTAGTCTGTCTCCAGACTCTATCTTTTCTATCATTTTCTCTTTTATGTTCGAAGGTATGCAATCTAGTACAGCTTATAATGATTTGATAAGTTATGTCCCTTAGTCGAAAAGATAATAGTAAAACAATGAAATGTATTAAAGAGACAACTACAGCTGCAGGAAGTGATAAAGAAAAAAAAAATAATTGATTGCAGAAACGACTGGAGCCAGTCTAGGCTCATTGTGGTATATTTGAAAATGGAGTTCTGCTCATGTGTACGCTAGAGGGAGTAAGCAGTGTTGCAAACTTCATTTGCAGTGTTACTGCTTATGAGGCGATCAGTAAAACCGAAACTCCCATTTTCTATTTTCTATCTTTGTTTCCAAGGACAACCTTTAAGATACTATTCTACCATATAAAAAGGGTTTGGTACTATGTACAGCTGTTCTTTTTTAAAGACATTTCTTGTTCTTGTTCATAAACACCAGGTGTCCGAATATTTTGAGTAATTGGGCCGAGTCACACGAAAAGGCGCCCTCGAACATGCGCAAAAGGCGCAATTTCAGATAATCCTGCGCATGTACAAAATATCATCCGGGCCTTTGCTCTGCATTCATACATTGTGCAGTACCCAATGTTTCTGTTACCGGACAGCGATGGCCCTGATCAGACTGCGCGGATGCGCAGGCTGATCTGGGCCTTCGCTGTCCGCCCCGGAGACACGTTTCCGCGTGGAGCGCCCCGATTAATACACTTTACCCTGCTAATGTACATTTGACATTAATGTGCCACTTTTTGACATCTATTAATAGGGTTATACAAAAACAGTATTTCCTAATGACATTTCTTAATAAAAAACCCACGGGAGTGGCAGAAATCTATATCATGCGTGCCACTTACAAACGATCCTTCTAAGACAGCTAAATTCGATCGGTTAGCGAATTTGCACGCACCTTCCCCCCTCACCCCCCCCCCCCCACGCCCCCACCACACACACGCGCGCGCACACACACACTCTCCCCCAGTACTTTCTACTGATCGTTTCAAGGCGGTTCTTCTGTTGCAATTCTTCTTTGTTTGTGCGTCTGTGCTTTCATATGTGGCGTTTATTCTGTCCTAGCTTATTTGTTTCTCATCTTTCCTTCTTTTGGTGCCTCGGGAGGGCTGTGCTTCGTGATTGTGGCATTTCCTGGGTATATTCATTGTTATTTTTGCGTGCATCAGACCTTTCGACTGTTCTGATACATTACTGTCCAGCTAGCATTCTTTATAAATCTACAGCGGGTCGTTCTCGGCCCGTCAGCTACCCTGACGGGCCGATAACGACCCGCTATAGATTTATGTAGAATGCTTACTGGGTATATTCTCTGCTTATATGTCCGAATCTATGCCCGTTTTTGTGCGTGACGTAGATCAACCAGTTTGTGTTTGTTTTGATATGCGTGTTATTTTGTCTTCTAATAAACAGACTTAGTTTCGTTATTACATTTATCTTAATATAGTATGGGATCAGTAAATTAAATGCGCTTCGTGACGCTGTTTGTTAACCTTGAAATAGATACTAAAAGTCATTTGTGTCAGAAGTACTTTGGCTTTAAAAACAGGCGTTTTGGTAAATACTTGCTCAATAACTGGAAATAAAACTTCCGAATTTTCCCTGTAATATTTTTATTGCCTTATTCTAAATCAATCTAGAGCTTCAAGTATTTATCCTGTCTCAGCGATGCCTTTGACTGTTAAATTCCATATAAAAAGTTAAGAATATCATTACGAAAACACGCCTATTCAAATATATTGAAAATTTTGCCACCAAAAAAATGAAAATTTTCAGATAAAAATTCTGATATTTTTCATATTTCTGCTCAAAACATAGATTGTGGGTACTCGTTAGAGCCGCCTCGGCGAGGCGGTTCTAACGAGTACCCACAATCTATGTTTTTGAGCAGAAATAAGAAAAATAATGTATACCCCTGTAAATCCTAGTTTTACTATATGAAAGTGGGATTTGTAAACTGTGGAATATTTACAATTGTGTTTGCAACACTGTAAAAAGATCCCGTAGATTTTACGGTAAATACTGGCAACTGGCTGCCAGTACATGTACCGTAAATTTAAGGGCGCCTGTATATTATTTACAGTAATAATTATGCATGATATGGCAGTGTAGGGCAAGGTAGGTAACGTACAGGGCATAGTAGGGATGTGAGCTAACGTACCGTGTCTTAAGCTTACACACCCTTGCCCCATCCTAAGAGGCAAATCCTGCAAATGTTCTACCCCTACACAAGCATGTCATTCATATACGTGCCGGACAAATTCTTTACTTCTTTCAGCCCTACAGACCAAAACAAATATTTGTGTAAACAGTGTAGATCCAGATGAGACGGCTCATAATGAGCCGTCTCATCAGGATCTACACGATTTGCAATTCTATTTTGATTTTTGACTGAGACGCCTATGTACAATAGTGGTTCTGACCGGATTCAAAGATGGAAGAGCCCAGTTTAGATACTCAGGGGTGAAAGGGTTAGAATAACCTAGGTGCTCTAGAAGAAAACGCACTTTTCTTGAGGAAGAGAACAAGAAAATCAAAGCACTTACAGCACTGGTGGGTCAATTGGTTCATTGTGTAGGCTGGGAAAATGGTCCTGGACGAGGACTTACGACTGTTATATTTAATCCTTAACTTCCTGTAATTTAGTCCTTAACTTCCTGTAGTTTACCAGTGCCCCAGTCCAGGTTTTACGGATAACTCTCTTTGAAAGACATTGTAACGTCTCATCGACAATAATATAAATAATTGTTACTTGGATGTCGTACAAACGCGCGGTTCGATTTCATTGGTCAATGATAATCACGTGGATACATTTTGTAACTACATTAAGGACATTTTGGTCTGTGTATACTTAGGCTAGACTGTAAACAATCGACCCATTAATCTACAGAAATAATTAACACAAACCATGCTATGGGCAAATTCAAGAAACGTCAAACAGATAATATTTTTCTATTTTTTCCTAGAAAATAGGAAATGACACTTTAGGCAACTTGTCTCCCGAGGAGACAATCTGCATAGAATGCCAAATCCTATTTTCTTGGAAAATTAAGAAAAACATACTTCAAAATGTCGTCTGCTGAAATGTTTATCCAAAATGCAATGTATTAAAATGCTTGCGCATTGCTCAATAAAAAACGAGAGAAAGGGAAGATGTTTTTTAAGCTGAAAAATATTTTCCTCATCGCTGAACATTACTGGTCATTAAAGAAATACATTTCTATTTTATCTTTCTCCAGAGGTCAATAACAAAATGAATTTTACGGTCGGAATAATTAAGTAGGCCGAAACGATGTTTTGTTTACAGAACTTTGAACTATCAATAAATACGTTGCGTGAATGCACTAAAATATGCATTTGTCAAATACAGTTTAATCGGGGGCAGCTTTGCCATTTAGAAACAGACGCAGTGGAACCAAAACTCCTATTATCTCTGTCTGTAGTGTGTGATTTCCTCTCAGAGTTCAGTTGTTTTCACTACAAGTGGTGAGAAGAGCTGTGTGGTGACTGTATAACGTCTCCAAGTGCTTAATCAGAGTGATGAACAATTGTCAAATCATATTCAAATAAATATATAAAAAATCATATGATTGAGCCCTTTTGAAATTAGTTGAAAATAATATATCGCTTAAGCCGGAGTTAAAAGGCATGGATTTTGCAGAAGGCTTGAGTTGTGCAGACGTAAGTTGTGCTGCGAATTATTAGGAGACGTGCTGCAAGTCTCATTACTGGTCATGAACAAATCTGTGACCTTTTCTGGGTATCTCCATTCAGTAAACTCTCGTTATCTCGAAGTTCAATGGACTCTCTTAAATACTTCGAATATCCGTACCTCGACAAATCAGATTTGCAGATTTGAGGAAAAATTAAATCGATCAACCACATTTCACAAATGAATATGCAATTTGACAGGGACACGGTTCATGGACGTTTGTTTTCGACTAAAACAGAAATATAGAAAATACTACCTTCAGGGTTGTTGTATGATTGACCAGGGAGGAAAGTAACATCGACACTCAACGATACACTAACCTATTTTGCATGCCGATTTCAAACAAGATCAAAGTATCGTTTCAAAACACTTACCCCCATCTATTCCATAGACACACTAGTTTTGCTATTTGTCAAGCGATATTGCCGGAATCGATCAGAAATATATATAATCGGGACGTTTTCAACAATTACATTGTTTATTTCTTCAGTTCCAGCAAACCCGCACTTACGCGACGTTCATTCCGAAAGTGGGCGTTTCCCAGTGACGGAAGCACTGATTTGATTTACATCATCCAATCAAAAATACTTGCGGCATTGGAAGCTGCCCACTTTCGGAATGCAAATTTACTTGTGGGCAAAGTTTAAATACGGGGTTGCTGGAACTGAAGATATGAACATTGTAATTGCTGAAAAACGTCTCGATTATATATATTTCTAATCGATTCCGGGGAATTTTACTTAACGCATGGGAAAGCTAGGATGTCTAGGAAATAGAAAGGGGTGGGTGTTTTGAAACGATATGTTCGATCTTGTTAGAAATCGTCATGAAAATTGGTCAGGGTATCGTTCGGTGTCGATGTTACTTTCCTCCCTGGTCAATCATACAATTACCCTGAAGGTGGTATTTTCGTATATTTCCAAAAAAAGAAAAAAAAAAACTCCATGGCCCGTGTCCCTATGTATGTCCAAATATATCTTTTGGCTTGCCGAAATTACTTCTGCAAGAAGGTCTCTTGTAAACTGAATTTCGCACTTCTCTTGTGGCCTCGGACCACAATTATTTTTCCATTACCTTCCATAGAAAGACCTCTTGGGAAAAAATTGCTGACAAATTTGCAATCGATTGCATACTTTCTTCTGCTTATGTCATCATTTTTACCTTCAAATTTATCCACTTTACACATGACCATGACCAGCTCCTTTCCTGCTGTCGTCCGTGAAAGTAAACACCTGTCAGTTCATACCGGTTACAGCTCATGCAGGCTCACTTCTTAGGGGTGTGCTTAGGTTCACCAGTTTTCCTGAAATCAAAAGAAAACAAAACAAACTCTTAATTTTCAAAACACCTACATGTTGATCTATCAAAAGAATCACAGTGAAGTAGTCTGCTCAGTCACTCTGGCATAAGACACAGCATCCAAGTGAGGGACTATTTGTGCAACTACATGTATATTTCCTTATTTTTGACAATGAATCAGGGGAGCTCATTGTGGACTGGCTCCTTGTTCCGTACGCTAGTGTTTAAAATCAAATCAATGGTGTCTGATGAGGCCATTTCTGAACTCTAATAAACCAACATTCTATAATCCGTATTATATACTATATATTCCTTCAGGGATGTTTTCAATCTGTCTTTATAGTGTTTCTTGTGTTCGCGTTAGGCTTTCCCTTTCTCCTATTCCCCGTAGAAAACTTCATTTGACATTCGATAATCAAATAGTCTATTAACATGACCAAACCATCTGAACTCTCAATACTTGAGATGAATATTTGGTTTAAAGCTTAGCACTCAGGGTAAACATTTCACCAGATGAAATTTTGAAATATTTTATTCTTTTCCCAGAAAACAGAATTGGGCATTTCATGCAAATTGTCTCATGAAATGTGAAAAAAAAAAAAAAAAAAAAAAAAAAAAAAAAAATAGAAACATATCACCAATTAAAGTGGTAAAACTTGAGTGACTACATACACCTGTTATAGTTTCCTCAATTGTTTAAACAAGTAGACAACTTATTTAAATTCTCTCCTCATTACGAAAACATGCCTATTTAAATACTCTGAAAATTTTACCACCAAAAAATGAAAATTTTCAGATAACAATTTTTTTTTAATATTTTTCATATTTCTGCTCAAAACATAGATTGTGGGTACTCGTTAGAACCGCCTAACGAGTACCCACAATCTATGTTTTGAGCAGAAGTAAGAAAAATAATGTATACCCCTGTAAACCACAGTTTTACTATATAAAAGTGGGGTTTAAGGGGGTCAAAGTTATATAGGCATGTTTTTGTGATGTTTTAAAGTAGGCACCTTTTCAGAAAGTATTTTTATTCAATAAAGCAAGTAGGACGTTACAAAAGTTGTTACTCTACCCCTACAAACCCCGGTTTTCAGTATATTTTAAAGCGGCCATTGGTTATTCATACATAGACGTAAACATAATAATATAACAAAGGACATATTCAGTGGAATACATTATGTGAACAAGGCGATACATCATTAGACTGGTTCCCGTCTAATAGATACGTAAATCAATATAAAAACTATTTGTACTTTACAAAAATCCAATCTTTTGGAATGTCCTTTTCTCTGATTTGCCTGATCATTTTCTGACTGGTAAGGGAGTTGATATGTGTAGAAAAATAATCTAAGAGGAGTATTTTACCTATGTTAATTTAGAAATTTAAAACTCATAGCGTGGTGCCAGGCTAATGCAACATATACCCAGAGCTCACATTAATAATTAACCCGGAGCGTGAGAAAACGTACTTTCTGAAATGTACGCCCAACGAAGAGACAAATTAGCCTGCACATCCGCGAAGTCTGGTCAAAGTCTTCGTTGTCCGCATGAAGAAACTTTGCAAAATGTGCCTAGGAAAGATTCTGATCAGCCTGCGCGAATGCGCAGGCTGATCTGAATCTTCGCTTGGCGCACATATCTTAAGTTACATTTACTGGCGTTGCGGTGCATGCATTTTCTGTATTATTTCATATTTTGCGACAATAGTGCTTGGCATCAATTGTATAATAGGTTTCAGGTTATTTTGACATTTATTGCATGTTTTTCTTCATATGCATAATATTCTGCTGGTCCAAGTAGCATATAAGACTCTTGGCTGGTCCTTTAAATAGTACATGTTTATTGGTAGCTAGTACGATAAGATAAGATTAATTTGAAATCTATTGCATGTTTTTATTCATATGCATAACATTCTGCTGGTCCTTTAAAGAAATAGTACGTATTAATTGGTAGCAAGTAAAGATATATTTGTTAACAATCATGGACCATTTTACATGGTATACAATCACATAGTAAATATGTTATACTTACGGTTTTATGGTTCTGAAAAAAAAAAAAAAAAAAAAAAAAAAAGAAAAGTATCTCAACATTGTTTTGCCTCCCCTTCGGAAAGGATCTCTTCTCTAAAAGGAAATGTTGTGTTCACTTGAGAGATTTTATTTTCATTTAAGTTAGATTTATTTTGTTTGTTTGGGCTCATTGAGACAATTCTTGAGATATCTTGGTAACTCGAGTTCCGCTTAAGCCGATGCTTGGGGGTGGGGCGGGATTGGGGTGTATATAGCCCAGCTGCTATATGAAGAATCTCAATAATTCCGATACTCCAATTTGTGTGTGTGTGTGTGTGGGTGTGTGTGTGTGTGTGTGTGTGTGTGTGTTTTCAAGGGCAACATATACAGGTTTTCTGTGAATTCGCCAAAATATCGCCTAATACTGCAGACCCAATATATACCACAGGCTTGTTAAAGATATCTGAATGTTTTTCCATGGCAATCTCTTTGGGCTTTTTATTAGTCTTCAGGAATATTATCATATATATCAATTGGGACAGTTTTATTTGTTTTTCGTCGTATCTATGCAATACCACTTAGGATTTGAGTCGCAACGTCGGGAAACTTACCATTCAGACATGTGTACCCAGCGAAGATTCTGATCAGACTGCGCATATGCGCAGTCTGATCAGAATCTTCACTGGGCGCAATTTGGATAGACAAGGATACAAAATTTCACCATGCGGACGACGAAGCCTCTGATCAGATTGCGCGCATGCGCAGGGTGATTCGAATATTCGTTGGGTGCGCATGTCAGAAGTTACGTTTTCTCACGTTATAACTCATTTTATCGTGGGGAATCAAAATGGATATTTTAAGGCTACTCGAACGTAAGATTCGTGTTTACATAATTGCAAGTGTTTCCCTAATCTTTTATGAAGACAAACTGGTAATTTATATTCTTGCTGGCCAGCTTCCATCGCATCGCTTGATCAATAAGCTATGGCTGACACATTATGTGAACAAACAATTCTATCACACAGGCATTTACAGTATATTGCGCTGTCTTTGTTGGGCAACACGTTACTTATGTGCTTTTCTGGTGTAGATTTGGCCGCATGTTTTATTACATTGCAGACTAGCGTACGATGTGTAGATCCAGAGACGGTTCGGGGGCTTCAATCGAATCCCTATGGACTAAACATTTCATATTCACAGGAACATTTGGATTAATTTTGATACATTTTTGGCTACCCGACTAACCCCTTAATATTCGTTCTAATCCTTACATTATACTTTACAATTATAAATAAATAAATAAATAAATAAAATAATATGCAACAATCATAAAGCATAGCCTTCCCCGAAGCACCAATAAAGGAGAGATGGGGAACACTTAACATTACGAAAACATGCCTAGTCAAATATATTGAAAATTTTCTCACCAAAAAAAATGAAAATTTTTCAGATAAAAATTTCTGATATTTTTCATATTTCTGCTCAAAACATAGATTGAGGGTACTCGTTAGAACCGCCTCGATGAGGCGGTTCTAACGAGTACCCACAATCTATATTTCTGAGCAGAAATAAGAAAATAATGTATACCCCTGTAAACCCCAGTTTTACTATATAAAGGTGAGGTTTAAGGGGGTCAAAACTATATAGGCGTGTTTTCGTGATGATGGCAAAACGAACGCCACATATGAAACCACAGACGCAGAAACAAAACAAAAATAAATAAATAAAATGAAAATGAAAAGTAAATAAAAACGTTAAACTATAATACCCCGCCATTATCGTGTCGCGGGCAGATAACTCTACGAAATTTGCTCATAAGCAATCCCAAACCAGATCTCCTTCATATCAATGAATGTACCAAGTTTGGTTAAAATCCTTTGATATTTACTCAAGTAATCGTCCGGAAAACGAAAATATGGGTTTGTCTAGGGCAGATAACTCCGTCAAAATTTAACAAAATTTGCCCATTGGCAATGCCAAATCAGATCTCTACAATATCAATGCACATACCAAGTTTGGTGAAAATCCATTGATGTTTACTCAAGTTATCATCCGGAAACGAAAATATGGGCGTGTCTCGGGCAGATACTTCCGTAAAATTTTGTCGAAATTTGCCCATTAGCAATCCCAAACCAGATCTCCACAATATCAATGCACATACCAAGTTTGGTGAAAATCCATTGATGTTTACTCAAGTTATCATCCGGAAACGAAAATATGGGCGTGTCTCGGGCAGATACTTCCGTAAAATTTTGTCGAAATTTGCCCATTAGCAATCCCAAACCAGATCTCCACAATATCAATGTACATACCAAGTTTGGTGAAAATCCATTGATGTTTACTCAAGTTATCATCCGGAAATAAAAACAGACATACGGACGGACGTACGACTGACGGACGGACAGACACACGGACGTTCAACGTGAAAATATAATACCCCCCACTATCGTGTGGCGGGGTATAAAAATAAATAAAAATAACTGCAACTGTGGAACCACCTTGGAATGGTCAGAAATATAACTAATGGGAACTCATTGCGAAAACACGCCTATTCAAATATATAGAAAATTTCATCTCCAAACACTGAAAATTTTCAGATAAAAAACTCCGATATTTTTCATATTTCTGCTCAAAACATAGATTGTGGGTACTCTTTAGAACCGCCTCGCTGAGGCGGTTTTAACGAGTACCCACAATCTATGTTTTGAGCAGAAATACGAAAAATAATGTATACCCCTGTAAACCCCAGTTTTACTATATAAAAGTGGGGTTTAAGGGGGTCAAAATTATATAGGTATGTTTTCGTGATGTTAACACTCTGCAGGCTGGGTAAAAATTTCAGCAGACGACATTTTGATTCTTTTAACCTATTTTTACTAGAAAATAGGATCTGACACTTAATGCAAATTATCTTCTAAGGAGACAATTTGCATGAAGTGTCAGATCCTATTTTCTAGGAAAAATAAGAAAATATCACCAATTTGTCGTCTGCTGAATTTGCCCATAGCGTGGTAAGTGTTAAGCTAGTTTTACTCGCAACATTTAAATTAACACACACACACACACACACACACACACACACACACACACACACACACACAGAGAGAGAGATGACCATAATGTTGACATCACAACGAGAAAGCAGAAAGCAAAGTTGGCAGCTTTATTTTCTCTGAACATGCTGAAGAATAACAGAAAATATTTTTGAATGTCGTCTACTACAAGTTAAATGACGTTTCTTGGAACACAATTGTTCAGTTTTATTTATGGTGCATTCAATTCCCAAATCCGACAGTTTATTTAATTATTGCATGTATCTCAATTTTAGTTATCTAAAACTAACATATACCTCATGGCTTTTTAGTGAAGGTAGGGGAGAGGAGGGAACTAATTTTGCAAGATGCTCAAAGCTTAGCACTCTGGACAAAATTTTCAGCAGACGACATTTTGAAACATTTTACTTCTTATTTTTCCCCAGAAAACAAGCTTTTACATCTCTTGCAAATTGTCTCCATTTTTCCCAGAAAAAAAAGGATTTAACATTTTCTTGCTAATGATCTACAATGGAGACCATTTGCATAAAATGTCAAAACCTGTTTTCTGGGAAAGATAAGAAAAATATTTCAAATTGTCGTCTGCAGAAAAGATTACCCAGAGTGCTATGCGTTAAAGCTATCAATGGAAAGCCTAAAATAAATTGCATAACGTAACTAGGTTACCAAATTAATTCAAATTGCAGTACTAAATACGAGCCGGGTAACAGAATTTCCTACAGAATTACATGTGCGCCCATCGAAAACTCAGATCAGACTGCGCATCCGCGCAGTCTGATCAGAGTTTTCCATGGGCACTAGTTGGGTACATCAAAGATCCAAAGCGGATCTGCAGATCTGATTTAAGTCTTCGCTGGTGCACAAGCGGTCTTGCAGGAAATGCTGAACTCCTGCTTATCTGGGAAACATAGTGCCCAATTCATCAGTCATACTAGAACAAATTCTGACACAACAATTTGTCATAGTGACACGATATTTAGCAGCGAACGTTGAAATCACTCTCTAAAATGTTTGTTACTTTTAATAGGGACATATGGGCTTCCGTGCAGTCTGATCTGAGCCTTCCGGCCCTAACATGTTCCGTAGGTGCATTTGCACTTAATGGGCTCGTTTAGCACTGAATCTTAAATGTATAATGACGGAGAGACGAAGACTCGATGCGACACGATTGCAACAAAGTTTTTCATACATTCTTTTTTACTTTTCTAATGAGGTTATATCTCACAGGGAATTAGCTCGAATAACCGACAACTAGTATTTACAAACTAATAACTGCAAAGTCCCCAATAAAATTTTCACATTTTTAATTGTTATTATTTATTTTTCTTTATTTTCATATACACAATGTATATACAATATAATGTTTACAGTTCATTCCCACATGTGGAAATTGTTCTTGACAATGGCCAACAGGCCACTGCCTATTTCCAAAACTTGTAAAGCTACATTATTTTAGTGTCCACAAAAGCTCAAGAAAATGAACTACTGGACTTGTCAGTCCAAGCGCATGATTAAGACTTGTCAATCCAAGTGCAAGATTTCAACTTAGCAATCTGGATGCATGATAAAGACTGCTTGACCTGCCTTCTTCTAATTTTCTTTGGGCCAGTCAAACTAGTTGTTGCTTAGCAACCCAAATTTAAGCACCAACCAAAGTTTGTATTTTACTTCGAACTGTCACTCAAGACTTAACAGAATTTGACATTTGATTATTTGACCATACTGTCCTCATAAAAGATTGACTTACTATTATTAACACTTACAATTTTCACACAAAGCAGTGAATGAATTGTTTAGTTTGTACCTTTTGTAAGGAAAAGACCCATAATAATGCACACATTTAGCACAGTCACTTATTATAAATATTAGATGAAATGTAGGCTATTATAAATATAAGATGAAATGAAGGTGAAGTTGGCTAGCTGTAAAAGTGCTTTAAACCCCCCGGTGGTTTGCTCTACCGACCGTTCTAAGGCGGTGGTCCCGGTGTTAGTCTTACTCTTTGTTGCTTTGTGGTTTATTCTACGAGGCGATTTGTTGTATGTCTTACCGTGTGTCATTTTGTTCTTGTGTTTTTCAGTCCTTTTAGTATTGCGATAACCTCGCTTGCGGAAGAGAGAGCTAATCTTAGTGCATTTCATACGTTTGTTCGGTTTGTGCTTGTTTAGATTTGTCGGTTTTCTCTTCTTCTTGGGGTCTGGGAAGGGCTACGGTTTGTGATTGTGGCACTCCCAGGACTTTTCTCTTACCTTTTTTGATCTTTTCCCAACAAAGAAGGCAAAACAATAGTTGTACTTATTTTGTTAGTACAAATCAAATTATTGTGCTTCTGTTTACTTAATGTACAAAGCTCTTTGTAGTAGTTTAGCCTGCTGTTTAGGAATGAAACTTTTTCTAAATGAAAAACTTGAAATATTTTATTAAATTTAAACTGAAAGTCAAATTTCACTAAATCAAAATGTCATGAAAATTTTCCCTGTTACACGATGACCTAAATCTGTGAGGTTCGCTTTTGGTGAATATTCCGAGAAAATTCAACAATCAGGAACCACAGTCCTCTCTAGGTACCAAAAGAAGAAGACATTGCATTAGGAAAACACGCCTATTCAAATATATATAGAAAATATCACCTCCAAAAACTGAAAATTTTCAGATAAAAAACTCTGATGTTTTTCATATTTCTGCTCGAAACATAGATTGTGGGTATTCGTTAGAACCGCCTCGACGAGGCGGTTCTAATGAGTACCCACAATCTATGTTTTAACAAAATAAGAAAAAATGTGTACCCCTGTAAACCCCAGTTTTACTATATAAGGGGAACGCAACCTTAATAGATATTTTGCTTTAAAGTAAAGAGCTTTACAAACAATAAATTTTGACACAAATTTGATCAAATCAGTTGAAACATGAGTAATTTATAGACAATTGAATATTTAAACTTTGGTGAAACGGACGCCGCCATTTTGAATATTTAATGAGGTTTCATAAAAATTAAAATTTGTTTCATAAAGGTAATTATTCTCATGAAGTTGGTTTATTTTTGGGGGAATGATTGCTTGTCACTAGAATTAAAAGATTATAAAACATCTGTAGCAAAATTATTCTTAAAACCCATTTATAATTTGGTTTTGCATATTTAATTTGGGCTGTGTGACGTCACAAAGCCTACAATATGGCAGCATCCATGACAGCCATTTTAAATATATTCAAATCACCATAACTTCCTTATTTCTAGGCCGATTTTGAAAACTCTTGCATCAAAATAAACGGCTTAAGCACTTTACTCCAAGATATACTTACAACTTCTATTGCGTTCCCCTTTATGGGGATCAAAATAATATAGGCGTGTTTTCGTGATGAGGAAAAAAAAAGCCAAAACAATGTCATATATGAAGCCACCGACGCACGAAAAAGAAAAAAACAAATATGCATAAGAGAAACCGCATTGGAACGGGGCAGTAGAAAATTTATTAGGGCATTTCAATTCTGCTTTACTCGCGCGAAAACTCGCTCTGAAAGGCTGTATATTCCTCAAAAATAGGCATTTTATTATCCATGATTTTTTTTTTATAAATGGTATAAATACAATCATAAAATGTGGCACCTGACAGCCTCTAAAATTTCAGTTAGTCTCTCGTTCTTGTAATGAAATGATTTTTGTCGTATCTCTGAATTAATGTTGTCAACATTAATTTAGAGATACGATAACAAATCATTTCGTTTTTATCCAGTCTAAAAACGAGAGACTGTTGTTTTTGTTTTTGTTGATGTTTCTATTTCTAGCCCACACCTATTTTTTCTGACATTTTGCAGAAATGAAAGTTGTTGGGAATAGCACTCTCCGATTTTTTTTTAAAAAAAAATATGTCTTTGAAATTAACTAAAAATCAATAAATCATGAGAACTTACTCATTTGATGACATTTGGATGTCTCGTCCGGAAGTTTGCGTAATGATTTTGAGTGCATAACCGCCGTCTGTCCCTTACGAGATTACCAGGTGTGTGATACGTATAAGGCAGACTTTCTACTGACGATAAGCGATCTCGAACTAATTAAGTGCTCTGTCGTTTAGGTACAACAGTTAAACTGCATCAATATAAATGCTTAACAATAGTACTTAAGCCGAAAAGGTTAATCAGATTTATTTCGCACAACTATTGAATAACTCAATTTACTAAATTTGGTTTTTCGCCTATAACAGTATTTTTATAATACCAAGGATTAAAACACCTACGCTATGACATTTTGATACCGACTGTTTGTTTCTTTATACACTGATATAGGCGACCTTCAGTGGCCCGAGCAGTTTTGAGACCACGGAAATTTGTTCTAGACATGGGTAGTTTCAGCCAGTGAGGGATAATCATAGCGCCAGGTTAAAAGACAAAACAGGGACTCAGTAAATATTCTACTTAAATCTATAGCGGGCCGTTATCGGCCCGTCAGGGTAGCTGACGGACCGATAACGGCCCGCTGTAGATTTATTAAGAATGCTTACAGGGGATGACTTTGGGATGTGTTTTCAATCTTCAATAAAAAATGGTATGTTGAGTGTACTTATTAAAGTTGCCTCGATGAGGCGATTCTAATGGGTACACTCAACATACGTTTTCCGTAAAAAATAAGACAATCGCCGTAAATAATCCTTTAATGTTTTTTTTTTTTTTTTTTTTTGTTTTTTTGTTGTTGTTGTTTTTTTTTTATAGGTATCGGAAGAGCCTAGGGAGTCAAAAATTAAAATCGAATCAGAATGGTAAACGAGCCACCGATGTACGAGTCATTGAAATTTTACTGTTATGCATTTAGAAAGTTAACTTTGAAAGTTTGTATGGGGGTCTGTGTTGAGGCCTTCTTTATCGACACTAGCTTTTTAACATAGCTATAAAACATGAAAACGTAGTTTGATCGAGAATTCTTTGCACTAGCTGTTTGCAGCTTTGTTAGTGTGTTCATTTCTTTCAAAATCTAACTATCAATAAGTAAGAGCAATGGCTACACATTAAAGAGAGGCAACTCTGATAAAATAAGTTTGGCTCCCTTTTGTAAAGGGGTCTACTCTACAAGGAAAGAATTTCCTCCCCTTGGGAGAGATAGAGAGAGATAGAGACAGACAGACAGACAGAGACAGACAGACAGAGACAGACAGACAGAGAAACATACAGACATACAGAGACAGAGAGAAAAACAAACGGACAGAAACAGAGAGACATACAGACGGACAGACAGAGACAGATGTTGTTTCTGATAGATTAACCTTAACCACTCTCTTGTCTAATTAAGCAGACGACACCTTGATGATATTTTTCTTACATTTCCTAGAAAACAGGATTTGACATTTGATGCAAATAGTCTCCATTGGAGACAATTTGCATCAAATGTCACAACCTGATTCTGAGAAAAATAAGAAAAATATTTCAATATGTCGTCTGCTGAAAATAAAATATTACCCAGAGTGCTAAGCGTTTTAGGGCGGCCCTTCTGTTGTAGTCTTCTTCATTTGTATGTTGGGTATTGCAACTGTGTCGTTGCTACTTGTTTCTAATCTCTTCGTCTTCCCGTGCCTAGGGAACGCTGTGTTTCGTGTTTGTGGCCTTTACTAGGAATTTTCATTAATAATTTAATCCATTTAAGCCTAGCGTCCTATCATTACGAAAACATGCCTATTCAAATATATTGAAAATTTTACAACCAAAAAAGGATAATTTTCGGATGAAAACTTCTGATATTTTGCATATTTCTGCTCAAAACATAGATTGTGGGTACTCGTTAGAACCGTAACACTGAGATGGTTCTAACGAGTACCCGCTATCTATGTTTTGAGCAGAAATCTGAAAAACATCAGTTTTTGGAGGTGAAATTTTCTATATATTTGAATAACTGTGTTTTCATAATGTAACCACGCATCTACTGACCATTCTACTGTTCGTCTTTGTTCGTGGCTTTTTATATGGTGTTTGTTTTATCATTATTTGTCTCATCTCTCTTTCGTTAGCTGCCCTGGGAAGCCTATGATTCCTGAATGTGGAATTTTCTGTGTATCTTTTCTTATGAGAAGTTTATGTGATCTCATAGCCTAGCTACTAGGCCAATATATAAGTATGTTTGTCACTTTTTTTTTTTTTTACTTTTTTTTTTTCATTTATATTCTTCTTTTTGATTCAATGTTTAGCTAGTCTATGGGTGAACTTTTCTTCTGTGGTTGTCTCTGAAATATATTAAATCCAGACCATATTATCTATAGACTAGTCACAGAGCTCAATAAGCCAATATATATATATATATGTATATTTCTAAGCCTTGGGCAAGGCTAGTGATCTCATAATCCATCATACTAGACTGGCTCCAGTGACTAAATATATTTCTCACAATCCTGTTTGATAATCCACTAAAATACCGCCCCCCCCCCCCCACCACCCCCACCCTCCAACCCCCACAAAAAAAAAAAAAAAAAAAAAAAAAAAAAAAAAACAGGATTATAAAGGCTGGTAACTAGTGACCAGACTTTATAGTCATGATATTATTTTTGTTTAATTTAGTGGATTATTAAACAGATTATAAGAAATAAAAACTATTTAGTCACCGGAGACTAGAGCCAGTCTACCATCATACGAACAGTCAAGCTCCAGATTAGCTTGATAATATGTATCGACGGAGTTTAATCTGTACCTTCACTACATTGTGCGGTATCATTACGAGAACACGCCAATTCAAATATATTGAAATTTTCACCACCCAAAACTGAAAGTTTTCAGATAAAAATTCTGATATTTTTCATATTTCTGCTCAAAACATAGATTGTGGGTACCCGTTAGAACGCCTCATCGAGGCGGTTCTAACGGGTACCGACAATCTATGTTTTTGAGCAGAAATAAGAAAAATACCGAGGCGGTTCTAACAGGTACAGACAATCCATGTTTTTGAGCAGAAGTAAGAAAAAATATACACTGTTATATATATCCCTGTAAATCCCAGTTTTACTATATAAAAGTGGGATTTAAAGGGGTCAAAATTATATAGGCATGTTTTCTAGATGTCCAATAATTCTGTGAGCGGACCATGAATGACCCTTCCATCAAGACAGCGTGAGTTCGCACACTGATCTAACATGACCTAACATGCCCGCACATTGCTACATATGTATAAGGGCCTTTGTTCGCATGTTGCGCGTGATGTGAATTAATATCTCGGTAGATAGCAAACTCTAACCAGATATTCAATGAAAAAGTGTCTAATTTATTTCTAACTGATAAGAACATCCGCTGATTAAAGTATTAGATACATTATTGAGGTGAGAAATTAACGAGCTAAATGAGTAAAAACCATCTGTTTGAACCTATTGCGCATGTAGTAAGCATAGGTGAAAAAATCGCAGCCTATCGTAGGATTTGAACCAGGAAAAAAAATCCAATGCTCTAAACACTGAACCAAAGAGTCGACTCCCTTAATCAGTTGTCAGCGATTAAATATATATCTTCATGCTATGCGAAATCTTCCAAGGCAGATTATCGATGGTAGGAGTGCTAGGTCGTAACACGGTTTATATGCAGGAAGGCAAACAGAAAGTGACCAAAGTTGTCTCCCTTGAAAAAATGCCGGAAAATCGGTTAAGTGTTTCTTATCACCTTAACGATAAACCCTTCGATGTATTCGCTATTTGTTCATGGAATAATATCGATTACGTCATCATGCCTATGCAAGATATAAAACAAATATATTCTTTTATGTCATAGCGTTTTAACTATATACTGTTACGAGCCAGGCGTAACGAGAAAGAAATGAAAGTGAAACCAGCAAGAAGCTTTAAATTATTAACAATATTTATTCACAAAAAAATGAGACAAGATTCAAAACAAAATAATGTAAGTAAACAGTACCTTTCAAGTTTATGTCACATAGTCCCTCAAAAATAATCCACAAGAATTTATAAAAACAAATCCTTTGAATAACAGTTTCTGATCCCACAATTTAAAGTTCCTGAATTCAGAATTTAAGTCCAGAATGAATAAAATATTAATGTAATCCAGTATAGAATAATTTCCGATGAAAGTATACAAAGATGCCCAGATGAAAATCTTTTCTCCTTATATAATATCAAAGAAAGTTCTAGAAAAAGAATTTACTACAAGCATCCCTTATTTTCCAGATTCCTTCAAGAAACTTCTAAATATTCTATGATATGCCAAAAATAACTCAGTCTAGAATCAAGAACATAATCAACATGTTATTGTAAACATGTTGTTCCAGAAAGTTATTTTTGGAAACATAGTAAATAAAGCTAAAATAATTAAACACCCTGTTATTTATCAATACATGTATATATATATCCAGGTTTTCACTTTCACTATATATCTTAAAAGTCTAAACCAAGATGCCATAATTATAATAATATTTTGTGCTAAAACAGAAACTCATTTTAAAAAAGATCATTTTGCAGTTTTTATTATTATGTTATAAGCAATTTTCTGTGTGACTCCAGTATTAGTAAACGCATCGGAAATCGACCTACATGTATATGCCAATACATGTAGGTACACCGTCTTGTAGGTGTACCGAAAAATATGAAGCCGGGGACCAACATTTCCTGCAAGATTGCATGTGCGCCCAGCAAAGACTGATCGGACTGCTGGGCGCCTGATGACGCTTTGGGTCCTTGGCTACATGTCATCACAAAAACATGCCAATATAATATGACCCCCTTAAACCCCACATTTATATTGTAAAACTGGGATTTACAGGGGTATACATTATTTTTCTTATTTCTGCTCAGAAACATTGATTGTGGGTACTCATTAGAACTGCCTTGATGAGGCAGTTCTAATGAGTACCCACAATCTATGTTTTGAGCAGAAATATGAAAAATATTAGAATTTTTTATCTGAAAATTATCATTTTTTTTGGTGGTAAAATTTTAGTGTATTTGAATAGGCATGATTTCGCAATGTACCCACAGTGTCCTACGAAGACTCTGATCATACGTGAAAAAATAGCCGAGCCATATTTTTTCAGATTATTCATGGTGGAGTTATTCCCCTTTTCAGACTTAGGCACTTTAGCAGGATGCATTAGCTGATCTGATTCTTCGCTGGGCGCACCTGGAATCATTTAGGATATGCTGTGTCCGTCTTATAGTTCTCTTATAAACAAACCACAATAAATGGCGAATTCTCTAATGTTAACTAGGAGTCTGACCAGAATACGAGATCAGGCAGTTTCCCACTGTCGTCAATGGTAGTTGATTTGGTTCAGTCTGTAAAATTGTTAAATAAGAGTACTACATGTACTGAACAGTTTACAGCCATTTTCTTTTTATCTCAATATGCACATTTGTTCGCAACGTCATTCATCATTATTTGATTAAACTGCGTGAAACAGCTAGTGATAGGCTGATATGTTTTAACCTCACACTAAAGTCAGCTGTTACGACGCATGTTCAGAACCCATGTTTTTTTCCTCTGTGTCTTGCACCAAAGCTGACAAACTACATGGACGTGAATTCCCAGTAAATGCAAGACCTTGCAACAACTTGGTTTCAGCGTCACCCAACATGGCTTCAACGTCGCCCAACTTGGTTTCAGCGACGCCTAGCTTGGTTTCAAATTTGCCCAATTTGGTTTCAACGTCGTCCAGCTTGATTTCAAATTTGCGCAATTTGGTTTCAACGTCGTCCAGCTTGGTTTCACGTCGTCCAACTTGGTTTCAACGTCGCACAGCTTGGATTCAACGTCGTCTATGCCGCTATGTCATGACATTGGAAGATAATTAGGTTGATTACATCCACAGCAAAAGGAGTCTTTGAGGATATATGCGAACAGCGAATCCAGATCAGGTCATCACAAAAACATGTCTAGGTAATTTTGACCCCCTCATTTCTATATGGAAAAAATGGGGTTTGCAGGCGTATACATTATTTTTCTTATTTCTGCTATAAAACATAGATTGTGGGTACCGTTAGAACCGCCTCGATGAGGCGGTTCTAACGGGTATCCACAATATCTGTTTTGAGCAAAAATAACAAAAAGATAATGTTTTTCTTCATCTGAAACTTTTCAATTTTTTAACCATAAAAAGTGCCATTATATTGAATGGGCGTGTTTTCGTAATGGGGCGTTCGCTGTCCGTATACAGAATAAATAGATAGTGAAGAACATTCTGGCGCTTTAGATATTTCGGATACTATGAGTCATAAGATCGTTTTTTGTGCGAAGGGCTCAATTATGTGTTCTTATGTTTTAATGGCCATTCCACAGAGCAATAAATGATATTTAACGATATATAATCCGATAATGATTCCGTTTATTACTACATAAAGAATGTAGTGTTTTGATACCATCGATTACTGGGACACTAATACACATTAATGATCCATTTAAAATAGAAACCGTCCCCATGACATATGCGACCAGGGTAAAGCCAAATCAGCCTGTTCATCCCCGTAATCTTATCAGGATTAACACTGGTCGCTAACAGAAAATTTAAGGTTATACATGTACATGTATATCGTATCAGCAACCAAAATGCAGATTTATCACCCCTCCCCCACCCTTATCACTCTCTCAACCACCACCCTCGGCCCCCACCACAACCCTCACCCCCTCTAGCTGCGTTGTTCATGTTTTCCCGTATATTGTCTTAATGTTATGTTTGTGAGAGCCTGTCTGGAATTATGATAATCTCGTTTAGGAAGACAAGAGTTAGTAACCTTGTTTTCCTTTGGTTTGTAGCCTGTGTGATATCTCTCATGGTTTGTTTGCTTATCCTCTTTATGTCATTAGTAGTCTGTGTTCTGTACAGCGATCCCTCGTTACAACGATAGCATTTCATTACGAAAACACGCCTATTCCAATATATAGAAAATTTCATCTCCAAAAACTGAAAATTTTCAGATAAAAAACTCCGATATTTTTCATATTCCTGCTCAAAACATAGATTGTGGGTACTCGTTAGAACCGCCTCTATGTTTTTAGCAAAATAAGAAAAATAATGTTTACATCTGTAAACCCCAGTTTTACTGTATAAAAGTGGAGTTTAAGGGGGTCAAAATTACATAGGCGTGTTTTCGTGATGTGGAATTATGATAATCTTGTTTAGAAATAGAGAGTTGGTAACCTCAATTTCCTCGGGTTTGTGGCCTGTATAATATCTCTCATAATTAGTTTGCTTACCCTCTTTATGTCATTAGTAGTCTGTGTTCTTTACAGTGAACCCTCGTTACAACGACAGCATTTGTTCCCAAGGAATTTGCCATCAAAATCATTTTGTTGTTGTATGGAATCCGCAATCAGCAGAATGATATGTGAGAAAAGCCTTGATTTATTTTTATTTTTCTCATGGAATATATGTTTTGCGTATTTGTTAGAATCGCCTCAATGAAGCGATTCTAACAAATGCTCAAAACATATGTTACTGGCAGTACTAAATAATTTGATTTAATTTTCAATAATTTCAGAATAACTGTAAGTCTTGAACGAATGTTTAGTGCCAATCAGATTAACATTATAACGAATTTGTCGTTGTATCGAGTGTCGGTATAAAGAGGGTTGTCTGTAAATGTAGCTCTTCCTATACCTGTATCTTCTATACTATTTTGACATCCCACGCAAAATTTTCTAAGTGAAGGTGAGCTTTTGTGACCGGTCTTCGTCCGTCGTCCGTCGTGCGTCGTGCGTCGTCCGTCTGTCAACAATTTACTTAAAAGACATCTCCACCTAAACCGGTAAATGGATTTTGAAAAAAAATTATAGGAATGTTCCTTGGATGACCCTCTACCGGAATTGCCTAATGGTTCCGCTCCGCTGAACAAATGGCCACCAGAGCTAAAAATAGAAACAAAACGACATTTCCTCCAAGGCCATTGGCCCAATTTCAAAATAATTTTTACAAGAATATTCCTTGGGAGACCCTCTACCAAAATGCTCAAACCGTTCCACTCGGATGAACAAGATGGCCGCCAGAGCTAAAAATAGAAAAAAAAACCTTTAAACATCTTCTCGTCTGTCAACAATTTAATTAAAAGACATCACCTCCTAAACCAGTGGACGGATTTTAAAATAATTTTACAGAATTGCTCCTTGGGGTACCACCTACCAAAATTGCCTAATGGTTCAGCTCCGCTGAACAAAATGGCCACCAGAGCTAAAAATAGAAAAAAACCTTAAAACGACATCTCCTCCAAGGCCAATGTCCCAATTGCAAAATATTTTTACAGGAATATTCCTTGGTTGACCCTCTACCAAAATTGTTCAAACTGTTCCACTCGGATGATCAGGATGGCCACCAGAGCTAAAAATAGAAAAACAAAAACAAAAAACCTTTTCGTTAACCAGCGAACGGATTTTAAAATAATTACA
Organism: Anodontia alba; assembly: GCA_964016985.1. Lineage (NCBI taxonomy): Eukaryota > Metazoa > Mollusca > Bivalvia > Lucinida > Lucinidae > Anodontia > Anodontia alba. The sequence continues at coordinate 69,236,629 of OZ024835.1, forward strand.
CATGAACCTTTTTTGGGTGACCCTCTACCAAAATTGCTCAAACCGTTCACCTCGAATGAACAAGATTGCCGCCAGAGCTAAAAACGTTTCAACGACTTCTCCTCCTTAACTAGTGGATGGATTTAGAAATAATGTCACATGAATGTTCCTTGGGTGACCTTCTATCAAAATTGCTTAAACTGTTCCACTCGGATGAACAAAATGGCAACCAGAGCTAAAAACAAATAAAATTTTAAACGTCTTCTCCTCCTTAACCAGTGGATGGACTTTGAAATAATTTCACATGAATGTTCCTTGGGTGACCAACTACCTACATTGCTCAAACCGTTCTGCTCGGATGAACAAGATGGCTGCCTGAGCTGAAAATAGAAAAACTTTCAAACGACTTCTCCTCCTTAACCAGTGGATGGATTGTAATAGGCATTTCTTTTTTTTTTTAAATTGAAGAGAAAACAGTCAAAAAGTAAAGCACTGATCCAACCTGTCTCAAATGTTCCTCAAGAACTTTACTAAATTCTTTCAATTACACAATATGCCCCCACCCACCACCTCCACTCCACTATTTGTATAGAAAACTTTGATAATCTTACAAAGCACTTGCCTGATTTAAATTAAATTAATACAACCATCCTGAACCTAAATCATTGGGACACAGGTGAGCGATTTAGGGTCATTATGGCCCTCTTGTTCTTGATTGGTATAACATGTTATTCAACCCATTATAGTCTGGAAACCCCTAAAAGGGTAATTGGCAAACAGTGCAGACCCAGATCAGACGCCGCAAAATGCGACGTCTGATCAGGGTCTCCACTGTTTGCATATAGTTCAACCATTTGTTAGGAATATCTAAATAACATAGCCTGGTATACCTAAAATCAAAATTGGACTATTTCAGTATATAGTGTGGGGGAGTTTATTCAGTCTACAGAGTATTATGCATAAAAAATGGGCAAACGCACAAAAACAAAACCTACAACAAGACCTGTGTAGCCAGCAAAAACTCAGATACATGTATCAGCCCGTACATCCTTCCAGTATGGCAAGGTTTTTGTTTTTCCCTCATAGATAGCCTGGAGGCTGTAGAATGCACGTGCGATCAGCGAATACTCTGGTCTGACTGCGCGGATGCGCAGGCTGATTTGAGTCTTCGCTGGTCGCACAAGTCTTATTGTAGGTTTTGTCGTGCGCATGCTCATATGTTTTGTAAACATAAAAAATATTGGGGGGTTTTGTTTGCAGACTTGCGTGCACAGTTGTCATATTCTTCTATTTTATTTACTTTATAGATTGAATAAGCAGCAGATCGAATAAATACAAGTAGCATTTAGGTGTGATATGCAGTATTTATCCAGTTGTCTGTCTCACGAATAAATACCGTCGTTGTCCTCTTACAAAATCTATACCGTGAAATATCGACGGACCAGAGGAGACCCAGATAGGCATGCTAATTTAGGCCTTTGTTGCTAATATGAATTGAGGTTCATTTTCCTGCTTAGTTCATCATTTGTCAGTTCATGTCATTATGAAAACATGCCCATTCAATATAATGTCACTCTTTATGGTTAAAAAAAAAGAAAATTTTCAGATGAAAAAATGTGATCGTTTTGTTATTTTTGCTCGAAATAGAGATTGTTGGTACTTGTTAGAACCGCCTCATCGAGGCGGTTCTAACGGGTACCCACAATCTATGGTTTATAGCATAAATAAGAAAAATAATGTATACCCCTGAAAACCCCATTTTTTTCTATATAAAAGTGGTGTTTGAGGGGTCAAAATTACATAGACATGTTTTCGTGATGCGTTCCAAGCTGTTTATCAGAGTGCCCTGGAATAAACGTTTTATCATCACGAAAACACGCCTATATAATATTGACCCCCTTAAACCCCACTTTTATATAGTAAAACTGGGGTTTACAGGGGTATACATTATTTTTGTTATTTCTGCTCAAAAACATAGACTGTGGGTACTCGTTAGAACCGCCTCGACGAGGCGGTTCTAACGAGTACCCACAATCTATGTTTTGAGCAGAAATGTGAAAAATCTCTGAATTTTTTATGTGAAAAATTGCCATTTTTTGGTGGTAAAATTTTCAGTGTATTTGAATAGGCGTGTTTTCGTAATGTTAAGTACATTTGGCTTTGTATATCCGTGTCCTAGAATAAATTTTATAAGGTACATTTAGTTTTGCATGATCGTGACTTAGATTAATTGTCTTAAGGGGTACATTTGATCTAGACTAATAAACACCAGACACCGTGTCCATTTGTACACTAAATGTTAGGGCACGTTAACCCATTTATGCCAAGTGGACTATTTAACCTCAGCTCTTAAACAGGCCCATTTCCTCTGGTAGGGGTGCCTGGTGTATCATTTTTATAGAAATTTCTGTATTTAATGCAAACATCGTAGACCCTGATCAGACGCCGACTTATGCGGCGTCTGATCTGGGCCTACATTGTTTGCTAATGTCCCTATTTGGGAACACTAGGCATTAATGGGTTAAATCCGCACCAGATAAATTTGGACAATCGAGTTCCGCTCAAGCCTGCGCTAGTGGGGCAAAGCAGCCTATATGATTTTGACCCCCTTAAACCCTATTTTTATATAGTAAAACTAGGGTTTACAGGGATATACATTATTTTTCTTATTTCTGCTCAAAAACATAGATTGTGGGTACTCGTTAGAACCGCCTCTGTGTTTTTTAGCAGAGATATGAAAGCTATAAGTTTTTTATCTGAAACTTTTCAGTTTTTGGAGGTGAACTTAAGCGGTATTCGATTTTCATAGCAACGAGAATGGGTTCAATGATCCCAAAGTAAATAAAAATATCATCTTCACTAGGGTGAAGTACGGCGGTGACGTTTTACGGCCGCCACACGTCACATACCACCAGCTGCACAGGTTGATCAGGGCATTCCATATGTGTCGATTTTATCAGCCTGCAACGATTTGAAAGTGGATATGAAACTCCCGGGCAAACTGTGCGGGTACGTAGGTTGACAAGAGCCTTTGTGGTTCGTCTATAATATGAGGTTCCTCTTGTCGTGTTTTGGTCCAGACAGCTGAGCATTTCTCAAGGGACCCTGAAAATTTTGCATTTCAGAGCAAATTATTTCCTTTTAGAATAGACATATGTTTTACTATTTTTCATTTATTTAAATTACACAATGTCATGTACATCAAACGGATACATTGTTATACAAACAGACATGCACACTTAATTCCTCAAAATATGTAACTAACATTCTTTGTTTTTAATAAGAGAGAGAGAGAGAGAGAGAGAGAGAGAGAGAGAGAGAGAGAGAGTACGTAGAAAGCAATCAAATCATAAGTAATGGATTCCAAGACCTATCTGTGACCTACGCCTGTCCTTCTGTAATTCGTAAATAACTGTTGTTTCGAGAAAGTCACTCTCGCCAGCAACTCCAAGTTTTTTTCAACCCATTAAATAGTCTCTTCTAAAATCTTTTCAGAAGAAAGACAAAAAACAACAGGGTTTTCATTTCCCTTAAGCATAAAAATAAATTAAAATACATTAAAATACATGTTCAATAAAATACAGTAAAATTCTGCTACTAAGACCACTTTGTGGACTATCTAAAAGTGGTCTTATTAGTGAGGTGGTCCTAATATTGCTTTTGTGCTCTTGTTTCTTAAGATATTTAGTAGAATGGCAAATAGTGTAGACCCTGATCAGACAGCTCCTGAAGGAGCAGTCTGATCTGGGTTTACACTGTTTGCATAGGCCATTTTGTCAGAAACTTTGGAACACATATGGAACTGCCAAAATCTGTTGTTGTTTTTTTATAGTAAAGTGGTCTTAAAGTGGAACGCAATCTTAAAACATATTGCATTGCAAAGTAAAGAGCTTCACAAACCATGAATGTTGATACAAATTTGATTAAAATCGGTCAAGAATTAAGGAAGAAATAGACAATTTAATATTTTGAGTAGTCAATGAGGTTTCAAAATACACTTGAAAACCCATTATAATTAGGTTTTTGTATATTTTATTTGGGCTGTATGACGTCATAAAGCCTAAAATATGGCGGCATCCATGACGGCCATTTTTAATATATTCAAACCGCTGTAACTTCCTTATTTCTCGACAGATTTTGATAAAACTTGCATCAAAGTAAATGGTTTGCTTAGCAATTTACTCAAGGAAACACTAACAAATTATGTTGGTTTCTTCTTTAATTTCGAGTGGTCGTAATAGGGGGATTTTACTGTACAATACCAACAACATTGTATTTCACCGGTATATGTTTCTGTTTTGCCGTCATTTAAAAAACTACCATAAACGATTCGAACAAAGTATGCCGTGTGCAAACAAATACGTGACTTGAATTTGTGTTGTTCGTAGGACATTTCTCATCACGAAAACATGACTATATAATTTTGACCTCCTTCAACCCCACTTTCATACAATAAAACTGGGGTTTACAGGGGTAAACATTATTTTTCTTAATTCTGCTCAGAAACATAGATTGTGGGTACTCGTTAGAACCGCCTCGACGAGGCGGTTCTAACGAGTACCCACAATCTATGTTTTGAGCAGAAATATGAAAAAATATCAGAATTATATATGAAAACTTAGTTTTTTGGTGGTGAAATTTTCAGTTTATTTGAATAGGCGTGTTTTCGTTATGTATGATGCAAATACAAAACTACAGTGACTAGAACACCGATGGCTCGTTTACCGAGGCTTATTCAAATTCGTTTTTGTGTCTCTTGTAAAATCTTCCGATAGCTCAACAAACTCGTATTTAGACGTATTTAGGGATATTTTAGGTATGTTTTCTTATTTTATCATGAAAATGAATGATGATTGTACTCATTAGAATCATCGAGGCGATTCTCATGAGTACGCTCAACATGGTACCACTAAACTATCTCCTTATGCCTCCCAACCTGGCGCTATGATTAACCCACAGTGGCTCGAACTACCCATGTCAGGAACAAATTAACATGGTCCTAAATATTTTCGTACCATTGAACATGTTAAAGTTCGTGTAAATGGTCAAAGTGACATAGTCTCCACGTTACATTTGCATACTTTGGCCGAATGTTTTGGTAATTTAATACATTCCAAATTGCATTTTCTTTGTTTCTACCGCTTAGCACTCTGGGTAAAATTTTCAGCAGATGACATTTTGAAATATTTTTTTTCTTATTTGTCTAAAACAAAAAAATGACATTTCATGCAAATTGTCTTTAATGGAAACAATATGGACGAAAGGTCAAGTCATGTTTTCTGGAAAAAATAAGAAAAATATCAATTTGTCGTCTGCTAAATCAGTCCAGAGACTAGTAAAGCTTAACTTGTAAGCAACCGGCATTGCGCATGCATGGTGTCAGGGGAAATGAAAGTATTAATCACAACGTCTGCAGTTCAGCAAACATACATCCATAATAACTATCCATGATGCATGGTAATGCACTGGCCAAGACAACTATTCATGACGCATTGTCCATAATAACTATCAATGATGCATTGTCCATAATAACTACCCATGATATGATGTCCATAACACTATCCATGATGCGTTGTCCGTAATAATTATTGTTCATAATAACAATCCTTGATGCGTTATCCATAATAATAATCCATGATGCGTTGTCCATAATAAATACCAATAGTTGATTATCCGTAATAACACTCCATGATGCATTGTTCATAATAACTATCCATTAGCGTTATCCATACTAAATATCCATGAAGCATTATCAATAACAACTATCCATGGTACATTGTCAAGAATAACTATCCATGGTGCATTGTCCGTAATAACTGTCCATTATGCATTGTCAATAATTACTATCCATGATGCATTGTTCGTAATCACTATCCATAAAGCATTGTCCATAATAACTAGCCACGGTGCACTGCCCATAATAACTAACCATAATGTATGGCAATGACGTCTTTGTGTCTATACAATCCCAGTAAACAAAAGGCATGGTAACAGCGTAGTTTAAACGGCATTACGTCGCGGTGACATCGAAGCGGTCTTTTAATTAGGACAGTACCACACAAGAAGACTGACCCATAATACAAGGGGACTGTGCATTCGCGTTTGAAAGACTGAAATCGGATAACCATAAGGTTCCTTTTCGTGAGCCGGTTCATTAATGGTTATTTACGCTGTATAAGATACTAGAAATTTCAATTACAAGAATCCTGTGGAATTATTACTCGCTGGGTAGACGTAGAGCAGAGACTCTGATAACGAATGAAGTTTTTGTAAACATCTTTACGTCGATTTCTCAATCCACAAATTGATTTCAAATTTCAGCGAAAATAAGCTTCGACGGTGCTGTATACGAAGAAGTGAACACACTAATTCATGACGAAGGTGGTGCGAGTGGTCATGACACTATTCCAGTAGTCAATGTCAGTTGACAGTGTATAGATATTAACAAACTGGTGATGGAGGAAATTTCCACACTGTATGCTGAAATATGGCCGATTAAAAGGGACAAAGGAAAAGGAAATGGCCAGTAGGATCAATGTAAACTCAAGTCGTATGAAAGACGTAAGCATTTTGCTTTCCGTTAAATTGTAAGCAAATGTCATTGCACATGCATTTTTTCTGGGGAAGTAATATCATAATTCACAATGCCTGTTGTTTAGCAAATGTACATTCAATATTAATTATCCATAGAGACTATCAAATGACGTCTTGTCTTTGTGTCCACATTACTCCAGCAAACACATGGCGTCGTAACGACATCGTTTTGAAGTCGCCGCGACAATATCGAAATGTTGGATTTGTAGTGACAGTATCACAAGATAAAATTGACGCAAACTATCACTTGGCGATCCGGAATCTTCAAACCATAACGCGAGATGCTGTTTAGATGATATGTATCTTAAGACGAGCACACAGTGACGCCTCATATCAGGCAGTGCGTCCGCAAGGTGTAATTTCGCATCACGAAAACATGCCTATATAACCTCGACTCCACCCACACTCCCGCTCCCCCCTCCCCCGACCCCAAACCCTTAAACCCCACTTTTATATAGAAAAACTGGGGTTTACAGGGGTATACATTATTTTTCTTGCAGAGGCGGTTCTAACGAGCACCCACAATCTATGTTTTGAGCAGAAATATGAAAAAAAGATCAGTTTTTATCGGAAAATTTTCAGTTTTTGGAGGTGAAATTTTCTATATATTTGAATAGGCGTGTTTTCGTAATGGAGTTTCCGATGTACAAATTGTTGATAGCAAAGAATCCATAGATTCTTCAGGTGGGCTCTGATGAAATCGCGCAATGTGCAGGCTGATCTGAATCCTAACTAAGCGCATATCACAAGACACAGTTTCTCACATTAACTCTTGTCATGCTGAATAAATTAAGATGCCACTTCCATTTCCAATTTTTAGCCAAGCAGATTACTTGATCCAGGTTGTTGATACAAATCGATAGACTTAATGGCAAACAGTGCAGATCCAGATCAATTGGCTTCTTCAGAAGCCAACTGATCTGGATCTACACTGTTTTGCAAAGGCAGAAGCATATCTGGGTTCAGCAGGACCAGGGTTAAGCTTCTATTTAGACTACGTCATCAACTGAATTGGCTCGCAAGCAATATATTCACGCTGTGATATCTGCATTTGTCTACATTTATGGGTTGCTACGCTATCAGATCTTAGAAATTTCCATTACAAGAATTCTGTGGCGTTATTACTAACTGTGTAGACGTAGAACAGAGGCTCTGACAACGAATGTAGTTTTTGTAAACATCTCTGCGTCTTATTCTCAGTCCACAAATTGATTTCAAAGTTCGGCGAAAATAAGCTCCAGTGATGCTGTATAGGAAGAAATTGACACAATAGTTCATAAAGAAGATGGTGCGAGTGATGGTCAAGACACCATTCCAGTAGTCAATGTCAGCTGACAGTGTATGGGTATTGAGAAACTGGTGATGAAGGAAATTTCTACACCATATGCTGAAATACGGCAGATTGAAAGCCACGAAGAAAAACGAGATGGCAAGAAGAATTAATGTAAACTCAAGTCGTATTGGAGATTCCCTGTTGTTCAAATCTTTGTGGCGATAGTTTCGCAGAAACAGAGTTCGAACAATTAAGAGATTCAAGAACGTTATAACAAGAAATGGTATAAAAGTTATAAGAACTGCAAAAATGCTGTCCAAAACGAATGAAAGATATTTGTGTTCCAGTGCGCTTGCGCAAGCGGTTCGTCCCCTAATGGTTCTTGGTTCGCTAAGCAGAGGTTTATATGAGACAAGCACACAAGATGTTAACAGCAATGATAAAATAAATCGTTTAGCTCCTCGTTTAAAACTTCTTAGAGGATGGCATACGGCTATGTACCTTTCCACTGTGAATATCACAATCAACCAGCTAGACATCATCCTGGAGACATACGCTAAATATAACAGACACTGACATAATCCATTAGTATCAATGAAAGATACTCTAGATCCGGGCGCTATGTGAACCAGTCCTCTACGCAGCCACTCAATAAATACGTAGAATATTAGTGTACAAATATCCGACGTTGATAACGCAGCGAGATACGTACTTGCGGACAACTTACGCATAGCTTTCGACGTAAACACAGCTAAAGACACTCCATTTCCGCAAAGTCCAACAATGAAAATAATGGGTGTGAAGTAAGCGAAAAAGTCCTTAGCTGCTTCGAGCATATCATCCGTGTCTCCAGTACTATGCGTAAACATGTTTAAGTATTGCGTCGTATTCGTGCAGTTCGTTGCTGGTGGGAGGAGAAAAGAAAAATCTGACCCAAACTGGAAAAGGTCCTCCATTCTGTGGCAGTCTTTCACAACAGCTGAGAAGTTGAACTGAAATAGAAATTGGAAATATCATTACGAAAACACGCCTATTCAAATATCTAAAAAAAAATTACCTCAAAATGCTGAAATTTTTCAGATAAAAAAAAAATGATATTTCTCATATTTCTGCTCAAAACATAGATCGTGGGTACTCGTTAGAACCGCCTCTCGGCGGTTCTAACGAGTACCCACAATCTATGATTTAGAGCAAAAAATAAGAAAAAGAATGTATACCCCTGTAAACCCCAGTTTTACTATATAAAAGTGGGATTTAAGGGGGTCAAAATTATGTAGGCATGTTTTCGTGATATGTTTTTCCTCAAAGCGCCCAGAAAAATTGTAGCAAATCAAATTCTAGTGTTATTATTAATTTTTAAGTGCAATTGAGTCTTGGTTTTTCATGTAAATCGTTGAGAAGGCTTTTAAAGTTATAAGTAAGAGAGATACAAGATAAAGACTTTTTTTCTGATTTCTCCACAAACACATATGGTGTTGGTACTCTTTAGAAGCGCCTCTGAGCATTTTTGTTTAAAAACATGGCTCATCAAATACTATGACTAAGGAATATGCATGGTTCTTCCCTGCCCTCTATTCATCATTGGATAGGGAAAAACTGGGTTATCATTAGGTAACGAAAATAAAGAAAAAAGAGAGAGAAAAAAAAAAAAAAAAAAAAGAAATGTACATTTTACATTGGTCTGTTAACGTAAGATATAAAATGAAACCGGTGGACAAATTTCTCACTACTAGTTTATTTATGACGTTAATACATTCAATATTTCACTTTGAGCGTGTATCATCGCCATTAAATTATGCTTTTACCGGTTATATTTCCCAAATAATGCATTTTGTCAATTTTATGTAAAATTTTATTTCAAGAAATATAAAAGCAAAGATCATAATCTGTCACTAAGTGTAAAACGTCAACAAATCAAGGTACGGTTTCAAATCCGACTTTTCGTTTACGGCATATGCGAACCCATATACCGCATTTGTTCCTTATATTCGGACAGACAGTCTTAAGCAAACAGTGCAGACCTAGACCAGACGCCGCAGTTTGCGGCGTCTGATCTTGGTCTACACTGTTTGCCGCTCATGCAGCAGTTTGAAGACACATCAGTTGTTAGTAAAAGGGACGAAACGTTTAGTACAAGTGTACTAAGGAATTATATATGGTGACCGACTATTTAGGATAAATACAGGAATGGCAGAAAATGAGCCGAAATGTGAGACAGCGCGGCTTATGAACGGTACGTACGTCCTGTGAAGATTCTGTAAAGAAGAATTCCAAGCATCACGAAAACACGCCTATATTATTTTAACCCCCTTAAACCCCACTTTTATATAGTAAAACGGGTTTACAGGGGTATACATTATTTTTTCTTATTTCTGCTCAAAAACAAAGATTGTGGGTACTCGTTAGAACCGCCTCGACGAGGCGGTTCTAACGAGTACACACAATCTATGTTTTGAGCAGAAATATGAAAAATATCTGAATTTTTTTTATCGGAAAATTTTCATTTTTTGGTGGTACAATTTTCAGTATATTTGAATAGGCGTGTTTTCGTAGTGAAAGCAAGCAATAAATGATTGAACTAATAGACTTGGATTTAGTTGTTCATGAACAGTAATAGGACACTAGTGACGTACTGAGCAGGGCGCGGATTAACAATCTTTCCTTATGTTATAACTGGCGAAACGGAAATGCCATGGCCAGACACGATAAGGTTCAGTGGATCAGTAGATATATCAAACAAAATATAATAATAATAATAATAATAATAATAGAATAATAAAATAAAATCTCTCCCAAACTTATTGAGACACGAGACAATGGCTCACTTTAAGGACTGATATGAAAAACATATGTTGTGTTTTCGCATAAAAAAAGGTAAGAGAAAAGTTGAGTAATGCCACAATTACAAACCGCAGCCCTTCCCAGACACCAAGAGGAAGAGGAAACAGACAAAGCCAAACAAGCACAAATCGAACAAACGTACGAAAAGCACTAAGATTAGCTCTCTCTTCCCCAGGCGAGCTTATCGCAATGCTAAAAGGACTGAAAAACACAAGAACAAAATAACACAAGGCAAGACTTAAAATAACCCGCCTCGTAGAATAACCCACAAAGCAACAAAGAGTAAGACTAACACCGGGACCACCGCCTTAGAACGGTCAGTAGAATAAACTACCCGGACGGGGGTGGGGGGTGGGTGGGGGGGTTTAAAGCACTTTTACACTGAACCAGCTAACTTACCCTGGGTCCTGATGCTACTCTTAATTCAGAAATACATAAAAATTCGAAAAATTTCCATACTGACCGTTTCAAGGCGGTTCCTCCTTTACAGTTCTTCTTTGAACCCAAGTAAGCATTCTACATGAATCTACAGCGGGCCGTAATCGGCCCGTCAGGGTAGCTGACGGGCCGATAGGGGTCCGCTGTAGATTTATAAAGAATGCTTGCTGGGTTAGTGCGTCGATGGTTTCATAAGTGACGGTTTTTTTTTGTTTGTTTTTTGTGTGTGTGTGTATGTGTGTGTGTGTGGGGGGGGGGGGGTGGGGGGGGGGTTGTCATTATTTTATCTTCATCGCTCATTCTTTTAGTACCTCGTGAAGGTTGTGCGTCGTGATTGAGGCTTTTCACATATATTTTTTATTGGTAAATACCGTCGACTCTCGTTATCTCGACCACGCTTATCTCGAATAACCGCTTATCTCTAAGTGAAAATCTGGCCCCTGTTTTAACATGGAAATCTAACAACAGCTAACAAAATATTGTGGAAAAGAGGAGAAATTAGGAGCCATTTCTTCTCTTTTCCAAAATATTTTCAATGTATCTCTACCTTACGTGGAGTCCAATTATATATTCATTTTTTAAATGTGATTGTTCAATTTATATTTTCTCAATTCTGCAAATCTGATATGGCGAGGTACGGATATATCCAAGTATTTCAGAGAGTCCCTTGGACTTCGAGATAACGAGAGTCGACTGTAATATATCTTGGTAGCATTACGAAAACACGTCCTTGAATCAAGTTACTCTTAGTATTGAGGAATGTTACTATTATTACAACCATATTTTAGCAACTGTGACATATAAGCATCAATTTAATATGCTTTGTAATACTCCCTGTTCTGATGTTATACTTAATCCTCCATATTTGTTTTGAATTTGCTTAATGTATTTTCTTATTTGTACTTTTTTTCTTGCATTTAAAGAGGGACGACTGAGCTTGTCTGCAGACGCATGCTGTATTAGAGTTGGTATGATAGCAATTCTTCTGTTTCTACACTTCTTATTTTCAATCACATGACAATGACGCTAGATTCTAGCAAAATTGTTATCATGCCAGAACATCGTTGTATTTGCAACTTTAAATTTCTTTTGCACTTAATTTTGCTACTTCATATCTATTTTAACATTCTCTATTGCTACTCACTTATTCTATCATACGAAAACCGAAAAACATTAAACCAATTCATAAAGAAGACTAGACGCACAATTCACGTCTCACAAAGCAAAGCTGGGAAGGCGAATGAGCAGTTCTCATTACTTGTGGTAGGAATATTCATGTATATTGTCTTCACAACGTGGCTCACCATCCTCTTACTTTGTTCAGGTGACATTCATCCAAATCCAGGACCCACATCCCATTCGTCTTCATCTGTAACGAGTCTGTCTACTTCATCTTCAAGCTTGTCTACTACAGTTTTTGACTCCCTTCCACTCAATCATAATTTAACATTTGTTCACTACAATGTCCAAAGCATCCGCCCGAAGCTCGAAATACTTCATGCAGAGCTCCATGAATTTGACATACTTGCATTCTCTGAGACTTGGCTAAACCCTTCCATTGATAATGAAGATATATTGCTTCAGCAATACCAGGCGCCAGTGCGTAAAGACAGACAAGGAGATGCTCATGGAGGGGTAATTATTTATGTTAAGGAGGGTATCCATTATAAACGGAGGAATGACTTAGAAATTAGAGGTATAGAGAATATATGGATTGAGATAGCCAATAACCATAAAAGCATACTATTTGGCCTGTTTTATCGACCGCCTAATTCGAATAACAATTACTTTTCTAATATTAAAGACTCTATTGCCCTCGCCGTAGATACTAATATTCGTGAAATAATCGTCATGGGAGATTTTAACTACAATTTGTTGAATTTGCAATCATCTAGAAAAATCAATGCTCTGTGCACTCAGTTCTCTTTGTCTCAAACAATCGAAGAAGCCACCCATTATACTGAGAATTCTTCGTCTTTAATTGATTTATTAATAGTCAGTAACAAAAATAGTTTGCTTTTAAGTGGTATAGGTGACCCATTTCTGAATCAGGATATACGTTACCATTGCCCAGTATACGGAATTCTCAAGTTTGCTAAACTAAAACGTAAAACATTTAAACGTCATATTTGGGACTATGAAAAAGGAAATTATCAATCATTACGTGAGCAAGCATCCTTAGTAGACTGGCCTGCTCTTTACGACGATAACATTGACACATACTCTGTAAATATAATTTCAAAAATAATCGACCTAGCCAAAGATAACATTCCAAATAGAAATATTACAATCCATCCTTCAGATCCTCCATGGATAACGTCAGAATTAAAAAGATATATTCGCAAACGCAAACGGTCATATCATAGAGCAAAACGAACAGGAAATGAAACAGACTGGAGTAAGTTTAAGAAATTACGAAATCAAACAGTTAAAATGACACGCAAATGTAAACAGTTTTACAATGACAAAATAGCAGACAAATTGCGGTCTGAATCCCTTTCTTCAAAAGACTGGTGGTCTACATTAAAACAAATAATCGCCCCAAACTCAAGAATATCTGTTCCGCCACTTGAGGTCAATAATAACATAATCACAGACGAGCATGACAAAGCAAATGTTTTAAACAATTTCTTCCAAAGTCAAACACTCCTGGATGAACAAAATGCTGTTCTTCCTGATTTAACTCCAGCTACTGTTGATTCTTTATTGGATCGTATCGTTTTGACTCCTCATGAGGTTGAATTAGTACTCGAGGTATTGCCTGTAGGTAAAGCTTCTGGACCAAATGGGCTGAGTAATCGTATTCTAAAGGAACTTTCGCATCAACTAGCTTCTCCTTTTTGTTCACTCTTCAATGACTCATTGCACAAAGGTGTTGTGCCCGTTTCTTACAAAGAGGCTCATGTTTGCCCTGTTCCGAAGAAAGGTGACTTGTCTGCTGTAAATAATTATCGACCAATATCTCTTCTAAACTCTGAAGACAAGCTTTTTGAACGTCTTGTCTTCAAACGTCTGTATAATCATTTACAAACTTATAACTTGCTCTCTTCGCTCCAGTCCGGTTTTATACCTGGCGATTCAACTGTCAACCAACTTACATATTTATATAATACTTTTTGTCAGGCCTTAGATTCTGGCAAAGAAGTGCGGGTTGTCTTCTGTGACATCAGCAAAGCTTTTGACAGGGTTTGGCATGCAGGACTACTTTTGAAACTTGAAGCAGCTGGTGTCACAGGACAAGTCCTAGAATGGTTTAAGAGTTATTTAACTAATCGAAAGCAAAGAGTTGTTCTGCCTGGTGCTGTCTCAGATTGGATTTTTATACATGCTGGAGTCCCTCAAGGTTCGATCTTAGGACCCCTTTTATTTCTTGTGTATATAAATGATATTGTTCTTGATATAGGTTCCAATATTCGACTTTTTGCAGATGATACAAGTGTTTATATTGTTGTCGATGACCCCGTCACTGCAGCTGCTTGTATTAACGCTGACTTAGGAAGAATAACACAATGGGCTGCTAAGTGGTTAGTCACTTTTAACCCTCCAAAAACTGAATCTATGTTAATTTCGCGTAAATTAAATTTCCTGAAAAATGTCTCTGAAACTCCACTGTGTAGTTGTGGTAGTATCGAGGATTCGCAGCATTATTTTTTCCATTGCTCACATTACCAAACTCAACGCACAGCTTTAATGAATGCTATATCTACAATTCAGACACCTACTTTAAATCTGTTGCTATACGGCAGCTCAAACCTCTCTGTTGACATAAACAAAGCCATTTTTGATAAAGTTCATAAATTTATATTGGACACTAAACGGTTTTAAATCTGTAGTAAATGCATGTTGCAGGTACAACTTGTCCTGAACAATATCTGCATTGTCTGCCTGTGGATGCAAGCTCAGTTGTTCCTCTCCAAGAATGCTATTTTCATATACCTTGTTACACACTGTTTGATTCCTACTACTGTTTTCTTAATACAAACACTTATTGAATTATTTGTTTATTATTTATCTATTTATTTTTATTTTTTTTTTTTTTTATAATTTTTCTTTATTCTTATTTCTTTTTTGTATTCTATATTTTTTGTGTGTGTTTTGTCAACTAATTTATTTTACCTTCTTACATGATATAAACCACAACATTTTGCCTTGATCTGTGAAACGATCTGCCTTCAAGTCAACAACGAAATATACACCGTAGAGGAGAAGAACTCTATAAGTATTTATATGCTTTCGTTCTAATCCTATATCGTTTGTATGTCAAATTTGTTACTTTGTTGTACTTGTATTATGTAATAAAATATGTTTAAACCAAAACACGCCTATTCAAATATATTGAAAATTTCACCACCAAAAAACCGAAAGTTTTCAGATAAAAATTCTGATATGTTTCATATTTCTGCACAAAACATAGACTGTGGGAACTCGCTAGAACCGCCTCGCCGAGGCGCTTCTAACGAGTACCCCACAATTATGTTTTGAGCAGATATAAGAAAAATAATGTATACCCCTGTAAACCCCAATTTTTCTATATAAAAGTGGGGTTTAAGGGAGTCTTAAATATATAGGTATACTTTCGTGATGGGGCCAGCGGTACTGGGAAGATCAATGTTGATCTGGACCTTCGCAGTTGGCATTTGACATAAGGACTATTTTCTTGCGTTGCGTTGCGTTGCAAGCAAATTAATACGATTCGCAACATCTGAAAGCGTACCTCCTAGCATGTGCCGCCCAAAGACGACCTATATCAGCCTGCGCATCCGCGTATTGTGATTAGAGCCATCGTTATCCGCATGAAGAAACTTTGCATCCTTGGCTATCCAAAATGCACCCAGCGAAGATTCTGATCAGACTGCGCGAATGCGCAGTCTGATCTGAATCTTCGCTGGGTGCGCATATCCCAAAAACATGTTTTCTGACGCGCGAGCCATATTTCTTAGTAAATGCTAAACATGGCACGTATTACCATAGAGTCTCCATTAGTGACTTCACAGGAGGCGGTAATAGCCTAGAAAATTAATTCTTTCGGTACTGCACATTCAGTATTTTTTTTTGTCAGCCATGAGTCGGAAAAACGAAACAAGGCTAATATATGAGCCGAAACTTCCGATAACGTACCTCTGGACATGTGCGCCCAGCGAAGATTCAGATCAGTTTGCGCATTCGCGCAGTCTGATCAGAATCTTTACTGTGCATATTTTGACTAAACTTTTCTGAATGCGGAAAACGAAGACTCCGATCAAACTGCGTGGATGCGCAGGCTAATTTGAGTCTTCGTTGAGTGCGCATGCCCGAAGGTACGATACCGGACGTTGCGGTTCATATTTGCGGGCAATGAACCGCATTGTCCAAATGCATATTTCATAGAAAGAGATGAAATATTGCAAAATTTTGCAAAATCATGCGTCCCGAAGAATGTATGGCTGATATTGGCTGATTTTGCGAAAAAAAAAAAAAAAACAAATTGCATGTGAGTAACTACAGTACCAGAGTTAAAGACTGCACAATGATAACATATGGACTTGACGATAATTCTATATGAATTCGCGCCGGCCTCGGTGGCTCAGTTGGATGCGCCGTCCGACTGAAGACCAGGAGGTCGCGGGTTCAACCCCCGCCGAAGTCGGCAACATTGTTTCGTGGGGAGTGATCATGAAATATTTTCTACGGTCATTCTCTCCCTTCCGCTGATTCAAGAAGGGCAGTTGTCAGTTTCTGGCGAAAGAATGTGCACAATACTGGTTAACCGCTTAGAGGACTAAACCTGCCCAGTAAACGTGTGGTTAGGTAAACTGACCGCGCTCGAGATGACCCCATTGGGTTGACTAGGCCGTAAAACCTCAACACAAACAAACAATATGAATTCGCATGACCTGTCTACATGCTGGCAATTGTAAATTTATAATAATACATGTAATTGAGTGGATAAATTAAAGAACGAATTCCTGTGAAACAAGATACTGAGATCGGGCCATTGCTGGCTGGCTACATTGTATATTAACTTGAATGGCTATATCTGATAGAGTTTCCGCCATTGGGAGTGGGGTGTGTGTGTGTGTGGGGGGGGGGGGGGGGGCTACTTCTTCAGGAGAGAATTTGCTAGCAGAGTGGGGAGGGGGTGGAAGCAAATTATTTCCTTTAAGAGTAGCACCCATCTAGACGGTAGACAATTAGTCCCATGCCAAGGACCTGTAAGGGCAATAACGTGCAGGCCACAACGTGAAAAAACAAAACAAAACAAAAAACAAAAAACGTTGCTTCTTATACGTGCGCCCAACGAAGACTCAATCAGCCTGTGCATTCGCGCAGTCTGATCAGATATGCAGGCTGATCTGAATTTTCGCAGGGTTCACATGTCCGACGGTACGTATTCTGACGTTAACGCACGTTATAATGAAACAGAAGCGTGCGTCTTCACACAATATCGTTGTCATTACGACTATAGGCTTATTTAAATATCTAAAATTTGAACTTCTAAAATTTGAACAAGTCAATTTTGCTATCTATGGATGTGTGTAAAAACTGCTTGATAAGTGACAAACAGTGTAGACCCTGACCAGACGCCGCGTGAGAAGAACGCAGCGTCTGATCTGGATCTACACTGCGTTTGCTAAGGCTTGTCTGTCCCAATACTTAGCGTAATTACGGTACAGACGTCAGTTCCTGCAGTAGGGGTTTGAAAAGTCAATGAGTGATCGTTTCTGGGGGATAAGGTCATCTTGCTTGTCGAGTTTGAGAAGGGGCTTGACTCTCACAAGATTAATCAGTCTTTCATTTTTCTTTTTTCTTCTTCTTCTTCTTCTTTTTTTTTTTTTTTTTTTTTCAAAAGTTTATCGGGTAATCTAATCGTCAGTCCAAATAAACTCACCAAGTTTTAAGGCATACATCAAATAGTTATTAAGATGTCTTGCTGACAAGAAAAGTGTGACGAACGAACGGACGAGCGACCCAAACGCAATATGTACCCCTACCCCTTCCAACCTTAGGCATTTTCACGTAGTCGTGACAAAGCAAATGCTCGACTGTAATGTATCTTGGTAGCATTACGAAAACACGCCTATCTAAATATATTGAAAATTTCACCACCAAACAACCGAAAATTTACAGATAAAAATTCTGATATTTTCATATTTCTGCTCAAAACATAGATTGTGGGAACTCGTTAGAACCGCCTCGCCGAGGCGGTTCTAACGAGTACTCACAATCTATGTTTTTGAGCAGACATAAGAAACATGATGTATACCCCTGTAAACCCCAATTTTACTATATAAAAGTGGGGTTTAAGGGAGTCTTAATTATATAGGTATGTTTTCGTGATGGGGCGAGCGGTACTGGGAAGATCAATGTTGATCTGGACCTTCGCAGTTGGCATTTGACATAAGGACTATTTTCTTGCGTTGCGTTGCAAGCAAATTAATACGACTCGCAACATGTTAAAGCAGTATGTTTCCTTACAACAGGTTCTTGCTGGTCTTTCAAAGTGGTTTCGAAGATCGGAATTCCGTCGCATTGCGTTTAACTATCACCACTATCTGGGCTAATGAAAACAGACGACAAGCTGATGATTATTTCTTTTTTCTTCCAAAAAAAAAGGCCATCACGAAAACACGCCTATATAATTTTGACCCCCATAAACCCCACTTTTATATAGTAAAACTGGGGTTTACAGGGGTAGGCATTATTTTCTTCATTTCTGCTCAAAAACATAGATTGTGGGTACTCGTTAGAACCGCCTCGCCGAGGCGGTTCTAACGAGTACCCATAATCTATGTTTTGAGCAGAAATATGAAAAACACAGAGGTTTTTTTTATCTGAAAATTTTCAGTGTTTGGAGGTGAAATTTTCTATATATTTGAAAAGGCGTGTTTTCGTAATGTTTGATGTTTGGAGACTATTTGCATGAACTGTCAAAGCCTATTGCTTCGGAAAAAAAAAAAAATAAATAAAAAAAAAAATAAAAAATGTATTTCAAGACGTCTACCTAGCGTGCGAAGCATTAAACTAGTTAAAGTGTATTTAACATATTCAATAAGCCTATCTCTCTCGGTGCGCAATATTACATTTTCCTTCTCTCAGAGAAACACTTTTCACTGTACCACTCTCTGTCTCAGAATGAAAGATATTGGAGTTTTATCAGACTGCTATCAAAGAGGCAAAATGGACACGGGTTAAATGCCGCCTAAACTCTATATTTGTGGACAATCAGGCCCGAACAAATCGTGCAGACCAAGAAAAGACTATAGAAAATGGCATCGGATCGGGGTCGGAACTGTCTGCCACCGGTCCAGCAATTTTTTCATCATATCAACAGGCACATGCACATATCGTCATCACGATAACATGCCTATATAAGTTTGACCCCCTTAAACCCCACTTTTATATAGTAAAACTGGGGTTTACAGGGGTATACGTTATTTCTCTTATTTCTTATTCTTATTTCTTATTCTCTCCTAGTACTCACAATCTATGTGTTTTTTGTTTTTTTTTGTTTTTTTTTTTTGGTGGTAAAAGTTTCAGTATATTTGAATAGGCGTGTTTCCGTAATGAAAGTGGACTTGTTCAGGAAAAGTACGATTAGAAGGTGTCCAAGATTTACCCCTCCTAACCCTGAGTTTCTTAAATTGACTCTTCCATCCATCTCTATATCTGGACACTTTCATTGCTGCCAAACGGGTGGTAGTTGTTCGGTTAAGGACACGATTGCAAACAGTTTAGAACCTGATGAGACGGCTCATTTTGAGCCGTCTTATCTGGATCTACACTGTTTGCAAAAGTATTTGTCTTGATTAACAGGACTGAAAGGGTTAAGATAACGATAATACAGTCTGGACCGTAAAACTTCAACACAAGCAAAACACAAGAAAAAAAAAACAAAAAAAAAAACAGACTTTGTCTTAGTGCTTGGAGAACTTAAATGTGTCAAGCCAAGCCATGACAATAGGCGTCTTCTGTGTTATATGAACAGAAATGACAATAGGCGTCTTCTGTGTTATATGAACAGAAATGACGCAGCCAAGCCATGACAATAGGCGTCTTCTGTGTTATATGAACAGAAATGACAATAGGCGTCTTCTGTGTTATATGAACAGAAATGATGCAGCCAAGCCATGACAATAGGCGTCTTCTGTGTTATATGAACAGAAATGACAATAGGCGTCTTCTGTGTTATATGAACAGAAATGATGCAGGCACAACCAGCTAAGTCAAAGAATTTCCTTAGATCTACATACAAACAGCCCTCTTTAAACCAACACTCAATACAACGACAAAATTCATTATCATTCCAAAAACACGCCTATTCAAATATACAGAAAATTTCACCTCCAAAAACTGAAAATTTTCAGGTAAAAAACTCTGATATTTTTCATATCTGCTTAAAACATAGATTGTGGGTACTCGTTAGAACCGCCTCGCCGAGGCGGTTCTAACGAGTACCCACAATCAATGTTTTGAGCAGAAATAAGAAAAATAATGTATACCCCTGTAAACCCCAGTTTTATTATATAAAAGTGGGGTTTAAGGGGGTCAAGATTATATAGGCGGGTTTTCGTGATGTAAATACAATTTCACTCTCACGAAATCTTCGTTTAGAGTAGTTGCGGTCATGGTACCAAAGCCGTAATCCAAAATCATAAATCCATAAACGAATAACAAATCAGAATGTTCAGACCAACAGACATGGACCCCAGAACAAAGGGTGTAATCAGGCGTCCGCGGATAGTAAGCATTACTTGGTAAGCAAGCTTCGCCCACCATGCCCATGGGCCTGAACGAAGGAAATATCGGTAGAAGCGTATGTCCGGGATTTGGGAAGTCTACTTATGGCGCGTCACTGGCAAAAACATCAGAAACAATTCTGGAAACTGCCACATTGTAGGGATTGACTAGATCATGATGTCTCCCATAGAACTTCTTAAGTGTTGCTACCAGTTTGGTTTTTTGATACCCCTGGCTCAACAACTTTTGAGTGAGCACTTTCCCACGCTCCATGAAGTCCTGATAATTTGAACAGGTTCTGGCATAACGGATTAACTGTGAAACGTAAACGCCGTATGCTGGTGCAGAAGGGATATTACTGCTCAGGAAAGGAAAGTTAACGATGGGAAAATTGAAGTCATCCCGTTTGTCGTAAAGCCTAGTAGTAAGCTTTCCATTGTCGATGTAGAGATAACAATCCAAGTATGAGGAGGAGGCTGAAGTCTCCGTTGTTTCCTTTATTTCAAGTTCACGTGGGTAGATGAATTCTAAATACTCTGCAAATTTTGTGTTTTTCAGAGACAATACATCATCTATATATCTGTAGGTGAAATTGAATTGTTGTGCGAGGTGTTTCTTGCCTGCTTGGAGGAGACTTTGTACAAACTCCGCCTCATACGAGTATAAAAACAAGTCGGCAAGTAACGGTGCACAATTAGTACCCATCGGTATGCCGATTGTTTGTTGAAATATCCGACCGTCGAACTCCACAAAAATATTGTCGATTAGATATTCCAGCATCTTAATGACATCTGCATCTGAGTATTTTTGTGGTGCATTAGAGGTAATAATTAGTCACAAATTATACCAGAATATTGTATTTGATTCTTTTAAACACGTATGTTTTGGATATTTGTTAGAATCGCCTCACTGAGGCGATTCTAACTAATATCCAAAACATATGTTCTTTGAGGAAATAAGAACAAAACAAGACCTTTCTTACATATCAATCTGCTCATTAAGTATTCTGTACAACAGCAAATTCATTTTAATGGCAACGTCTTTAGGAACAAATGCTGTCGTTGTAACGAGAGTTCACTATGCTGTCGTTGTAACGAGAGTTCACTGTATTGTATGTATGGTTTACATGTACAATGGTTTCGTAAGTACTCATACTAGGCTTAGAAAGGCATACGTCCTGAAGATTCTTTTCCCCGTGGAGCCGCAGAAATACAGTTGAATGTGACATTTAGCCCCCACCCCTCCCTCCTTCATCCCAAAAAGCCCGCACACACACACACACACACACACACATAAAATAGAGAGAGAGAGAGAGAAAAAGAGAGAGAGAGAAAGAGAGAGAAAGAAAGAAGGAAAGAAAGAAAGAAAGAAAGAATGAGACAGACAGAGAGATAGAGACAGACAGAGAGACAGACAGACAGCGAGAGAGGTGAGAAATGAGAGAGTACATCTTAAATGTCGCATTTGTCGCAAGGGCAAAATGGCCTTTGTGATAATAACGTTCTCTAATTTGAGGACGATGCCAGACTATAGTATGTCCACTTCTATCAATCTTATTATTACATGAGCCGTGAGGGTAAACATGCATTGTCGTTTATGTAAACGCCATAGACCGGATCGAATGCGAGGATTAATCCCCACACGTATGATGATAACAGGGCTTGCGAGGCGAGATATAGTGCATAAGAAATCCCTTATAATGACCAGAATGCACACATACTTGTTAATGGACTGCACCTGAACTGCCGTTTCCCAATACAATATAAGGTACTTTTTCTATTGTCGTCTATGCATTAACGACCGGCGGTCGCATAAAATGCTAACATCTTTTATGACTTGCCAAAATAATTTAATTTGTCGTTATTTAATTTGGCAAGCAATGAAAGTTAATCAGACAAATTATGCCGTATTTAGGGAGATCAGAATAGGATCTGACGGGCGTATATTGTAATAACCCATGTGTTGGGACACACAGGGCTGAACAAATGATATAGACCCAGATCGGACGCCACAGAACGCGGTATCCGATGAGAGTCTGCACTGTTTGTCACCCAGTCAATCCAACAATTTTTAGATCATCACGAAAACATACCTATGTAATTTTGACGCCCTTAAACCCCACTTTTATGTAGTAAAACTGGGGTTTACAGGGGTATACATTATTTTTCTTAATCATCACGAAAACATACCTATATAATTTTGACCCCTTAAACCCCACTTTAATATAAGTAAAACTGGTGTTTACAGGGGTATACATTATTTGTATTATTTCTGCTCAAAACATAGATTGTGGGTACTCGTTAGAACCGCCTCCCTGCTCAAAAGATAGATTGTGGGTACTAGTTAGAGCCGCCTCGTGGAGGCGGTTCTAACGAGTACCCACAATCTATGTTTTGAACAGAAATAAGAAAAATATTAGAATTTTTTATCTGAAAGTTTTCATTTTTTGGTGGTAATATTTTCGATATATTTGAATAGGTATTTTTTCGTAATGTCTGCTCAAAAATATAGATTGTGAATACTCGTTAGGACCGCCTCGGTGAGGCAGTTCTTCTGTCTACCCACAATCTATGTTTTGAGCTGAAATATGAAAACATCAGAAGTTTTATCTGAAAATTTAAATAATAATAATAATAAACAGGTAAAACTGATTTATAAAACTGTATGTTCATTTTATTGTATTTACTCTAAGTATTCGGACATAAAAGGTCTGAGAAGACAGCTAGAGCATGATCAGACGCCCAAAATGTAAAAAATGTAATTGCTTTTAAAATAGTATACTTTTTCTTTAGAATTCAGCCTTTTAGCTAAATGATCTTTGTAGAAGCGGTTAACGTTCCTGCAAAATCACGCACACTCTCATGCACAGAGAGATAAAGAGAGAGGGAGAGAGAGAGAGAGAGAAAAAGAGAAAGAGAGAGAGAGCGGCTGCTGTAAAAAAAATGTCAGACAATATTTACTTCCGTTTTCGTGGATTTTATCGATGTTTAATTGCCTGCGAATTACTCGGAAACAGAAGAAAGTCCGAAGGGATTTACATTAAGTTTTTTAGGGCTTCGCCGACGTTTAAACATCGATAAATTTAGTAAATATATAAATAAATGGACATTACGAAAACACGCGTATTCAAATAAAATGAAATTTTCACCACTAAAAACTGAACGTTTTCAAATAAAACTTCTGATATTTTTCATATTTCTGCTCAAAACATAGATTGTGGGTACTCTATAAAACCGCCTTGGTACGTACAAGTTTTGTTTTTGAGCAGAAATAAGAAAAATAATTTATACCCTGTAAACCCTAGTTTTACTGTATAGAAGTGAGGTTTTAGGGGTCAAAATTATATAGGTATATGTAAACTTTGAAAGTGTGAGGTAAGTAGCTTCAGAAACCTACGCGAAGAAAAAAGTTCCCCGATTCCCTGCTCAAGGATTTATCGAAGTATAAATGCCGTTTTTAAATCTGTTTTTGACTGATCACATTCCGCTTTACAAGTAAAACAAACAAAAACAACAACAACAACAAAAAAAAAAACATAGGTTATCATTTATTCAGAGGAATGTTACTGATCGAGAGTTTGCCCTCGACCAATCACATCCCGCTAAATAAATGAAGAAAGGTTTTCACTTATTTAGAGGACTGTGATTGGTCGATAGCGAATTTAAACAGCATTTATACTTCGATAAATTCTTAAGGTGGATATATACGGTAATCGCAGACAAGGTTAAAGCAATAATTGTGCACGGATTAATGTACCACAAGTCTTATTATAAAACCACTTTATAAATCAGTAAGGTATAATTTGAGACACAACGTGATATAATAAGAACAATGGAGGACCTTGAGTGGCATGCGCATCTGCGCATTATGATCAGATCCTTCGTTGCACGTTTACAGAAGAAATGTCTGAATAGTTTATACTTCATCGAAGAACAGTGAAGGGCCCAGATGAGACTGCGCAGAAGTACAGACTGATCTCGCAATTCGTTATTTTCTCTTACATAAGGTCCCTTTTATTAGAACGCCCACCAGTTCTGCGTGCGTATATAGATACAACATCTATTATAACTGTCTAATGGAACGTTGCACGCTCTTTTACAAAGGATCCGGGTGTCAAGACAAAGTCCCTTAGGGCGTTAAGGCAAGAGGATATATTTGCCATTCTTTTCACTGTTCAAGGTGCATACCCTTGAGGTGCATACATTGCATATGTATTCATTGTACATGCAAGATGCTCTGCGTAGGAAAATATTCTTCACGCCATATGCTACACGCAAACGCGAAATTACTGGTAATCCTGTTCATCTACGCAGTTTGCTCGGATTTTCTCTGCTTAGAATACATTCTATACTAGTCACTGATTCTGCTTGCTGGCAACGAAGGCCCTGATCAGAATACGCATGCGCATTCTGATCAGGGCCTTTGTTGACCGCATATGCCATAACGATCTTTACCCCACGTTGTGAATAAATATTTTGAATAAGACGAACCATGAATAACACGAACCGTGAATAACACGAACCATGAACAAGACGATGCGCAGATTATCTGATCTTTATGGTGGCATATCGATTACACGAAAGCACATTTTTACCGTGTACCGATCCAGCAATTACGATATCTATAATGCTGCATCTTTTTAACAGACTGTTATTCTTTAAAATGCTTATATGGCAATCAGACACTCTTTGTATAATCAATAGAACGTGCACTATACCATCCTGTAATATCACCCTGGAAAACGTTAAATATGAACTGAGTCACGCTTGCGAGACGAGGAGGGATATAGCACAATAACTACACTAAACCATCAATGACTCGCAAACCAATGGCTGGTTTACTTAAGCTCGTTGTTTGAGTCCCTAGAAAATTCTTTTGATGACTTCAGAAAAAACAAATATTTAGGGATGTTTAGGGAAATTTTCTTACTTTCTCATGAAGTGTATGTTGTGTGTACTCATTAGAATTACCTCATCGGGACGATTCCAATGGGTACATAGAACAGACCATTGTTTTATAGAAGATCGAAAAACATCGGATTCCCTGAATTATCCCCATTTGCCTCTTGGCCTGACGCTATGATTAACATATATCAAAGACACGATGAAGTTAATAATAATAATAATAATAATAATAATAATAATAAAAATAAAAATTATAATAAAAATAATATTATAATAATAATTATAATAATATTAATATTTTTTTACTAAGACATCTGGTTAATCGCCTTACTCTAATCACCCGTTATTTGCTACAAGTATAACAAACCCACTCGGAATACAACATATCATTTGAATAAAATACTTTCGGATCTTGATATTCAGACCAATATGCCAGGACCAGAAGATTGCAAACTTTGAAATAGTTTTAATCCTTGCAAACTCTACAGACCAGAAAACATGTTTGGCAAATAGAGTAGATCCAGATGAGGCAGCACTTAAGAGCCGTCTCATCGGGATCTACACTGTTTGCCTTCTTTGTCACTACTCTGCTTGCAATTTTAATTTTGTCTACGCGACACCCTTTATTGAGAAAATGGAAACATTCCATATCATAGACGGAAGAGTGCACTTCAGAAACTCAGGCGTAAAAAGGTTAATAAGCGGTAAATCGTGTTATCACTGGTGATTAAAAATTACTGTTGACTTTTAAATTTGCTCAACAACCACCAAGCAGGCCAAAGTACTTTTTTGTTGTTGTTGTTGTTGTTGTTGTGTGTGTGTGTGTGTGTGTGTGTGTGTGTGTGTGTGTGTGTGTGTGTGTGTGTGTGTGTGTGTGTGTGTGTGTGTGTGTGTGTGTTCTCGAAATTAACTTCAACAAACATCAGGGAAAACTATATGAGCTTAACGCCAATTCTATAACTGCTTGAACAATATATTGATACTAAAGCTAAATAAAGCTGGACATATGTATTTGTATATCATTTTTGATCGGGAACAATTTCAAATAAAAGACAAGAGCACCGCATGCGGGTGCCAACGCTCGGCTGCAGTTTGACCTTAGAAATTAGGTCAAGGTTACCAAATTCCTTTCTGCAATGGAGACCCTCCTAATTATGCTAAATACCAAACATGATCAGAATTCATCCATCAGTTCTTGAGAAATCGCAGTGAAACCATTTTTCAACAAAAATTCGAAAGTCGAAAAAGGGGCATAACTGTTCCAAAAAATAATTTGAGGGTTACCTACCCTATTGGTATGAGTTCCCCTTTTCATAATAAACAACTAGTCCGAGTTTCAAGTAAATATCTTCAGTAATGACAGAGATATTACAAAATGTCCAAGTTTTTGCACGACGACGACGCAGACGCAGACGACGCCAGAGCTATGACAATACCTCGTCGTTTTCTTCGAAAACAGCCGAGCTAAAAATACATGTTGAAGATATACAGTCGAAATTCAATGGCTCGAACATCTTTGGGGCCGTTGCAATTTGTTCTAGACATGGGTAGTTCGAGCTACTGAGGGTTAATCAAAGCGCTTGGTCAGCAGGCGAATAGGGATAATTTAGGAATGTTTTTTTTCAATCTTCTACAAAATAATGGTATGTTGAGTGAACTCATTAGAATCGCCTCGATGAGGCGATTCTAATGAGTACACACAACATACATTTTCATGATAAAATAAGGAAAGTTCCTCAACCTTTGTCTAAATATTTGTTTTCTTGAGCTACTGGGAAGAATTTCCTTGGGACTCACAAAAAAAACGAGTTCGAATCAGCCACGGTAAACGAGTCATCGGTTTTCGAGTCGTTGAAGTTTTACTATACGTATTTTGCTCTAAGCAAAACCATGCATCACGTTTACCCAAATTTTATTTTCACCTTCTGAAACCAGGTATCCTACGCTGCCATGGAAAGTACTTTGACCAAGCAGACTAAGATGCAAATAGCATTACGAAAACACCCCTATTCAAATATACAGAAAATTTCACCTCCAAAAACTGGAAAATTTTCGGATAAAAACTCTAAAAAAAATCATATTTCTGCTCAAAACATAGATTGTGGGTACTCGTTAGAACCGCCTCGGCGAGGCGGTTCTAACGAATATCCACAATCTATGTTTATGAGCAGAAATACGAAAAATAATGTATACCCCTCTAAAACCGAGTTTTACTATATAAAAGTGGGAATTAAGGGGGTCAAAATTACATAAGCATGTTTTCGTGATGATTTGTTTTTATTGTTGACGGCTTCATTACGTCAACAAATTAAAGCAGGAAATTGTCAACACTAAAACCTACATTCAGACATCCATTAATGGGACGTCTGTTGTTGTTGATCATAAAAAAGTCTTACTACCAAGTTTACTGCAAGTATTAAAGATAACGCCCTTTCTATTTTGCACTGGTTCCAAGCTTCATAAACTACGTACAAAGCACATTTATTGCAAAGTATAGTTCATCACTAATACAGAGCTGTCTGGATTATTAACTTCTTGCCCCGCCGCAATATAAATGAATTCTAAAGGAAATGACCCTTGAGAGAAATGAGCATACTCGCAAAACTGAAGACAGGTAAAGTGTCAAGTCATCTGGGTCAGATTAGCTAGTTTCGGCCTATTAGGCTTCACCAGTGTCGTCATCTTACGAAAACAAGCCTATTCATATAAACTGAAAATTTTAGCACCTAAAAATGAACATTTTCAGATAAAAATTCTGATATTTTTTTCATATCTCTGCTCAAAACATAGATTGTGGGTACTCGTTAGAACCGCCTCGGCGAGGCGGTTCTAACGAGCACCCACAAGCTATGTTTTTGAGCAGTGATAAGAAAAATAATGTATACCCCTGTAAATCTCAGTTTTACTATATAAAAAAGAGGTTTAAGGGGTTCAAAATTATATTGGTATGTTTTCGTGATATAAACCATCAACATATAAACAAAGGAGAATCGTAACAGATGAATCGCCTTTAAATGGTCAGTAAGAAAACTACTGGGCGTGGAGGGTTGGGGAAGGGGTGGGGGCGGGGGCGGGGAGAGCTCAAACTAGTTTTTCTTGTGCGAAACCTCACCATTAATTCTGATTAAATAATTAGCTCAGAATTGCAAATATATGTTCGGTCCGCATAAGGGTCCTCTTCCTCATCTGTGAAACATCATCTGTGAAAAATCAAGAACACACTGATGAAGTAAGGCAAAGGGCTCGAAAGCGATCTGAAGCCAAGACACAGGAAAACCACAAATAGAACCCCGATGGGACACGACCACAGACATTAGATGCAAAATTGTAATTTAGCATGCAAAACAGTAATATCAACGACTCGTTTGAGAAGAACCAGTTTTGCAAGACAGACCAAACTTTTATTGCGTATGTTCTACCAAACTGTCGCATCTCGTACCACACATAACTGGTGTCATTCTGTCGACAGACACGTATTAAACTTTCGTATACAAAAGACATGGTTTTTAACAGCGTGAGCCACGAGTATTTGTTTTAAAGAAGACGAATTTAAAGGCTCCATATTCCTCAAAAATAGACATTTTATTATCAAAGAAAGGTTTAATAAATTGATACATAGTATTAATACAATCATAAAACGTGGCACCTGACAGCCTGTAAAATTTCAGTTAGTCTCACGTTCTTGAAAAGAACAGATTTGTTATCGTATTTCTGAATTAATGTTGCCAGCATTAAGTCAGAGATATCATAAATAATCATTTCAATTTTGATGCAGTGCAAAAACGAGAGACTAACTGAAATTTTACAGACAGTAAGATGCCACAATGTATGATTGTATCAATGCCATATATCAATTCATTTAACCTTTCTTGGATACAAATGTCTAATTTTGAGGAATATGGAACCTTTCACAGTAAGTTCTACTGAAA
Organism: Anodontia alba; assembly: GCA_964016985.1. Classification (NCBI taxonomy): domain Eukaryota; kingdom Metazoa; phylum Mollusca; class Bivalvia; order Lucinida; family Lucinidae; genus Anodontia; species Anodontia alba. The sequence goes on from OZ024835.1 coordinate 69,266,304, forward strand.
TAGAATTGTAATTGCATACTTCCAGTTAGCACTATGCGTACAGCTTGCCTAACCCGTTTCCGTTTATGTCTTAATTTCGGACATTTTGGCAGGCAAATGCTAAAAAGCAATCCATCATACATATGACGCATGCTAGGAGAATATAAATATGCAGACATTTATTTTGTAAAAACTTACATATTTTGCAATCATTTAAGTGATTTTAAATTACAATCATTTTGCTATCCATCCTGACATGCTTTCGTGTGACTTCCAGACAGCTGATCACGTGACTTAAATGTGATTGCGTTTTGTAAACATAAGGGAAATAAGCATTTTTCCTATGCATCGATGTATTCCGTTATAAAATGATACCGTATTCACTCTAAATAATTAGACAGACAGGCCTTAATAAACAGTGTAAACCTAGATCAGACGCCGCAGAACGCGGCGTCTGATCTGGGTTCACACTGTTTGCCACTCATCCAGCCGTTTGTCAGACACAACATCAGGCAGTCAGTTTGCAAGTGGACTTTTGGCATTTTTAGAATTACAATATGCAAATAATTCGGGTAAATACGGTATGCACAATTTACCAAATCTATCTGAAATGTCTCATTGAAATTTTGAGTCCAAAGGATCGACCGAATACCTCGAACCCTCTCTGGATCTGCCTCTATCGGTATCCGTCCTCAATAATATGGCGGAATAGAGCCTTATCGCATGTACCGACGACCAGTGCCTAGATCCCGAAAACATGCCTATATAATTTTGACCCCATTAAACCCCACTTTTATATAGTAAAACTGGGGTTTACAGGGGTATACATTATTTTAGCTATTTTTGCTCAAAAAAAAAAAGAAAAAAAATAGATTGTACCCACAACCTATGCCTTGAGCTGAAATATGAAAAATATCAGTATTTTTTATCTGAAATTTTCAATTTCTGGTGGTAAAATTTTCAATATATTTGAATAGGCATGTTTTCGTTATGGATTGCGTTGTCTGATTAGGACGTTTGTTGCACCTATATAGAATCAATGGATACTTCATAATATATCGGTGAACAAAGAAGGTGTATAATAGACTACGCGGAAACGCAATCTGATCTAGGTCTCAACTGGACATATGACGTAAACGCCCTTTTCCCACGCTCCACATCAAAAAGTCTTTTGAGAGCAAATTGCAGCACATTCAGTGCTATAAAAAATCAGTCTCAGGTAACTTGATGCACTTGATTGATTTCCTGCCGTTTTTCACAAGGGCGCTAATTTTGTGACTTCCTGTTCGCTTCCCTGCACACCAAGACCCTTCTGAAAAGGGTCTACTCTACAAGGAAAGAATTTGCTCCCTAGGGGAGCAAATTCTTTCCTTATAGAGTAGAGCTCTTTAAAAGGACGGAATAAATTTAGACTAAGTTACCATCCTTTGAAGTGCAACGATTTCCTTTAAATGAATTTGGCTTGATGCACATTGAAAGGACAGCATGTGACAAGGATGGTATAATTGATCCGAAATGAACATCAATTTATGTACATTTAGGTACATGTAATTGATCTCATTATAACATGAAAGCAACATTAGAACCTGCTTCAGGAAACAGATCAGCCTTGCATGAGAAAAATATCACATGAGCTTTCTTATACTTTCTGGACCTTCTACCAACCTTAATTCCCATTTTTCTACCCCACGCCAATGACGGACGATCATATGGTGTTTACCCTGTCGTGTGTATGTATGCATGTGTGTGTGTGTATGTGTGTGTGTATATGTGTGTGTGTGTTACCAATTTCGTGTCTGTTCCATAACTTTGTTATTCCTTGATGGATTTCAAAACTACTTAACATAAATGTTTACCGTCATAAGAAAATGTGTCGCGCGTTCAGACTCAGGTCCGTAGCTCCATGGTCAAATTCTCACTTGAAGGCCACAGGTCAAAAATTGGGTCTATTTTTTCGTGTCCGTTCCATAGCTTTGCCATTCATCTATGAATTTAGAAATTTCTTGGCAGAAAGGTTAACCATTATAAGACGATGCGTCGCGCGCAAGATCCAGATTAGTAGCTCCAAGGTCAAGGTCACACTTATAATTCAAAAGTCAAAAATGTGGTCTACGTTTCTGTAACTTTGTCTTCCAATATGGGATTTCGAAATAATTTGACACAAGTAATTATTACAACAAGACAGTGTGCGCGTGCAAAGGCCAAGTTGCTGCATCAAAGATTAAGGACATATTGTGTTCGCTACCTCAAAGGTCAAGATCATTTCTTGATGGATTTCGAAATTACGTTGCAGAAATGTTAACCATTATGAGGCGATTTATCGCGCGCAAGACTCAGGTCCGTAGCTTCATGCCAAGGTCAGACTTAGAGGTCAGAGGTAAAAAAATGTTGTATTCGCTTTATGTATGTCACACAACACTCATTTCTGTGTCCTATGCCATTTAGCGGGGGCATCTGTGTCGTATGGACACAAATCTGGTTTAATTATACGAAGTGGTCGATTAAGTGATAGACCTAAATTTTGAACAAATGAAGCATTTCTTTTTACGGTTGTTTGCAAAAATATCAGAAAATCTTGTTTATTAAATTGCAAGGGGCGGGCCTAACTATGCGCAAGGAAAGCTTTAAATCTAACGTTATTTGGCTATTTACAGTCAACTGTAAATAGCCAATTTAACGTTATTTGGCTATTTACAGTTGACTGTAAATAGCCAATTTAACGTTTTTTTTTTTTTTTTTGTTTTTTTTTTTTTGTTTTTTTTTTTTTTTTGGGGGGGGGGGGGCGGGGGCTATTTACAGTTGGCTGTAAATAACCATTCCGTTAAATTTAATCTGATGACAATAGTTAAGAGCAGGAAACTTAAAAACGTTTTGTTCTCTTCTAATTTGGGACAGAAAATAGGACTTGACATTTCGTTCAAATGACAATTCTAATGAAATGTTAAGTCTTATTTTCTGTGCAAAATAAACATCATTACGAAAACACGCCTATTCAAATATATAGAAAATTTCACCTCTAAAAACTGAAAATTTTCAGATAAAAACCTCTGATATTTTTCATATTTCTGCTCAAAACATAGATTGTAGGTACTCGTTAGAACCGCCTCGACGAGAAATAGGAAAAATAATGTATATCCCTGTAAACCCCAGTTTTACTATATAAAAGTGGGGTTTAAGGGGGTAAACATTATATAGGCGTTTTTTCGTGATGTATCCTGAGAAAGGAAGACTGGAAACTATTTAACGGTCACTAAGATTTTGTACACTATGTAACCATATGGCAATTGGTGATCAATCTCACTATTTGATTTCAATGTGAGTTTTTTTTTTTTTTTTTTTTTTTTTTGTTTTTTTTTTTTTTTTTGTTGTTGTTGTTGTTGTTGTTTTATTAAGACTGAAATTAGACGGCTTTGTTATATTTTATGTGAAAGAAATAAAAGTTCTATTCTGTTCCGTTCTGTTAACATAATGAAATTCCGAGTCATTTTCGAAACTGGACAACCATGGACGAACAAGCCCGAAGGTTCATTTTCTTGCACTGCGGCAAACATACAAGTGTCGAATTTGGCGTGACTGGTATTTTATGGTCAGTATTAGATATCTGTTACCAGACGAATAAGACATATTAATTTAGATTTCTTTATCGCTCAGCATGCAGAGAAAAAATAATGCAGCAGATGACATTTTTACTTTTCCTTTTTTTTTTTTTTTTTTTTTTTTTTTTTTTTTTTAGAAAATAGGCTTTGACACTGCATGAAAATTGTCTCTTCAGGAGACAATTTGCATAAAATGTCAAAGCCTACTTTCTGTGAAAACTAAGAAAAATATCAATTTGTCGTCTGGTGAAATTGTCCGGAGGATGATAAAGGTTAAATAAATTGCGTCAAATAACATATGTTTAACGCGCATGCGCAAGAAAGAAGTCACAACATGTAACTGGTTTGTCTAATTTAAGAAATCTTGGACACTGAAGTAGCTGCCATGAAAACCAAATGACCAAGATCAGGCTGCGTCTATGCATGGTATGGCATGGTTTATCGGTGCATTTGCAAGCAAATTATTATTATTATTATTATTTCTTTTTTTTTTTTTTTTTTTTTTCTTACAATTTCTCATATCTTTCCTTCACGATAGGTCATTGCTAAGTTGACACCAGGCCAAGAAATATCAAAGAGAGATCCAAATAAGACTGGCTAATTTTTCACTGCTAAACAGCTAAGATTGTACAAATGACATAAGAAGACCTTTATCAGACTATATCGTGCGCATGCGCGGAAGCCTCGGCCTAAGTGAGACTGCATGTGTCGCAAAGTCCGTTCAATTTGTTTTGGAGATGCCCAGATATTCGTCTTCAGAAAATGGCATTTGGGATCAGCTGCTTTCACGACTATAAAAATAATTCTCATTTAATTAAAGGTCAGAATAATTTAATGCGAACTCAGCAGTTCATCACGACCTAGACAAAAAAAAAAAGCCCACGCAGTCTAACGTGTATACCGTAAAATCCTTAATAATCGGACAGGCAGGAATAGGCAAGTAGTATAGGCCCTGATCAGACGCCGCATATCGCGGCGTCTGGTCAGGGTCTACTCTGTTTTGCATTCATTCAGCAGTTTTTAGACACATCAATAGGTAGTAGATTGGATTTGGTCAAAGTTTAGGTAAAGTATGGTTATGAGTTATGTCAGAATACGAAAGCTTCAATACGGTAATGCACTACTTGATCCGCGCTTCGAAATAACCCGTCTTTGGGCATGCGCACTATGGCCGTGGCAAACGCAATAAGTTTCTATACTAGTGCATCGAAGTGCAGTTTTTATTTTTTATTTCATTTTCCGTTTGATATTTGGGACTGTTCTTACATATTATATAATATGCTTTCATGAAAACGAACCAACATTCTGATTAAGCTCAGGTGCATGGTGCATGTGCAATAATCAGATAATCAGGCAATAATAAAACAATATGCCATAATAACCTCAGTAGACTTTTGCAGCGAATATATACCCAGATTAGTTTGGTACATGATAATAGTTCGTCTATCGTTACTGACAATGACCAATCTTTATCACATACGGTACTATGCTACTGTTTGTGTGTTCTAAGATAGCTGATTAGACCAATTCTAGCTCTAAACTGTCTGTTGCAGATGGAACAACAGAGGTCAGAGCAAGACAGCTCTGTTGGTGATGCCTTAGCTCTGGCTTTGCGCTGTGCACGTTTCTGCTCGGCTTCGCTGATTCTGTTTGCCTCACATTCACTAGCATCTCTTCTGATGAGGCCTCGCCACTTTGCTCGGTCCTGTGCAATTTGTTCCCATGACTGTTGGTATGTTGAAGTCCTTGAGGGAGGCTTTATGGGTGTCTTTGTATCGCTTCTTCTGACAACCATGGGAGTGTTTGCCCATTTCTTGTTCTCCATAGAGGATTTTCTTTGGCAAACTTTCCTCAGGCATCCTGGTAACATGGCCTGTCCATCTTAACTGTGCCAGTTTCAGAAGAGTATGTACACTCTTCATCCCTGCCCTTTTCAGGACTTCTGTGTCTGGAATCCTGTCTTGCCACTTAATCTTTAAACGTTTTCTAAGGCAGCTTGTATGGAAGTGGTTCAGTCTTTTGGCGTGATTATGTACAATCAAAGGTAGGTAGGAAAGTAGTTTGTTTGGTAAGTAGGTGTGTGTGTGTGTGTGTGTGTGTGTGTGTGTGTGTGTGTGTGTGTGTGTGTGTGTGTGTGTGTGTGTCCATTGATGAAAATACTATATTCTTCTCTTGGCAACTCAAAAGCATGAATAAAGTGAAACCAAACATTCTGTGGGGGTGGGAACGGGTGTGTGTATGGGGTCGGTGGGGCGGGGGGGAGCACAAATTATTCAAGAACTACTTCATTATTTGAGTTTACGTAAAAATACAGTGGTTATCACAATGATAATAATATCTCGCATATATCAACACTACCCTGCAATTTTAAGATATCTCTAAGATGTAGCTTAATACACAGCATCCACCATTACGTAAACACGCCTATTCAAATAATATGGAAAATTTCACCTCCAAAAACTGAAAATTTTCAGATAAAAAATTCCTACATTTTTCATATTTCTGCTCAAAACATAGATTGTGGGTACTCGTTAGAACCGCCTCGGCGAGGCGGTTCTAACGAGTACCCACAATCTATGTTTTGAGCAGAAATAAGAAAAATAATGTATACCCCTGCAAACCCCAGTTTTACTAAATAAAAGAGGGGTTTAAGGGTGTCAAAATTATATAGGCATGTTTTCGTGATGCACTCTAGCACTTCTCTGTCGCCACAGTGTATAAAATAAAACGTTTTGTGTTGGCTAAAAGACAGTTTGCTTCCATCACGAAAACATACCTATATAATTCTGACCCCCTTAAACCCCACTTTTATATAGAAAAACTGGGGTTAACAGGGGTATACATTATTTTTCTTATATCTGCTCAAAACAGATTGTGGGTCCTCGTTAGAACCGCCTCGACGAGGCGGTTCTAACGAATACCCATAATCTATGTTTTGAGCAGAAATGTGAAAAATATCAGAATTTTTATTGTGAAAAATTGCCATTTTTTGGTGGTAAAATTTTCAGTGTATTTGAATAGGCGTGTTTTCGTAATGCAACACATTTAAGTCAGTTATACATAGTATAATTTGATGACATACACATTAAATAAATGTTTACTATTATTTGTCATCTATATAGTGATAAGAAAACCAATATAGATATAAAACAACGTTAATCTTAACGATTTCTATTCGCATTGTTAGCTTATAATAGACCTCCAAAATGTATACATGATGGTCATTATCGTGATAGTATAGTAACTGATAGGATTGGTTGTGCCTCAGAGCCTTATATATATACATAACGGCAGAATCCGAATTAGATTAAGATACATATATATATATATATATATATATATATATATATATATATATATATATATATATATATATATATATATATATATATATATATATATATATATATATATATATATATATATATATATATATATATATATATATATATATCTTTGATCCCTGCCTCTGATATATCATTTGTTATTAGATTATTCTGATCCCAAGATACGATAAGGTATTTTATTTTCACCTTTTATTTTCATTCCAACTTCAGACATAACCTTATACCTCATTACGAAAACACGCCTATTAAAATATATAGAAAATTTCACCTCCAAAAACTGAAAATGTTTAGATTAAAAAACTCTGATATTTATCATATTTCTGCTCAAAACATAGATTGTGGGTACTCGTTAGAACCGCCTCGGCGAGGCGGTTCTAACGAGTACCCACAATCTATGCTTTTGAGCAGAAATAAGAAAAATAATGTATACCCCTATAAATCCCAGTTTTACTACATAAAAGTGGGGTTTAAGGGAGTCAAAATTATATAGGCATGTTTTCGTGATGCTACTGATAGTGAATGATTCTGTTAAAGCGAAAAATTTACTACCCATATAAAATTCCATTACCAAATATTATCATTCACCTAACATGTCTGGTAACCTATGTAACACAACTGTAACTACTATTCTTAAACAGACTCCTTGCAAATCTTTACTTGGACGGTTACAACTTTTATTGTGCTTCTAAAGACAGACTCTAGCAAAATAAGGCGAAACAATGAATTTCCATTACTATCATTAAAGTCCAATGATCTGTAAGGCTATTTTCCTTCTGCCTAGACATTGTTGTGTCTTCACATTTACATATTTGAGACATAGTCTGGTGCTTGGAATACAAATTTTGATGCTCAGAATGCATATTCTGACACTAAGAATAGCTTTTCTAGGTCCTTTCATAGACATATGTAAATTCGTAATAATAACTTTAGCAAATTATATCCAACAATATTGATCTGACTTTTGTTTATAACATCACGAAAACAAGCCTATATAATTTTGACCCCTTTCAACCCCACTTTTATATAGTAAAACTGGGGTTTACTGGGGTATACATTATTTTTCTTATTTCTGTTGGCAAGGCGGTTCTAACGAGTACCCAAAATCTATGTTTTTGAGCAGAAATAGGAAAAATACTAGAATTTTTTATCTGATTTTTTTTTTTTTTTTTTTTTTTTTTTTTGGAGGTAAAAGTTTCAGTATATTTGAATAGGCATGTTTTCGTAATGGATCTGATTTTTGTTCATAAGTGTTAGTGCTTGTAGTTTATGTATTGGTGGGAAAAAATGTGCAAATAGACGCATGGAAAAGATGAAAATCAAGTACATATAACAAACAATTTATGTTTTCAACACAAGAGTGGAGTTAATTTCTAACGGTGCTAAAGTCACTGAACTGCTCTAATTTATATGCAAGCTCATCGTGTTATAAATGATTCTAAATGTGCCTAATAGTAATTTATCTTTAAGGATTATAATTTTCTGCGTATTTAAGAGATAAAGCAACACTGTTTGTTCTAGGGGAAAATCATATTACCGTAACATCACGAAAACATGCCTATATAAAGTTGACCCCCTTGAACCCCATTTTTATATAGTAAAACTGGGGGTTAACAGGGGTATACATTATTGGTCTTATTTATGCTCAAAAACATAGATTGCGGGTACTCATTAGAACCGCCTCGGCGAGGCGGTTCTAACGAGTACCCACAATCTATGTTTTGAGCAGAAATATGAAAAAAAATATCAGAATTTTTATCTGAAATTTTTCATTTTTTGGTGGTATTTTTTTCAGTATATTTGAATAGGCTTGTTTTCGTAATGTATTTTATCCGCAGCATGGAAAAGCTAACAATCGGGCCAGCGCACGACAAAAACTACAATAAGACATGTGCGACCAGAGAAGACTCATCCGCGCAGTCTGATCAGAGTCTACGCTGATCGCATGCGCCTTCAACAGTCTCCGGGCTATCCAAAGAGGAATGCACGAGAACCCAAGCTATTCTAACTGGATGTAGATGGCTAACATGCTGCAAAACAATAGCAAGATAATAGTCTTTAAGAAAGACGTGATCTACAAAATCCCCCTGTGTGTGTGTGTGTGTGTGTGTGTGTGTGTGTGTTTCTCATATCGTTCCTTTACGATAGTTTATTCCTAAATTGACAAAAGTCCAAGAAATATCGAAGAGAGATCCCACTAAGACTGGGGAAGTAAAAAAAATGGCTAATTTGTCACCACTTAAAGCCAAAATTGTACAAATGATTAAAGGACACCTTTATCATACTACATTTATGTTTGTGCGCATGCGCGGAAGCCTCGGCCTTTGTCGGAAAGTCCGTTAAATTTGTCTTGGAGATGCCCAGATATTAATTCAGAAAATGGCATTAAGGATCAGCTTCTATCACGACTATTAAAATATTTCTCATTAAATTAAAGGTCAGAATAATTTAAAGCGAACTCAGCAGTTAATCACGACCTAGACGAAAAGCCCACGCAGACAAATGCGTATACCGTATAAGCCTTAAGAATTCGGACAGACGGTAATGAGCAAACAGTGTAGACCCTGATCAGACGCCACGTTTCGCGGCGTCTGATCAGGGTCTACTCTGTTTACCATTCATTCAGCAGTTTTCAAACACATCGAAAGGTAGTTAAACGGATTCGGACACCATAAAACCTTTCCATACCTATCCTAAAATTAAAAAAGAAACTCTAATGCGCTACTTGGTGATGTATGTACAGTTGTATGTCATCAGGGCAGGCACCCTCCTTGTGTACAGTCTATAGTACCCGGTGATTCTGTGAGGGAACAACGAAGACCATGCTCAAACTGCATGGATGCGCAAGCTTAATTTGGTCCTTATGAGCGCATAATTCCCGAGGTCCTTTTTTTTTTGCTTGACGCGTTCCAAGTTATAGTGATTAACCCATTGTAGACTGAATTAACTCACCCACACTACATATTGGAAGAGGCTAGTTTCAAGTTTAGGTAGGTCAGGCTATCAGATCTAGGAATTCAGGCTATTAGGTAGGTCAGGCTATCAGATCTAGGAGAAAATATGGCTAAACTATGTGCAAACAGTGAGAACCCTGATCAGACGCCGCGTTCTGCGGCGTCTGATCTGGGTATGCACTATTTGCCAGCCAGTTACCCTTTTAGGGGTCTCCCGACTACAATGGGTTAACCAGGTGCGGATGCAGAGGAGGTTCGGCAGACACAGTTGGACCCCTTTAACTCAAATTTTGATTTTCATGGAAAATTTTGGATAAATTTTGATAAAGTTATGAGGCAAAAATATTCACATCTCTTACTCTATATATATATTAATAAAGTCCTTTTCACTATCTATGAATATATGTAAAATTGCTAGATGTGGGGCTAACAGTGTGGACCCTGATCAGATGTTGCATTCTACATTGTTTGCTCAGGCATGTTTGGGTTATTTCGAATACGCAGAGCAATTACGGTAATTACGGTTATTCATCAAATCGAATTCCCCTCAGAAATCATCCTGGATCCGCCCCAGTTAACGTGGAAACCCACTTTCGTTTTTCATCGATTCTCTAATTTTCTTGAAATTAAAGTAAAACGGAACCGATTAAAGCTACACAATTACAAAGGACGCAGTGCGCACGCTCATTAGAGACAATCTGAATCAACGAAATGAGGACCTGCTACGAGAAAACATGTGAGCAGAAAATATATGTTTGCATATATGCATGGAGGTCCAGAACGCGGTCAGTCGCCAACACGTTACGTCTCCCTTAAACGTCTCACATATGATTGTGGGAAGGAAACATCCTATAAATTGCCTAAAATCTGTACAAAACAACTTTTGCAGAAGTTCACTTTTGTATATATAACGTCTTCTTGAAAATCTGTCAACAGCAGTGAAACCGCGGTAGAAGTTTATTAAATATACAGAATACTGTGGCGATGTCGGACTTGTTGATTTTATTATTGCGATGTTATAAGTCAGCTGCGCTGTCGTCGGTTATATAGGGAAAAATATATTTCACCTGACCGTAGCTTTACACACACACACACACACAGACACACACACACACACACACACAAAAGTTTCTTTTGTGAGCGCTGTCAGTATAAAATGCCTTTTGTATCCTTTTTGAACCTTTACGTAATTAAAAAAACGAGATATGTAGTATTGGAATAGACGGACCTGAACAAACAGTGAAGACCCACTGACATTACGAAAACGAAGCAGAAAGCCAAACGAACAGTTTCTTTCTCAAAGAATTGGCCAAGTTAATGGCTATCCAAAATAAAAGTTTCACCAGAACATACATACAAAGACATACAATGACAGAAATAGCAAATTACAGCAGAAGCGCCGCCTTGAAGCAGTCAGTCAGTAAAAACCTTACTGGGGGCTTAAATCGATTTTACATGGCCACAACCTCGCCTATACTTCTGCCGTAGTATACACAAGAAAGTTTTCAGTCCGCGTGAAGGGCTTCTAGCTCATCAGTGCAACATCTCCGAGAACATAAAATCAAACGAATACAGAGATGAAACAACGATGAGGAATCGACAGCAAGAAATAACTGAAATGCTGAAGCAAAAGAAAAACAACAGTTGGACTCCAGTGGCCCCGACCAGAGCCAGAGTATCAGTCACTAACCAACTTATTTAAAAGTCTTTAGACCGAAGCCGTCATAGAGGCTGAGGCCCGACCCGCCGGGGTGCAACCAAAGAGGGTAGCCAAGTTATTAACCGTGATTGGGTTAACTACCATGCATGCAGTCTGTCCTATTACATTTATGTTGTACCCAATCTTATATATGGTAGAATGATTTTACGAAATTGAGTGTTAAATCATCGCAAGCAGATATTTTTTCTGAATTTATATACTAAGTCACCATAAAATCCAAGTTCCGAGAAGCCTTGTTGCTGAAGGGATTTAAGTCCAACAATGAATTTTGAAACTTAATCAAAATGACATCTATAAAATTTAGAAAAGCTTATGCGGAATTTATAGTACCGATAACCCTGATTTAGAAATTTAACAGTTAATAATTTATTTCGAGTGTTGAAGTTAGCTACATGACTAGACACTCTGGCGAATCGAATTAGTTGCGATATATAAATGTTTACTGTTATTTGTCATCTATATAGTGATAAGAAAACCAATATAGATATAAAACAACGTAGGATGCTCGACGAGGAACACCCCCATCCAAGCATCACGAAAACATGCCTATATCATTTTGACCCTCTTAAACGTCACTTATTTTTATAGTACAACTGGGGTTTACAGGGGTATACATTATTTTTCTTATTTCTGCTCAAAACATAGATTGTGGGTACTCGTTAGAACCGCCTCGCCGGGGCGGATCTAACGAGTACATATACCAACAATCTATGTTTTGAACAGAAATATGAAAAATATCAGAATTTTTATCTGAAATTTTTCAGTTTGTGGAGGTAAAACCTTTAATATATTTCAATATGCGTGTTTTCGTAATGGTAAGGACAGTTAACAATCTCAAAATCAAAATCATCGCGTTTATCATAAATTTGCATGAAATATAAACCCATCTAAAATAGACAAATGCAAATGCAAACCCTGAAATTTTCTTATCACAACTGCAGCAGACAACAGTTTCACTTTTATAGATAAAATAAGGTTTGGTATTTACTGTTTATCGTCTAACAGACGATTCACATGAAATGCCAAGTAATATTTTCTCTGAAAAATAAAACAAAAATTGAATGTCGTCTGCAACAATTGTGGTTAGCGCTTTAAGGGCTTATTTAGGCTATCACTTCTTGCTTCTGTAAGGGTCTATTCATTGTCTATCCTTTCTCTTCCCAGAAAAGCTAGGGATATTAGTACTCAGTGTTCTGTTATTTCGAGATACCGTGACAGTGAGTACCTTGTGTGCGCAACTTCCTTTACAGTTGTAGGCCGATCGTTTTGAAACTCTACAGATTTTTTGTCATCTTCTGATAGTGTGTACATGCTTGGGTATAATCCTGAAAATATTTTTCGCACTTGAAGTGAGCCAACACAATCAAATGTAATAGATAAAACGTACTCCAAACGTTTACATATATGCCATTCGTTTTTTTTTTTGTTTTTTTTTTGTTTGTTTTTTTTTTAAATTTTACAGAAGTTTCTGTCATTTGGAAACATAACGCTTTAAATAGGCCTTAATGACTCGAATTACCCATGTCTAGAACAAATTTCCAATGACCAATGGATTTTCTAACCATTGAGGTTTGACTTTATTGATATATGTTTTTTTTTTTCTCTCCACCGCACATAATATAAATTTGTTAAATGTAATGTGAATCGATGTTACAGTTAAAATCGGTCAAGGCTATTCGTATCTACATTGTATATTGCGGTTGAAGTGAAAGGATTACCCTTCAATTTCCTGACCTACTATCGAACTGATCCTATTTAACGGATTTAAATTGCATGATAATAATGGTATTCTTTCAATTATCAAGAGGAGTGAAAAATAATATGAAGAAAAATGTGTTACCATATTTGATGGAGGAATGGTTACTGTTATAAATCGGTTAACTCTGTCAATATAGCTTAAAAAAAGAACTACATGCATATATTCGATTGTCAGAAACCATAGTTACATAAAATATTCGGTCAGATATGTCCGCTACCATAACACACTTGTCACTGTTTGTGCAATAAATGAACTGAGGTACACAAAACAATAAAACGTATGGGGTTTCTATGTCGTAAACCAGACAAATGGAATTCAAAAGAGAATGAACAAATAATAATCCATCGCCTGCAGAGATAACCCACACTCTTATTGAAACAATATATACTGACGGCAAACATTTAGTATGCTGAAATTTAAACACGAGCAGACATATAAATGCTTTCTTTCTCAGAACTTAGCATTTTATTTTCATTTGCATTTAAAGCGTTTCTTTTGAATATAATTTCTAGTGAGCATTCCCCTTCTACTCAACTTATAAAACTATTTAATAGAAAAAAACAAACAAACTAGGAATGTGTCCAAAGGACACTGATGCCACCACCTTAAAATCAGCCCCCTCTTTCCTCAGCAAGGTGGTTACAATGCTAGACGGGATCCACTAAACACAGACAGTACACAAGCCACAGACCAAAGGCAAGCAAAGCAACTAACTCTCTCTTCCTCAGAAAGGTGATCCAGATGTTAGACGGGATCCACTAAACACAGACAGTACACCAGCCACAGGCCAAAATCAGGTAAAGCAACTAACTTCCTCTTCCTCAGAAAGGTGATCCAGATGTTAGACGGAATCCACTAAACACAGACAGTACAGAAGCCACAGACCAAAATCAGGTAAAGCAACTAACTTCCTCTTCCTCAGAAAGGTTGTCCAGATGTTAGACGGAATCCACTAAATACAGACAGTACAGAAGCCACAGACCAAAATCAGGTAAAGCAACTAACTTCCTCTTCCTCAGAAAGGTGGTCCAGATGTTAGACGGAATCCACTAAATACAGACAGTACAGAAGCCACAGACCAAAATCAGGTAAAGCAACTAACTTCCTCTTCCTCAGAAAGGTGGTCCAGATGTTAGACGGAATCCACTAAATACAGACAGTACAGAAGCCACAGACCAAAATCAGGTAAAGCAACTAACTTCCTCTTCCTCAGAAAGGTGATCCAGATGTTAGACGGGATCCACTAAACACAGACAGTACACAAGCCACAGACCAAAATCAGGTAAAGCAATTAACTTCCTCTTCCTCAGAAAGGTGATCCAGATGTTAGACGGGATCCACTAAACACAGACAGTACACCAGCCACAGACCAAAGAATTGCAAAGCAATTGAGTCCTTCTTCCTCAGAAAGGTTGTCCAGATGTTAGACGGGATCCACTAAATACAGACAGTACACAAGCCACAGACCAAAATCAGGTAAAGCAACTAACTCTCTCTTCCTCAGAAAGGTGGTCCAGATGTTAGACGGGATCCACTAAACACAGACAGTACACAAGCCACAGACCAAAGGCGAGCAAAGCAACTAACTCTCTCTTCCTCAGAAAGGTTGTCCAGATGTTAGACGGAATCCACTAAACACAGACAGTACACAAGCCACAGACCAAAATCAGGTAAAGCAACTAACTTCCTCTTCCTCAGAAAGGTGATCAAGATGTTAGACGGGATCCACTAAACACAGACCAAAGGCAAGCAAAGCAAATACAGTCGAACTTCGATGGCTCGAACATCTTTTCGACCACAGAAAATTGTTCGAGACATGGGCGGTTCGAGCCACTGAGGGTTAATTATGGTGCCAAGTCAAGACGCAAATGGCGATAATTAAGAGATTTTTTTTTTTCGATTTTCTACACATTAATTGTTTGTTGTGTGTACTCGTTAGAATCGCCCCGATGAGGCAATTCTAATGAGTACATACAACATACAATTTCACGATAAAATAAAATTTCCCTAAATATTTGTTTTCTTGAGCTATCGGAAGAACTTCGTAGGGACTCAAAAACGAGCTCGAATTAGCCATGGTAAACGAGCCATCGGTGTTCGAGCTATCGAGGCTCGACTGTAGTTCCATCTTCCTCAGAAAGGTGGCCTAGATGTTAGACGGGACCCATAAAACACAGACAGTACACATGCTACAGACAAAAATATGCAAAGCAACTAACTCTCTCTTCCTCAGAAAGGTGATCCAGATGTTAGACGGGATCCACTAAACAAAGACAGTACGCAAGCCACAGACCACAGAAGCAAAACAACTAACTCTCTCTTCCTCAGGAATGTGATCCAGATGTTAGACGGAATCCACTAAACACAGACAGTACACAAACCACAGACCAAAGATAAGCGAAGCAACTAACTCTCGCTTCCTCAGAAAGGTGATCCAGATGTTAGACGGGAATCATACAACACAAACAGTACACAAGCCACAGGTCAAAGGTAAGCAAAGCAACTAACTCTCTCTTCCTCAGAAAGGTGGTCCAGATGTTAGACGGGATCCACTAAACACTGATAGTACACAAGCCACAGGCCAAAGGAAAGCAAACCAACTAACTCTCTCTTCCTCAAGAAGGTGGTCCAGATGTTAGACAAGATCCACTAAACACAGACAGTACACAAGCCACAGGCCAAAGGAAAGCAAACCAAATAACTCTCTCTTCCTCAGAAAGGTGCTCCAGATGTTAGACAAGATCCACTAAACACAGACAGTACACAAGCCACAGGCCAAAGGAAAGCAAACCAAATAACTCTCTCTTCCTCAGAAAGGTGATCCAGATGTTAGACGGGATCCACTAAACACAGACAGTACACAAGCCACAGACCAAAATCAGGTAAAGCAACTAACTTCCTCTTCCTCAGAAAGGTGGTCCAGATGTTAGACGGGATCCACTAAACACAGACAGTACACAAGCCACAGACCAAAGGCAAGCAAAGCAACTACAGTCGAACTTCGATGGCTCGAACATCTTTGGGACAACAGAAAATTGTTCGAGACATGGGTGGTTCGAGCCACTGAGGGTTAATTATGGTGCCAAGTCAGGACGCAAATGGCGATGATTTAGGGATTTTTTTCGATTTTCTACACATTAATTGTTTGTTGTGTGTACTCATTAGAATCGCCTCGATGAGGCGATTCTAATGAGTACATACAACATACAATTTCACGATAAAATAAAATTTCCTTAAATATTTGTTTTCTTGAGCTATCGGAAGAACTTCGTAGGGACTCAAAAACGAGCTCGAATTAGCCATGGTAAACGAGCCATCGGTGTTCGAGCTATCGAGGTTCGACTGTAGTTCCATCTTCCTCAGAAAGGTGGCCCAGATGTTAGACGGGACCCATAAAACACAGACAGTACACATGCTACAGACAAAAATATGCAAAGCAACTAACTCTCTCTTCCTCAGAAAGGTGATCCAGATGTTAGACGGGACCCATAAGACACAGACAGTACACATGCTACAGACAAAAATATGCAAAGCAACTAACTCTCTCTTCCTCAGAAAGGTGGCCCAGATGTTAGATGGGACCCATAAAACACAGACAGTACACATGCTACAGACAAAAATATGCAAAGCAACTAACTCTCTCTTCCTCAGAAAGGTGATCCAGATGTTAGACGGGACCCATAAAACACAGACAGTACACATGTTACAGATAAAAATATGTAAAGCAACTAACTCTCTCTTCCTCAGAAAGGTGATCCAGATGTTAGACGGGACCCATAAAACACAGACAGTACACATGCTACAGACAAAAATATGCAAAGCAACTAACCCTCTCTTCCTCAGAAAGGTGGCCCAGATGTTAGACGGGACCCATAAAACACAGACAGTACACATGCTACAGACAAAAATATGTAAAGCAACTAACTCTCTCTTCCTCAGAAAGGTGGCCCAGTTGTTAGACGAGACCCATAAAACACAGACAGTACACATGCTACAGACAAAAATATGTAAAGCAACTAACTCTCTATTCCTCAGAAAGGTGATCCAGATGTTAGACGGGACCCATAAAACACACACAGTACACATGCTACAGACAAAAATATGTAAAGCAACTAACTCTCTCTTCCTCAGAAAGGTGATCCAGATGTTAGACGGGACCCATAAAAAACAGACAGTACACAAGCCACAGACCAAAAATATGCAAAGCAACTAACTCTCTCTTCCTCAGAAAGGTGATCCAGATGTTGGACGGGATCCACTAAACACAGACAGTACGCAAGCCACAGACCACAGAAGCAAAACAACTAGCTCTCTCTCCCTCAGGAATGTGATCCAGATGTTAGACAGGACCCATAAAAGACAGACAGTACACATGCTACAGACAAAAATATGCAAAGCAACTAACTCTCTCTTCCTCAGAAAGGTGGCCCAGTTGTTAGACGAGACCCATAAAACACAGACAGTACACATGCTACAGACAAAAATATGAAAAGCAACTAACTCTCTCTTCCTCAGAAAGGTGGCCCAGTTGTTAGACGAGACCCATAAAACACAGACAGTACACATGCTACAGACAAAAATATGCAAAGCAACTAACTCTCTCTTCCTCAGAAAGGTGGCCCAGTTGTTAGACGAGACCCATAAAACACAGACAGTACACATGCTACAGACAAAAATATGCAAAGCAACTAACTCTCTCTTCCTCAGAAAGGTGATCCAGATGTTAGACGGGATCCACTAAACACAGACAGTACGCAAGCCACAGACCACAGAAGCAAAACAACTAACTCTCTCTTCCTCAGGAATGTGATCCAGATGTTAGACGGGACCCATAAAACACAGACAGTACACATGCTACAGACAAAAATATGCAAAGCAACTAACTCTCTCTTCCTCAGAAAGGTGGCCCAGTTGTTAGACGAGACCCATAAAACACAGACAGTACACATGCTACAGACCACAGAAGCAAAACAACTAACTCTCTCTTCCTCAGGAATGTGATCCAGATGTTAGACGGGATCCACTAAACACAGACAGTACACAAGCCACAGACCAAAGGCAAGTAAAGCAACTAGCTCCCTTTTTTCCAACAAGGTACATGTAATCAGAATACACTCGGAACTTACAACTGGCATATTGTTGTATTTGTCGTCCGCGATTGGTTTATTGTTGTATTTTTCGACCTAAGCTGATACTTTTAATTATAGCCTTACGAAATATTTTTAATATTGTTCAAATGTGCTTTATGGGGATCCTGCTTTGTGACTGAGATAGTTACTGTATTCGTTTGAGCCTGACTCGGAGGTCGAATGAGACTCGTCCGAATTCAATATACTTGAAAATCACTATCCCGCGGATGAACTCTGTAGAGAAGAGAAACATCATTATTTAACGTGCTGGTGCCAATAAAATCGATTTAACCTGGCCCCCACCCTACGGTATTTTAGCTACTGACCATTTTAAGGCGGTGATTTTGGTGCCCAAAACATTACGTAACGTTTGCTATGTGTGGTTTCTTCGTAACATTTAAACGTCATCATTTATTGTTGTTTTTAATATGTTTGTCTGAAGATCAGCATTAGGTGTGAAAGCGCTCACAAAAAATTAAACAATAAAATTTAGACAACTTCTTCATTACCTCTTATTTGACATTTTACTTTTTTATTTGCAGCTAATTTTACCTTGGAAAAATAAAAAGAAGTATTCATTTTTTAACAAATGAATGAAATAAATTTTTTGGGTGCATAATAATACTATTTTGCACTGGAACATGACACACCTTTGCAGATTTCCTCCTTCTGAGTAAATGGCTAGGCAAAATGACAACCTTCTGACAAATGTCGAAAGCTGAGTGAATATGGTGTATAGAAAGAATAATTTACTAGAAAAGCATCGTCTACTGATACAATGATGACAGTATTTCTGACAGGTTTGGTTACGTAAACCATCGGTTTCCCTGTTACAAATTGACTTTTGCAGGCGCTCGTAAAACCAGTGATTTATTTCTAGGGCTGCTTAAGACAAATCCATTATCTATGCAATTACCAAGCCGACATTCCTGCAGAGGCGACCAGTCGAATTATCTGTCCATAGCTAAAGTGAGACCAAAAGTGGTACGACTCGCTAATAATCTTATGTCCCTGCGAAGGCGTTCTGCAAGCGAGATGAAAAGAATGTCATCATCACGAAAACATACCTATATAATTTTGACCCTCTTAAACCCCACTTTTATATAGTAAAACTGGGATTTACAGGGGTATACATTATTTTTCTTAAATCTGCTCAAAACATAGATTGTGGTACTCGTTAGAACCGCCTCGCCGAGGCGGTTCTAACGAGTACCCACAATTTATATTTTTAACAGAAATATGAAAAAAATATCAGAATTTTTGTTTGAAAACTTTCAGTGTTTTGGTGGTGAAATTTTCAATATATTTGAATAGGCATGTTTTCGTAATATAGAGGTGATTATGAGATCCTGAAAGTATATTCATGTCTTTAACCCATTTATGCCGAGTGAACTCTGCTACCATGCTTCTTCGGACCGGTCCATTGTCAATAGTAGGTGCGTCTGGTTAGTATTTATTTTAACCAACTTTTATAGGCACCCCTGAATTTAATGCAAACAGTGTAGACCCTGACCAGACGGCGCGTTATGCGGTTTCTGGTCCGGGTCTACACTGTTTGCCAATGTCCCTTTTATGGAATGCTTGGCTTAAATGGGTTAAGCTAGCAGATATGTACGTATACAAGCTGGTCATGATCTCCAGTTTTCCTACATGATAATGCGCAGGTTTTCCCTTGCCACATGATCATGCACAGGTTTTCCCTTGCCTGATTACAAAAGAAAGAAGGCGGACTCGAATAACTGCGTCGTGCCGTGCCGTTTACTACCTGTTTGTTATATAATGTCTGTTCGTTTTACAAAAGGTATTACGCAACATCCATTCAATTTTAACGGGACCCTCAAAGAGCAGAAATGTTTATCTCATTGATGGACTCTTAAAAGTATAAGACGTGATCAATATCTAATAGTTGATTGTTTATTGGGTGCAATCCTTTCTTTAATTGACTCTATTTGCAGCATTGGAAGAGAAGCGACAAGATTTGAGCCGCAACGCAGGAAATTGACCGTCTGACATGTGCGCCCAACAAAGACAAATCAGCCTGCACACTCTCGCTGTCTGATCAGAGTTTTCGTTGTCCGCATTGAGAAACTTTGCAACTTTGATTAACGGAAATGAACCCAGGGAAGATTCAGATCAGACTGCGCGAATGCGCAGGCTGATCTGAATCTTCGCTGGACGCACATGTCCAAATGTATGTTTCATGACGTTGCGGTTCATTTAGTGCTGCCGGTAATTGTAGCAAGCATCCAGATAAATTGATCAGATCAGAAGCTGCTAGGTGCACGTAATAAACACAAACATAATAAAACACTTTAGAAGATGTCCAGGAAGAACCATAATTACAGAACATAGCCTATCAATGACACCAATAGGAAGAGTATGGAAGCCTATATGTGACAATGTGCTTTTTGTGCAAATGTTTTGTATTTTGTGTTTGTAACTTGTGACTCTGTGTTTTGACTTTCAAAAGTGATGGGCAATACACTGGCAGTCCATGGCCAATGACTTTACCGAAAAAACTAGTTATTTCTTATAATGCAGCATATGAAAAGCTAAAAAAACACACACACACACACACACACACACACACTTTTTTCCTGTTTCACCTCATTTTCTTTACTCGTATGTCTTTTATCGCACCCTTTGAAAGCCAAAACGCACATGTCAAAAGACTACCACAGAACACAAAGCAAAAACTTAAAACATAAAATTCAAAAGTCAAAAAACATTGAAGTCACAAGTTACAAACATAAACATCCTTACTCAAAAGACACACTCACATATAGGCTTCCATACTCACATATAGGCTTCCGTAGAAGAGTAAACAAGCTATGACGGATATCACATACTTTACAAACCAGTCAAAACCAAAGCAGCTAGCTGCACTTCCTCACAAGGTGATTATGATACCAGGCATCAATGCTAGCATCAGAACAAGAAAACATAACACATGAAATTAAAATCTAAAAGGTTCTCTTTGAAACAAAGAGCATAAAGAAAAACGAAAATCGGAGACTAGGCTTTATTAAGTATCTTCATATACAGCAGTGTTGTTTGCAAGGCTGTATACGGTTTTCCCCCACCCCCACCCCCACCCCCAAGACAGGTTTCTTTCTTTCATTCCTACAGACCAGTATAAATACTTTTGCAAACAGTGGAGATCCAGATGAGACGGCTCGTCACGAGCCGTCTCATCTGGATCTGCACAGTTTGCCATTCTTGTATTGATTTTTGACTGAAACCCCTATTTGCAACAATGGATGTATCCAAGGGCACGGATGGAAAAGTCCATGTAAGATACTCCGGGTTAAGCGAGCTTCGACTTTCAAAGTAGCCAACATAAGCAAAGCCAACAAAGAACAAAAAACACCAAAAAACACCGCCTAAAAAACGGTCAGTAGGTAAAACACCGTGGGGTGGGGTCCAGGTTTAGACGATTTTATTGACACCAGATCTTTACTTTACTCTTCTTTCGACATCACTTGTTTTAGACGTTTTTTTTTTTTTTTTTTTTTTTTTTTTTTTTTTTTTTTTGCTTGGCGTTTTGTTTTAAATGAAAACATTCTGTTGACTATTTCTTATTAGGAACCATTTTATTTTTCTGTTTCTGTGTTTCGTTCTCAAATATGTACCCTAAAATTAATGTATGGCCTGTGCACTTTCTAAAGTGTGTGTGTGTGTGTGTGTGTGTGTGTGTGTGTGTGTGTGTGTATGTGTGTGTGCGTGCGTGCGTGCGTGCGTGTGTGTGTGTGTTGTAAGAATATATTTTTTTTTAGTTTTCTATTCTGAATTTGAATTATTGATGTTGCACAATATTGTGAAAAATTGAACAAGCGGAACTTGTTGAAAAATTGTCTCCAATACCCTATGTATTTCTCCATAATTTGTATTCTTTTCTACTACGGGTGGGAAAAGTGAAAATATTGAATTTCTTTCAAAGCCAATGACTAGAATAAAAACATTTTGTGCACAGGTAGTTGCGACAAATGTTCTTGCATTAAATCATGACAAAAGTTTTGCAAATTTTATTCTTCTGTGTAAAGGGCTAAGCAAAAGATACCTTCCTGAAAGAAGTCGAAAGTACATTGGATCCAAATATTTTATAAATCTGAACTGCAATCGTGTACGAATAGCTCAGCAGTTCCCTGTATACATTACGAAAACACAACTTTTTCAAATATACTGAAAATTTTACCAACAAAAAAAAAAAAAAGAAAATTTTCAAATAAACATTCTGATATTGTTCATATTTCTGCTCAAAACATAGATAGTGGGTACTCGTTAGAACCGCCTCGGCAAGGCGGTTGTAACGAGTGCCCACAGTCTATGATTTTGAGCAGAAATAAGAAAAATAATGTATATCCCTGTAAACTCCAGTTTTACTATATAAAAGTCGGGTTTAAGGGGGTCAAAATTATATAGGCGTGTTTTCCTTATGCAACCTACAAATATTTTAGATTGTGCTTGGACAATCCTGTAAAAGCTGCCAGCCCATTGCAAAGAATGATTGAATACGACCAAGCAGCCAAGGTCATCTCAGATTTGTCTGAGCATCCGCTAATCAAGGCTTTCCGAATTTTTAAGGTGAACTTTTTCATTGAAATGTCTGCACTATTCATCATATTACCTATTACGGCCAAGTTTCATGTCTGTATGATATACACAACATTTAAGCCGCAACGTTAGAAAACATACCTTCTTTCAAAGGAAGATTCCAATCAGCCTACGCATCTGCGCAGCAGTCTGATCAGAGTCTACGTCGTCCGTATGATACTTTTTATCCTTGGCTATCCAAAATAGGACCGATGAGAATTCGGGTCAAACTGCGCAAATGCACAGGCTGATCTGAATCTTCGCTGGGCGCACGTCCAACGATACGTTTTCTGACGTTGCCGCTCATAGTCAATCAATGGGAGATATCGTTCTCCTTGATGGTCCATCCTGTAAAATCAGTCAGCCCATTGCAAAGAATAATTGAATACGACCAAGCAGCCAAGATCATCTCAGATTAGTCTGAGCATCCGCTAATCAAGGCTTTCAGAAGATTTTATTTTACTCTTTACTGACCAAGCCTCTGGATTCCATACTATTGGTTCGTATTTGATATGAAAGGCAACAAAAGAGAAAGCAAAGAGGAAATAAAGTTTCTAAGTTTAGAGAAATTAAGTTTCTGCACTTGCATAGCTGAGATAAGCAGAAAAGGCAGAAAAGAAAATGGTGTATTGACTAAATACATAAAAGTTTATTTGTTTAATGAAAGAGAGAGAGAGAGAGAGAGAGAGAGAGAGAGAGAGAGAGATGTGATATGAGAAAAGGATGCGTTTTTATGTTAGGTACAAAAAAACAACATGTTCAGATCCGCTTGTGCATCCTTGCATTAAAAGGTATTTGATATATTCTACAATCTCCATCCATTACGAAAACACGCCTATTCAAATATATAGAAAACTAAGTTTCACCTCCAAAAACTGAAAATTTTCAGCTAAAAAACTCTGATAAATTGTTAATATTTCTGCTCAAAAACATGGATTGTGGGTACTCGTTAGAACCGCCTCTGCGAGGCAGTTCTAACGAGTACCCACAATCTATGTTTTTGGCCGAGGCGGTTCTAACGAGTACCCACAATCTATGTTTTTGAGCAGAAATAAGAAAAATAATGAATACTCCTGTAAAACCCAGTTTGACTATATAAAAGGGGAGTTTAAGAGGATCAAAATTATATAGGCGTGTCTTCGTGATGGAATTTGTAAAAAGGTCAATTATGGCCTAGATCAGGATGATGAGTGACGCACGCTGGTTTTTGGCTTTCGTAGCCCGCATATGCGATTTCCTCAAGTTCTGGATCAATACTTGGAAATGACAGCGTGTGATAATTGTTTACAAAGTCTGGGTGCCAGTACAGCCTTATTAAATTGCGGCTTCAAGCAAGAATAATCCTTGCCATGCCGAATAAATTAAGATGCCATATCCACTTCTAATTTTCTGCCAATCAGATTACTTGATGTTGATGAAAATTTACAAAGTTTAACTTAGCCCCAAAACGGGGTAGCTCCACATCAGTTAGCTTCTTCTGAAGCCAAATGATCTGGATCTACACTTTTTGCAAAGGTATGACATATCCGGGTTCAGCAGGACCAGGGTTATGATCATAAATTCAGAGGTAGCGACAGTCTCTTGAAATGAAGTCTCTTAATTCGTAGAAGGTTAGTTGAAGGCAACACAATTCGGAGCATGCCATAAGGATGTGAGACGATACAGCGAAAGGCAATAGCTGCCAGTTTAAGTAGAATGAGCCGGTGTTTTCTACTACAGCTGGTGGCAGTACCCAGTGGCGTCCGTAAAACGTCTCGCTGTACTTCACTAAAGTCTATCTATTTTTAATCCTATGAGGTCATTGAGTTCACTCCAGCTGTATTTTTTTTTTATTTGCTTTTGTTTCGAATTAATATGAGCGACATTGGTGACGCCTTATTGGCCGAAATTAGCAACTCTGGTCCAGAAAAGTTAAACACTTCCGACCATTGCTCTCAAGTGTCATTTCTCTTAAAATATAGTAATTTTCCGCTATGAAGACCAATTTTTGTACTGCCTAAAAGTGGTCCCATTAGCAGAACGGTCTTTATATTGAATGCAGATCATAGTGCCAGATAAGTTTTTTTGTTGTTTTTTAAACCAAAAAATACTGATATTTTCATAATCCTCCACACAAAAATATGTTGTGTACGCATTAGAAGCGCCTCGCAGAGGCGCTTCTAATGAGTACCCACAATATATTTTGTGGAGAAATAAGAAAAATATTTTGGATACCCCCTCTTATGTAGAAACCAAAGAGAAATCCATTTGGGACTGGCAAAAGCTGGTCTTAATAACGGAATGGTCTTATTTTTGAGTGGTCTTAATAGGGGAATGGTCTTTATTTCGAGTGGTCTTAATAGCGGAGTGGTCTTATTTTCGGGTAGTCTTAATAGCGGATGTTTTTTTTTTTTTTTTTTTTTCGAGTGATCTTGATAGCGGAGTGGTCTTATTTTCGAGTGGTCTCAAACGCTGAATCTTACTGTACATTTATCTATTCTCCAGAATCCAGCGATTTTTTTCCCTTACCTTATTTACACCAAAATACGGACACCCTTAATTTCTTAACAAATTTGTTTCAAACTTTTGGGAGTGGTGGGGGGGGGATATTCTAAAAGGAATGACTCTTGAGAGCGGTAAACGTACTCAAAAATTGAAAAACTGAAACAGCTGTGCGAAAATTTCTTTGGTCTGTCTGTTGATTTGTCTAAACTGCCAGTTGTGTGGCATCGTAAAGCATCGTAGACTGACCAGATACCACGTTCTCCTGCATCTTCTCTGCGTATTCACTGTTTACTCATGCCTGTTTGTCCGATTATTTTGAGTAAGTACGTTATCTCTCGAACTGCCGTTAAGAACCTGGTGGTATGTAAAACCTGTGTGAATCACCGAAGAATCGTAGGCATGAAAGTAGGCCAGGCAGTTGAAGGGTTTTGTCAATATGATTATATTAAGTTTCCGTAATGGAAGAACCCAGTAATTAGTGAATAGGTCCTCGAAAGCTATATTGGCCGTGCCATGAGAAAACGTGTCTTCGAGCATATGCGGACAGAGAAGGCCCAGATCAGCCTGCGCATCCGCGCAGTCTGATCAGGGCCTTCGCTATCCGCGAACAGAATCATTGGACACTAAAGAATGTATGAACGGAGAGAGAGAGCAAAGCCCCCGATGATTCTTTGCGCATGTGCAGGATGATGTGAACACGCTTATTGTATGCTCGAAGGTACTTTTTCGCTTGACACGGTAGATTTATGGTTTCAGACTGTCCGCCATAGGCGTAACGCTCATTACGCATATAACATGTGGTCCGGGATTTTCGAAAACTTAGTATGAGTGTCACTGACGACGCCTAATTGGCTGAAACTAGCTGACGTATGATCTCGGAATTTCGAATTTCAGCTATATTCTTTTTTATTCCTATGTTCATTTTTACCCAGATCATCATCACGAAAACATGCCTATATAATTTTGACCCCCTCAAACCCGACTTTTATATAGTAAAACTGGGGTTTACAAGGGTATACATTATTTTTCTTATTTCTGCTCAAAAACATAGATTGTGGGTACTCGTTAGAACCGCCTCGCCGAGGCGGTTCTAACGAGTACCCACAATCTTTGTTTTGAGCAGAAATATTAAAAATATCGGAGTTTTTTATCTGAAAATTTTCAGTTTTTGGAGATGAAATTTTCTACATATTGGAATAGGCGTGTTTTCGTAATGTCTATTCAGAGAACAATTTTAGCAAATGAGATCATACAAATTAAGTCACTATCGACACCTGATGCAACTGTTTTATCCCAACAATAGATTTTCTTTAAATTCTGCATTTTGCTTTCCAGTTTCATTGTTAAAATTATAAAACAATAAAAAGCTGATGTCACCACCTGGTACCCGGTATCCGAGTTCTGGTGCTTCAAAGGTGTACCCCCTTAGGAATTTATCTTCAAACTTGTTTCAGGCCCTAGTACATGTAGTACAGAGAAAATCATTCTAACGCAGCAACTAACACCTTTGGGATGCTTTCAATTATTGCAACAGAATAGCATTAGAATATGCAAACTGTAGAAAGCCTTAAGGATGTAAAGCAAACTTAAATATACCTAATAATCAAAATTTTTGCCCACCGAAATGGTGAGAATTTACTGTAGTTTTAATGAAAAGTACTAAAATTCAATGTTAAAGACACTTCCCAACAAATAAATTTCCTTAACTTTTAAATAGTGATCACTACATTTACTTATTGTATAGTATTATTCTGAAATGACATAAAATTTCAGCACCCGTGAAACGCGATAATGCTTGATATTAACGCTAACCCCAAAAATAGCAAAATTATATTTTTTTTCTAAGTAATTTAACAGTTTCGATAAATTAAATCGATTTCAAATGTTCCGTATCGCTTTAAAATAGTATGCTGTCATATTCTAGATATATAGAGACAATCTGAATAACAATGCACACCAGAATGATAATATTTCTTAACAAATTGTTTTGAACTGTTACCCCACCTCCATTTTTCTAGGAGCATACGCTCAACATGATAAAATGTAAATTTGTAAATGATAAAATTGGTTTAAATGGCCACATAAATATCATTCTTTCTCTCTCTTTTTTTTATGCAGGGTTTGTCTACATCACGAAAACATGCCTATATAATTTTGACCCCCTTAAATCCCACTTTTATATAGTAAAACTGGGGTTTACAGGGGTATACATTATTTTTATTATTTCTGCTCAAAAACATAAATTGTGTGTACTCGTTAGAACCGCCTCGGCGAGGCGGTTCTAACGAGTACCCACAATCTATGTTTTGAGCAGAAATATGAAAATTATCAGAAGTTTTCATCTGTAAATTTTCATTTTTTTGGTATATTTGAATAGGCATGTTTTCGTAATGAATAAATCAAAACTTATAGTGTACCATAAGCATGTATTGAATATTTGGGAGATTGAATGAGTTTAAATGGCATATTTTGGCAATTTTACCACCTAAAATTGCTAAATCAAGGGCAATATGTCATACACACTGTTTTATATAAACTGGTGTACTAGTTATCATTACGAAAACATGCCTATTCAAATATATTGAAAATTTTTACAACCAAAAAAGGAAAATTTTCAGATAAAAAAATCTGATATTTTTCTTATTTTTGCTCAAAAACACAGATTGTGGGTTCTCGTTAGAACCGCCTCCTAAAGAGTACCCACAATCTATGTTTTGAGCAGAAATAAGAAAATTAATGTATACCCCTGTAAGCCCCACTTTTACTATATAAAAGTGGGGTTTAAGGGGGTCAACATTATATAGGCATGTTTTCGAGATGAATATTTGGAAGAATGGATGAGTTTAAATGGCATATTTTGGCAATTTTATCACCTAAAATTGCTAAATCAAGGGCAATAACTCATGTCATACACACTGTTTTATATAAACTTGTGTACTAGTTATCATGAATATTTGGAAGATTGGATGAGTTTAAATGGCATATTTTGGCAATTTTTACCACCTAAAATTGCTAAATCAAGGGCAATAACTCATGTCATACACACTGTTTTATATAAATTGGTGTACTAGTTATGAAGATTTATCAAATGGATGCAATCATACAAATTTTATAGTAACCTGCTCTCAAATATCAAAATCATTAAATTAAATCAAGAATTTTACCTATTTTTCCACATAAATGCTAAAATTCAGGGGCAATAACCCTTGCACGAATAGATACACTACATGAATATGTCAAGGGCATCTATGGTGTGCAGACTGTCATAACAAGGTATCTTATAAGTTTCGTGTTATTTAAGAAATAGATTGTAAAGATATTGCATTATTACTAAGTTAATTGCATTTTTTAACCATATAGCACAATAGTAGAATAGTAATCAGGGATAATAACCCATGTTAGAACAAAGACATTTTTGTCTTAGTATAATTGTATTTCAACTGTCAAGTCAATGTATATGTGCACTTTTCAGATGAATATATGGTAATAGATATTCAAGTTATCAGGCGCAATGAGATTTTTCTCTTGCGAGAAATATCGTTACAGATGCCAGTAGTGACCTTAAAATATAGTTTTTACATATATCATAGGGACTGCTCTTAATGGAAAGAATTTGCTCCCTCTGGGAGCAAATTCTTTCCATTAAGAAAAGTCCTTATCTAGGAAGCGACAATAGGGAGCTTTTGTTTTATAGATTTTTCCTGCGTGTACGTTAAACAATTTCATCTTCGCTATGCGTTTGTCCCCTATCCTTTGATAGCAATCATGAAATATTGTAGGCAAGAAAAGAGATCACAGACACAACGTCTAATGTTAATCACGTTATATGTAGCATTGTAAATATACACTAGTGTTTTTCACTAGATCTGAATGTCAGTGTCTGAGGTGATTGCCAAGAGCTCTTATTCTAGTTTCATCACAGTGACTTAATTTAATTTTCATCTTTTTGCTGATGTTTTACTGATTCGGTTAGAAAGCCTTTACTCTAGCCGAACAATTATTTTTGTATTTTTTACAACATTTAAACCTTGGGTGAAGATTTTGCCTCAGTACGATCGATTTTAACCCTGAAATTGTTTTAACTGTTTACGGCTCATGTCCCATGTCGCGGCTTTACTTTTTTTTTTTTTTTTTTTTTTCGCGTTGACTTTTTTTTTTGCTATACGTCGAACACAACGACCACAAGTGAGTTAGAATAGACCGTTAAGAAAATAGGTTATAAAGCAGCATGACCTTTTAAGAGCATTGAACACACTCGCAAAACTAAAATCAATTAAAATGTGATGTTTTTTTGTTTTTGTTTTTTTTTTTTGTCAAGACTAGTTAAGCATCATAAGTGACCCTCGTATAAATTCTCAAAAATCCCGGAATGGACTCGATGATCACAAATCCATAAAGAAAAAAAAATAAATAAATAAATATATATATATATATATATATATATATATATATATATATATATTATATATATATATATATATATATATATATATATATATATATATATATATATATATATATATATCACGAAAACACGCCTATATAATTTTGACCCCCTTAAACCCTACTTTTATATAGTAAAACTGGGGTTTACAGGAGTATACATTATTTTTCCTGTTTTGCTAAAACCTATAGATTGTGGGTACTCGTTAGAACCGCCTTGCCAATGCGGTTCTAACGAGTACCAACAATGTATGTTTGAGCAGAAATGTGAAAAATATCAGATTTTTCTTATCTGAACATTTTCCTTTTTGGTTGTAAAGTTTTCAGTATATTTGAATAGGCGTGTTTTCATAATGAATATAATTATTATATTGAAGTGTACGGGGAGACATTTTATGGCCGGCACGAGGCACTAACACCAACTGTAGTGAAGATAAATAGATTCTATAGAAAATGACCTTTGACAGCAATGGACACACTCACATAGCTGAAAAATTCTGGGCCATACTGTCCTGTTTCGGCCAATTAGGCTCGTTAGTAAGTTAGTGCACGTTAAGTAATCGGTATTCTTCGTATTTATGAGCGTTCATGCGATTTACCGTTCATTCCCTTCCCATGTAAAACAATGAAGCCAAATTGCTACATACATAAAACTGCAGCTATAAAGCTTCATATATCCGTTTGTTTATCATTATCCCTTAAGATGACTATAATTAAGAGCGTGTCAAATTTATTAAATAACAAAGTTAACACAGATAAGCGATTGCTTGGGAAAATAACTTTTCATTATCATAACACTGACAGCACTAGTGGGTCGATTGTCTCTGAGTGTAGGCTTGGAAAAACCATCCTGAATGTTGACTTGAGACTGTTTTATTTTATCCTTAACTTCCTGTAATTTAGTCAAATGGTGCGGACTGTCTACACTGTTTGCCAATGTCCCAACACTAAGCCCAGTCCAGGTTTTACTGATAGCCCTCTTTACAGAATAGCGCGGCTATAAATAACCGTTTTCTGGATTTCGTCTACATGCGGTTCGATTTCATTGGTCTATGATAATCACGTGGACAACAATCTTAAGGAAATTTTGGTGTATGTATATCCTTCCTGGGTATTTCATTAAAATTGCTATTGTTCCTAATGTCTAATAATGTTTATCTTTTAATAAAACTATGGTTTATTCGACTTACATTATATAAAGCATAGAATTATGTACTGAGCCTGTTTTATAAGTCTCGAAACTGAAGTTTTATGACACCTTTTGATTGCGCAATAATTCATTTTATGCGATCCTTACTTATAAATGTTTTTCTTTCTCTGTGTATTTTGTTGAAACACCGAAGTAGAGATATCATTAAAGTATAAAATATTAATGAAATAACCCAGGAAAGGTCACAGTCATGACACAACAATATAAGTGAAGATACCCAGGAAAGTGGTAAAACATATATTTGTTTGGTCCGTGAGAGGTCTTCTAACTCATCTATGAATCATTACGGACAACAGATAAATCACAGATAAAGCCTATAATAAAGCAAAGATGAGGACTCAAGAGACCTAATGTGCTGATACATTTGGAGATCTCTTGGCTGTCGAACAACACTACTGGAATACTGAAAACCACCAGTTTAACCCCGGTGAGCCGAGAACTAGACATATAAAGTTCCGGCCCAGACCATCTAATGTATCGGAGCCATCATAGAGTCTGAACCCCGACCAATCGACCGGCGTGCAATTAAAGAGATGAGCAAAATGGTCAACTATGATTGGATTAACCGCTAACCAAGCAGACTGTTTGATGATATCAATGTTATACCCCTTTTGTTTATAACATATGACAAGGTTACTAAACTGATCAGAAAATTCAGGTTTTCTTGCAAATTTTCCAAACTTATACACTAAAAAACAGGGAGTGCCACAATCACAAAAAGAGGTAAGAGAAAAGTCCAGGGAGTGGAACAGTCACAAACCGCAGCCCTTCCAAGACACCAAAAGGAAGAGGAAACAGACAAAACAAACAAGGGCAAATCGAGCAAACGCACGAAAAGCACCACGGTTAGCTCTCTCTTCCCCAAGCGAGGTAATCGATATGCTAAAGGACTGAAAAGCACAAGAACAAAATAACACAAGGCAAGACATAAAACAAGTCGCCTCGTAGAATAAACCACAAAGCAACAAAGAGTAAGACTAACACCTGGACCACCGCCTTAGAACGGTCAATAGAATAAACCACTTTTACGGCCAGCCAACTTCACCCTGGGTCCCGATGTAACTCTTAATAAAAAAAAAACCCTCAAAATTCGGTTCGCATAAAGGCTCCCAACTCAGTCAGTGCATCAAAGAGAAAACACAAAAATCAAATTCATCACTATGATAAACAAAGACGAGTACTCATGACTAATTCTACTGAATAAGATAACACTAGGCAAGACTAAACACAAATCGCCTTGTATCGATAAATCACAAAGCAACAAAGAGTAAGACTAACACCGGGACTACCACCTTAGAACGGTCAGTAGAATGAACCATAAAATTCAGGTTCCGATAGGCCTTGCAGCAGAAATGTTTTAGTTCGGTATCGTATTTAGAGATCAGTTCGTAGTGTCGACGATAAAACTTGGAAAGCTTTCCTAAGTTTATCAAACCCGTTAGAGACCCTATACATCCCGAAAACATGCCTATACAATTTTGACCCCCTTAAACCCCACTTTTATGTAGTAAAACTGGGGTTTACAGGGCATGCATTATTTTTCTTATTTTCGCTCAAAAACATAGATTGTGGGTACTCGTTAGAACCGCCTCACCAAGGCGGTTCTAACGAGTACCCACAATCTATGTTTTGAGTAGAAATATGAAAAATATTAGAGTTTTTTTATCTGAAAAATTTTCAGTTTTTGGTGCTGGGATTTTTCAATACATTTGTATAAGCGTGTTTTCGTAATGTCTACATGTGCCGGCGAATAGAACGTGGTGGTTTGATTTTATTTACACCAGTATTCAAGAGAAGCTTATTTTTATAGAAAAAAATCTAAAACGTTGCATTTTGAAAGAAAGGACACATAAATGAAAGAAAATCGGAGTAGCTTTATCATAATTATGTTTGGAGAACAAATCTACCAAAATCTACTTAATTCATAAAAAGAAGGCCGCAAAAATCAATTAATGGCATTCATCGAAGTATGCGTCATGCGTCACGTGTTCAAAATGGTTTATAGAGGACGTTTTAGTCACTTTCGACAAAAGGTCAACAACAATCGTTGTCACGCTATGTGACGCCGAATAATAATTCATCTAAAGGTTGTTTCTCTTTATGGTGTCCTAACTTCAGATATTAGCAAAAACGCCCAGACATCCAGCATTAGACAAAAAGTAATTCAGATAGCAAAGGTCCATTTTGCTAAATGTTCATTTAATCAAATTCACTGAGAGGTAACGTTTGTTAAAGTAAGTGGAAAATTAATACGAAAATACTCAGACAAGAGATTTTCCCTGTTTAGTAGCTGAGATATGAATGCGCCGTCTGCGACGTGAATATTTATTTGGCGATAGACAGTGTATGTGAAAGATTGCTTACTGTCGTCAAAATGTACTTTAAATATTAGACTGGTCCAGCTATAAGGTAAACCAGGTTGTTACGAGAAATTTACTTCGACAGTCGCTATTTTCCGGTTTATAAGCTTCGCATGATTGAGTATGTATACACCGTAACCCAATTATGCCATGCGTCCTCATCACGAAAACATACCTATATTATTTTGACCCCCTTAAACCCCACTTTTATATAGTAAAATTGGGGTTTACAGGGATGTACATTATTTGTGTTATTTCTGCTCAAAAACATAGATTGTGGGTAGATTTTTTCAGTAGCTCTTTTTCCTACATTTCCTCTCCAGTCACCACATGCAGGAATCTCTTAATCACCTCTTAATGACATGCCTTTTATATCCATCACGAAAACATGACTATATAATTTTGACCCCCTTAAACCCCACTTTTATATAGTAAAACTGGGCTTTACAGGGGTGTACATTATTTTTGTTATTTCTGCTCAAAAACATAGATTGTGGGTAGATTTTTTCAGTAGCTCTTTTTTCTACATTTCCCCTCCAGTCACCCCATGCAGGAATCTCTTAATCACCTCTATATGATATGCCTTTTATATCCATCACGAAAACATGACTATATAATTTTGACCCCCTTAAACCCCACATATATATAGTTAAACTGGGGTTTATAGGGGTATACATTATTTTTCTTATTTCTGCTCAAAACATAGATAGTAGGTACTCGTTAGAACCGCCTCATCGAGGCGGTTCTAACGAGTACCCGCAATCTATGTTTTGAGAAGAAAAATGAAACATTTTAGAATTTTTCATCTTAAAAATTTTCATTTTTTTTGGTGGTAAAATTTTCAGTGTATTTGAATAGGCTTGTTCTCGTAATGTCTTGCTTAGCAGCTACTGTCCTTCTGACATCACTCGGAAAGACGTTTTTTGCTTGGCGTTTTATCTTAAATGAAAATAATTTGATTGACTATATCTTATCAAAAACCATTTGTCTTTTCTGTTTCTGTGTTTTGTTCTCAAATATCTAACCTTACATTAAATTTACGACCAAAAAATGGTCTGACCTATGCAATTTCTATAGTAAAGTGATTTTTTGAGAATTTTGTCTAAGAAAATATTTTTTACTTTTCTTTGCTGAATTTGAATTATTGATGTTTCAGAACAATATTGTAAAAATTTCAGAAAAATCGAACAAGCGGAATTTGTTGAAAATCTGCCTCCAAGTTACCTACCCTACAAATTTCTGCATAATTTGCATTCATATTTACTATGGGAAAAAGTGAAAATATTTTATTTTTCAAAAACCAATGACTAAAATAAAACTTTTTGTACATAGGTAGTTACGACAAATGGTTTTGCATTAAATCATGACAAAAGTTTTCAAATTTACTTCTTCTATGTAAAGCGTCAAGGAAAAAACGACTTTCATGAAGATGTCGAAAGCACAGTAGGTAGGGGTAATACAAACATAAGCGAATTATACCACTTTAAGTCTCCTTTTAGCTATGTCTTTAATTTGTTCATTGATATGTTTGTTTTGTTAAGAGATGTGAAAATGGCAAAATACATCTGTCGGTATGCTAGACTAATTTTGACATATGTCTTAACAATCGTTTGTCACTCTATGACAGTTTCTTAAATGAATATATTGATCTGGTTAGCGCTGATATTCGCTGAAAAAATATCTACAATCCGCAGAGGAATGCAATCTGATGGTATGTGGCTTGAAATGTTAACCTATAGAGTTGAGCCGTGTCAGGCGATTTTTGTCATCACGAAAACATGCCTATATAATTTTGACCCCCTTAAACCCCACTTTTATATAGTAAAACTGGGGTTTACAGGGTTGTACATTAGTTTTCTTATTTCTGCTCAAAAACATAGATTGTGGGTACGCGTTAGAATCGCCTTGCCGATGCGGTTCTAACGAGTACCCACAATCTATGTTTTGAGCAGAAATATGAAAAATATCAGAATTTTTTATCGGAAAACTTTCCTTTTTTTTGGTTGAAATATTTTCAGTATATTTGAATAGGCGTGTTTTCGTAATGGATGATTTGTTTGTTTTGATTTTTCGGGGCCGTCGTGGATAGGGAATTTACTCTCCATAAACTGAGGCAATGAATACATGGAGAATAACCATCGAGGGCAATCGCCTGACTAGTTCACGAACGCACATTTCTTATATGCTTAAGGACGCCTTTTCTCTTAACCCTTTTTAAGAGCCAAACACAACTATTGTCGTCTGCTTGGTCTTCTGCCGGTTACTTTAAAAGTCATTTCTGCAAACAGTGTGGACCCAGATCAGACTGCTCCTTTAGGAGCAGTCTGATCTGGGTCCATACTGTTTGCCTATATGCAAAATGTCAGTTTGAAAAGTTTGCAAGAAGATGCAGCAGACGGCATAAGCAGACGACATTTTCAGATGCAGATTTTCTTGGCGCTTTTAGGGTTAACATGTTTTCTTGAAACGCGAGCGCGGACCAAAGAACAAGTCATCGCATTCCAAGAAACAACGCGCCAGATTAGAACTCCTTCGCACATGATCCTCGCTTCTTAACGTTTAGCCTTTTGGGTAATAGCTTCAGCAGACAAAATATTTTAGTACTGCAGAAAATAGAATATGACAATTCTTGCAAAACCTTTGCAGAATCTGCAAACCTATTTTCTGGGATGATTAAATAAATAAATAATTAAATAAATAAATAAATAAATAAAAGCATTTCCAATCTGTCGGGCACAAAATTATCTCAGAGTATTAAGAGTTTAACAAAATGAAACATGCCTATTCAAATATACTGAAAATTTTACCACCAAAAAATGGCAATTTTTCAGATAAAAAATTCTGATATTTTTCATATTTCTGCTCAAAACATAGATTGTGGGTACTCGTTAGAACCGCCTCGCAGAGGCGGTTCTAACGAGTACCCACAATCTATGTTTTTGAGCAGAAATAAGAAAAATAATGCATACCCCTGTAAACCCCAGTTTTACTATATAAAAGTGGGGTTTAAGGGGGTCTAAATTATATAGGCGTGTTTTCGTGATGAGAAATAAGAAAAATAATGTATACCCCTGTAAACCCCATTTTTACTATATAAAAGTGGGGTTTAAGGGGGTCAATATTATATAGGCATGTTTTCGTGATGGGTCACGTATTTGTACGAGGCGGGATTCTTGAAGTCCCGCGTTAACGAAGCAGCACATTCTTATCCTTTTGGCTTACCTTTTATTCACGTGAAACATTTGTGATATGCACATAATTATATCTAAAAGAAGAAAAAAAAAACTATCTGATTCTCGCATATGAGCAGATTAATTTGGTCTACGTTAGAGTAACGAAGACCAGACTAATCTGCCCATATGCAGATTCAGGTAGCATTTTTTTTTTTTTTTTTTTTTTTTTTTTTTTTTTTTAGTGAAAACTAACTTTCACTCAACTAAGATGAGCCCCAGTTCCAATCCTATTACGATAACACACCTAGACTCACCAACCAAAAGCTCATGAGAGTTTTCTTATTTCTACATATCACGAAAACATACCTATATAATTTTGACCTCCTTAAATCCCGCTTTTATATACATTATTTTTCTTATTTCTGCTCAAAAACATAGATTGTGGGTACTCGTTAGAACCGCCTCTTTGAGGCGGTTCTAACGAGTACCTACAATCTTTGTTTTGAGCAGAAATTTGAAAAATATCTGATTTTTTTTTTTTTTTTTTTTTTTTTCAAAAAATTTCCGTTTTTGGTTGTAAAATTTTTCAATATATTTGAATAGGTGTGTTTCCGTAATGACAAAAACAAATGTTGTTGGTATGCATTAGACGCGCGTCGTAAGGCGCTTCTAAAGTTTACCCACAACATATGTTCTTCTGCAGAAATAAGAAACATGTTCTTGTGTAGAAATAAGTACAAAATATCAATCTGGATACATATCTTATTAAGAGTTATGTAAGACATGCCATTGTCACCATACAGACAACCCTCTTTATACCGGCACTCGATACAGCGACAAAATTCGTTATAATGACAATTTGACTATCACGAAATCTTCGCTTAAGAGGTAACAATTAGTCTCAAATTATGCAAGATCATTGTATTCAATACTTTAAAGAAACATATGTTTTGGATATTTGTTAGAATCGCCTCAGTGAGGCGATTCTAAAAATATCCAAAACATATGTTAAATGAGGAAATAAGAACAAAATAAAACCTTTCTTACATATCAAGCTGCTGATTAAGCATTTTGTACAACAGCAAATTCATTTTAATGGCAACGTCTTTGGGAACAAATGCTGTCGTTGTAAAGAGGGTTCACTGTATATTATTGCGAACAAGGAAGATTTGATACACATAAAGACATAAATATGCAGTAACAAGGGTGCTAATAGCAGAGAAAAATGAACAATAGTTGGCTTAAAATCAACAAAATTCTTAAAAAAACACCAAATATTTTGACCGATGTGTACACCCCTTTTTAATGACAGATTCTATCTGTCATTCTTGGTTGCGATGCGCTGTTTTAGAGACAGTGGCTTTGACTTCTGAGGTTTTGCATTAATCCGCGCAAAAAAGTAGACCATGTGTGTATATTAGTACGCCATTGAATAGATACAAACCAAAAAGCAGTGCGATTTGTGCTTGATCTATGGTTCAAGTCTCCATATGAGCCGCTGAGAAAACTCGCTTTAATACATGTGCGAACAACAAAGGCGCAGATCAGTCTGCGCGTCCTGATCAGCGCCTTTGTTGTTCGCTGAAGCTCGTTGTTTTATTTTGTTTTTTGTTGGTTTTTTTTTTTCTCTTTTTTTTTTTTTCGACAGAGAAGCTTCACAAGCTTAAATGAAGGGCAAAATGATTTTCTGGAATGTATTAGTTTCTCATAGAATCTGTCATTTCTGGGCTATTCAGCGCTTTAATTTATTATACGATATGCCGTATCTGAAGCTGCATTACGAAAACACGCCTATCCAAATATATTGAAACTTTCACCACTTAAAACTGAAAGTTTTCAGATAAAAACTCTGATATTTTTTTCATATCTTTGCTCAAAACATAGATATTGGGTACTCGCTGAGGCGGTTCTAACGGGCACCCACAACCCATGTTTTTGAGCAGAAATACGAAAAATAATGTATACCCCTGTAAACCTCAGTTTCACTATATAAAAGTGGGGTTTAAGGGGATCAAAATTATATAGGTATGATGATGTTTAGTAATTTATGCGTGAACTCTTATTTATATTTCCGAGGAGGAAGTATTTTCTCCTAGATTGAAGAAATATATTCTTTAAAACAGTGTCACGCCGCGCGACGAATGTAGATGACGTAACGTCGCAAAACACTATTGATATCATTTATAAACACCAACAATCGCATAAAACAAAATTGCGTTTAAGATATAGGAAGTATACCCTTCGATACTTGTATATCGTAAAAACAAACTCGTGCTAAAGAACTCGTTTCTTTACCGGATTTGCAAATTTCTCGAGGAATATTTTCTGTTTTTTAAATCTATTAATCTCTCTATATTATAGAAAACAGGGAATATGCTTTAAACAGGTAAGTGTAATAAATATATACACCAGCAAGACACCGACGTAGTGAATAAAGTTATTTCGAAGTCCATTGAACTCTCTGAAACACTTCGAGATAGCCATACTTCGACATATCAACTTAGCGAAAAGCGGAAAACAATAAATTGATGAACCACGTTTTACAAATGAATATGTAATTTGACTCCTGAAGTTAGAGCTGTATTGACAATATTGTTGAAAAGAGGAAAAATGTTATCCTTTTTTCCACAGTATTTTTTACCTGTTTTTAGATTTCATTGCTAAAACAGGGACCGGATTTTCACTTCGACATAACTCTATCATCCGATAATACAGTCAAATCTCGATATAACGACAGTTTCGTTATAACGACAATCTGAATGTCACAAACCCTTAGCTCAGGAGCTGACAGTTAAGGCGACATTATGCAAGAATATTGCATAAAAATTTCAAGCAACATATGTTTTGGATATTTGTAAGAATCGTCTCAATGTGACGATTCTAACAAATATCCAAAACATATGTTCTATAAAGAAATAAGAATAAAACAAGGTCTTTCTTACATAGCATTCTGTCCATTTAGGCATCTTTACAAAAGCGAATTCATTTTAATGAAAACATCTTTGGGAACAAATGCTGTCGTTTAAACGGGGGTACACTGCAATATGAAACGTCGTGGCATCTTGTATATAGCTACGTCGTGTGTGAGTTGTCTCGTACTTAGCATCACGAAAACATACCTATATAATTTTGACCCCCTTAAACCCCACTTTTATATAGTAAAACTGGGGTTTACAGGGGTATACATTATTTTGTTATTTCTGCTCAAAAACATAGATTGTGGGGACTCGTTAGAACCGCCTCGACGAGGCGGTTCTAACGAGTACCCACAATCTATGTTTTGAGCAGAAATATGAAAAATATTAGAATTTTTTATCTGAAAAATTGCCATTTTAGGTGGTAAAATTTTCTGTGTATTTGGATAGGCGTGTTTTCGTAATGGCAACGCTTATCCCACATGGGCACCGGTATGGGATCGATTTTGCCGCAGACAAGAAAGCACAGGTATTTCTCAACCCCATATGCATGCGTATGTGAGAAAAGCGAGGTCGAGACAACGAGAGTCGACTGTATTTGAAAACGAACTTTATGCTCTAAGAGCTGAAATAGTTTTTGAAAATGATTTTTAGTCGCAGACAGCTTTAAACGGGAAATGCTTCTTTACTGTCTCAGTTTTAGATTTTTTTTTTTACTTTTATGCCATTATTTACAGTCTGATTGACATGTTGTCCAAAATAAAACTTTGTAAGCCCTCTTTAACTGCAGTAATCTTATAAGGAAGACCAAAAAAGAGACATAGTTCCGACAAAACGTGCATGATACAGGAACAAATTGAATTTCAAAGTCTTTATTCTAATACTCTATTCCAAAATAACTCAGTACTTATTTATCCTTTATCATCTGCTGGGCTAACAGAGCAGACGACAAACTTACGATGTATTTTTCTTACTTTCTAAAGAAAAAAAAAAGGTTTTGACATCTCATACAAATTGTCTCTTTAGGAGACAATTTGCATAAAATGTCAAAGCCTTTTTTCTTTGAATTATAAGAAAACTAAACAGACAATTTGCATGAGACATCAAAGCCTTTTTTTTAAATGTCATCTGCTGAAATTGTTACCCAGCATGCGGAGTTTTATTCTGCAAAAGAATTGATACCAAGAATATATCTCAGTGGCAATTACCCACGTCATTTATCTTTAAAGTACCTATCACAGCCGGCCTCGGTGGTTTAATTTGATGCGCCGTCCGACTTGAGACCAGGAGGTAGCAGGTTCAACCCCCGCTGAGATCGGCAATATTCTTTCGTGGAGATTGATCATGAAATATTTTCTACGGTCATTCTCTCCCTTCCGCTGATTTAAGAAGGGCAGTTGTCAGTTTCTGGCGACAGAATGTGCTCAATACTGGTTAACCGCTTAGAGGACTAAGCCTGCTCAGTAAACGTGTGGTTAGCTAAACTGGCCGCGCTCGACATGACCCCACTGGGTTAACTGGGCCGTAAAACCTCAACACAAACAAACCAATCACAACTGCAGCAATAAGATTTTGAAATGTTTTGTTTATTTTTTAGAAAAAGTAAGGTTTGATATTTCAAAGCAGACCATTTACATGGAATGTCACAATACAAGTGAAGACACGCAGGAAATGCAGCAATCAGGAACCACAGCGTTCACGAGGCAATACAAGAAGGAGAGATCATCAGGAAAACACGCCTATATAATTTTGACCCCCCCCCCCCTTAAACCCCACTTTTATATAGTAAAACTTGGGTTTATGGGGTATACATTATTTTTCTTATTTCTGCTCAAAAGCATAGATTGTGTGTGCTCGTTAGAATCCATCTGAGCATCAAGAAAACACGCCTATATAATTTGACCCCCTTAAACCCCACTTTTATAAAGTAAAACTGGGGTTTACAAGGGTATACATTATTTTTCTTATGTCTGCTCAAAAACATAGATTGTGGGTACTCGTTAGAACCGCCTCGTCGAGGCGGTTCTAACGAGTACCCAAAACTTTCAGTTTTTGGTGGAAAAAAATTCAATATATTTGAATAGGCGTGTTTTCGTAATGTGATAAACAAACAATGATAAAACAAACGCCACGTATGCAACCACCGACGCACAAACAGAGAAGAACTGCAACAGTGGAACCGCCTTGTGACGGTCAGCAAAATTGTTCGGGTTTAAGCCAAGTTTGTTGGCGTCTAACTCGCCCGTTGTCCAGATAGAGCTTCAGCTACACATAAGATCTCTGCCCCATAGTGGGTCAGGGATTCCATAATTCAACAGTGGATCAGCATCAAAAATACATACTGTCGATTCTCGTTATCTCGAAGTCCAAGGCTCTCCGAAACACTTCGAGATATCCGTATCTCGCTATATCAGATTTGCGTAAGTGAGGAAAACAACAAATCGAACTACCACATTTAACAAATGAATATGTAATTTGACTCCTGAAGTTAGAGATATATTGAAAGTGTTTAGGAAAAGAGGAGAAAATGTAGACCCAGATCAAACTCTCAATCTATGTTTTTGAGCAGAAATAAGAAAAATAATTTATACCCCTGTAAACCCCAGTTTTACTATATAAAAGTGGGGTTGAAGAGGGTCAATATTATCTTTGCGTGTTTTCGTGATGAACAGTTGGTAGGAAAACTGAACAAAATACATCATTGGAAAAATGGTGTTTCCAAAATTTTAATAATGCTTTGCAATTCGTTTCAAATACAGCCGATTCTCATTATATCAAACTTCAAGACACCAGAATAATTGGTTTTAGATAAAAGTAGTTTGAGATAAAAGTAGTTCAAATGTCACATAAAAATGGCAAAGACAAACAATATTGCCGTTCATTTAGTTTGACTTAAGCAGCAGTTTGAGTTATCAGAGTTTGAGATAACGAGAGTCAACTGTAGGTTACTTTACATGGAGCGTTACTGTATTTAATTAACACTAAGTTTCTGAAGTGGCCTCTTCCATATCTGAAATTGGGCACATCCATTTTTTTTCAAATAGGGATTTCAATTAAAATTCAATACTAGAACAGCAGACAGTGGAGATCATTATGAGACGGCTCGTGACGAGCCGTCCCATTAGGATCTCCTCTGTTTTCAAAAGTGTCTGTGTTCATCTGTAGAGATGAAAAGGTTAAATAGTTTATTTTGGGCGTTAGTGATTTAAAGTAATAATCATATCGCATTATATGTTGATTTTGAATGCATTGTTAATTTCCTATTAGTATGGAGCAACGGGGTTACTGTTTTATTTTCAATAGAAAAGCAAATATCTCTACAGGTGCTCCATAATTTATTCAGCAGGATACATTGTATATGGATCGCGACGTCTGGAACCGTCCTTCGGACATGAGAGCCCTGAGACGATTCAGATCAGCCTGCGCTTTCGCGCAGTCTGATCAGAATCTTCACTGCGCGCATTTTTGATAGCCCAGGTAGCGAGGGTATCTCGTGCGGACAACGGAGACTCTTAATCAGACTAAGCGGATACACAGGCTGATTTGATTCTTCGCTGTGTCTTAATATCGGAAGGTTCATTTTTAGACGTTGCGCCTCATACATGATATTTCCGTTGCACGTACCAGGCACAGAATTGACTAATTTCCATTGACGTCTGGTAGTGTATCAATATTTTCATAAAAAAGAAATTAAGTGACTTCAAGAACTGGTACACTCATATTCAAATCAAGTTTTCAATATTAAAGGGAAAGACCGGCAAATATAATAAAACACATTACGAGAACAAGCCTATTCAAATATACTGAAAATTTTACCACCAAAAAAATGAAAGTTTTCAGATGAAAAATTCTAAATGTTTTCATATTTCTGCTCAAAACATAGATTGTGGGTACTCGATAGAACCGCCTCGACGAGGCGGTTCTAACGGGTACCCACAATCTATGTTTTGAGCAATAATAAGAAAAATAATGTATACCCCTGTAAACCCCAGTTTTACTATATAAAAGTGGGGTTATAGGGGTCAAAATTATATAGTCATGTTTTCGTGATGAGCTACAAAGTAAACAGATGTTAAGCATGAGTTGGTAACCCTTTCCCGAAAAGGGTGGCAACTCAGTTACCCAAACTTGACTGAATGTATTTTAAACTTACAGAATAGTAAAAAGAAACACATAAGCCCTTCTCTTGCTGAACACGACATGTCTTAGCAAACAGTGTAGATTCCGATCAGTTGGCTTCTGAAGAAGCCAACTGATCGGGATCTACACTGTTTCTCATTAAATAAGTGAATTTCTACCAAAAACTCGGATCAAGTAATCTGATTGGCTGGAAATTAGAAGTGGGCGTGGCATCTTAATTTATTCAGCACGAGAAGGGTTAGTAAGTGCGGGAAACACTACAGAACATTTAAGATCACGTACCACAGTGAAAGTACCGCTTTGAAACGGTCAGTAATAAGTTACTAGCGGTATTTGTGTGGGGGTGGGGGTGGAGGGAGGGCTTAAGCTAGCTTTACGGGATACACTCGCCCTCAGCTTCCATAGAGGTAAAAACACATATATTTGTACGGTCCCTGTGGTGGTCTTCTAAACTCATCCATGAATCATTACGGGCAACAAATAAATCACAGATAATGGCTGTAATGAAGCGAAAAAGAGGACTCAACCGGAACAACGTGTTGAGAGACTTAAAGATCCTGGACATGCCAAACAACACTAGTAGTACGGCGTGTCCATAGTGCCGTCCTATACTACTAACACCACTGGAATACTGGAGCAAACGTAAATCACCAGCTTAACCCCGGTGTGTCTAGAAACAGACATAACCTGTTTCGGTCCAGAGCATCTTATGAATATTTGTTTTTAAAGTAAGGGCATGACTACTGTATTAACCCTGAGTATTGGGACACTAGACTGGCTCCAGTTTCTAGTGACTAGATATTTCTCTAATGATCC
The DNA here is from genome assembly GCA_964016985.1 of Anodontia alba. Lineage (NCBI taxonomy): Eukaryota > Metazoa > Mollusca > Bivalvia > Lucinida > Lucinidae > Anodontia > Anodontia alba. Next base: position 69,310,919 of record OZ024835.1, read on the forward strand.
TGTTTGATATTCCACTAAAATAAAACCAAACATATATCATAACTATAAAGGCTGGTCACTAGTGACCAGCCTCTATAGTCATGATATTACTTTGGTTTTATCGTAGTGGATTATTAAACAGATTATAAGAAAAAAATATTTAGTCACTGAGGACTGGAGCCAGTCTACTGGGACACCTACACCTCTTATCATACTCAGGAGCGGATTTAGAGAGGATTCGGTGGTGATGGTTTCGGTCAAACCCTACTTTGAATCCAAATTTTCATGGGAATTTTGGATAAATTTGATAAATTTAGGATATCATATTTACCCTAAATATCCACACCCTTACTCCTTACTTTATACTTCTCTTCTACAAGTCCATTTTATTGCCGGTGAGTATGTGTAAAATTGCTGAATGAGTAGCAAACAGTGTAAACCCCGATCAGACGCCGCCTTGTGCGGCGTCTGATCTGGGTCTACACAGTTTGCTAAGGTCTGTCTGTATGAATCTATAGTGTATGTAGGGAAATTTTATAAAATCGAATCCTTCAAAAATCATCCTGGGTCCGCCCCTGATACTTGTCCTAAAATAAAAAAAAAAATGAACCTCTAAAATGTTGCCTTTGGAAACAAAGCACAGAAAAGAACAAAAAGAGGAGACTTGGTTTTTTAAGTCTCTTCATACGCCCTCTAGCGCCAGCTTAAGCGGTACATTGTATTCGATTTTCATAGTACATGCAACCAGATTGGTCTCCGTGATACCAAAGGAAATGTAAATACGAGGGTCCTGCAAAAAGTTTTGTCACTGGGTTCGGATTACTTCAGTGCTATGTTTTATCAAACATATTTTAATTACAAACCTTCAAAGTATTCCCCCTTTACTGAAACACACTTTTGTAACCTTTTTACCCAGTCGCGAAAAGCAGATAAATAGCCTTCTTTTGGTATCTGTTGGAGACACTGATAAATAGCGCTGCCAAGAGAACTTCTAGACGTATACTTACTCGTATTTCCAGAAAGCATTTTCTTAAGCCTTGGAAATAAAAAGAAGTCACAGGGACTCAGGTCAGGTGAATAAGGTGGATGTTTTAAAACTTTCAACTTTTCAGAAGCCAAAAAAGACTTAACAACCTCACGCTTATGAGAGGAGGCGTTGTCATGTTAAAGGTGGACTCCTGACCATCCTTTGCTTGGTCGTTTCTTATTGTAACAAGTAAATTGGTCAGTGTATATGACTGCATCTATTTCAGTTTGAAATAACTCGGTCAGTTGGAAAGCAATTTGAACAAAATAAACAGGTATCGTTAGCTATTCAACACACCATTCAAGTGCAGTGAAGCATTTTAAAATATACCTGGGATAAAACCAAGGAAGCCTATTAGTGACAGAATTTTTTGCAGGACCCTCGTATCTTCTGCACTATGGTAAAGTACGGGGAAACCTTTTTACGGCCGCCACGTCCATTTAACAACCTGTTATTAATAGAATAGAATAGAATAGAATAGAATATTTCCATAGTGGGCCCTATATGGGCATAACAAGATATAACAACAAACAAATAGTCAATGAATCAAAAAAAAATGTATACTTCCTGTTATGTGATAAAAACTGTTGAACTGGCTGGCAAACAGTGTAGTCGCTGATCAGACGCTTCGTTCTTGTCTTCTCTGTTTGCTCAGACACGTTTGCCCCAGTAAATAGGATTATTGCGGCAAATCTAACAATGCTTGATATTAGTCGATATAACACGTATGCTCTTTAACTCTTTCGGTGCCAAATTTCAGACAACATTTGTCGTCTGCTTTTCTTTTTTAACAAACTATAGCTTGAAAAGAAGTCTATACGTAAAGTTGAAAGACTGAATGTCAAACAGCGTAGATCAAGATGAGACGGCTCATATGAGCCGTCTCATCTGGATCTATGCTGTTTGCAAAAGCCTATTATTATCGCCTGTGGCAGTGAAAGAGTTTGGATGAAATTTAAGTCACCCTAGACTTAAAAACAAAGCAGAGCGTCCCTTTCAATCGACAGAGCCTGAGCGTACACCCAGCTAGCATTCTACGTAAATCTACATCGGGCCGTCATCGGCCCGTCAGCTACCCTGACGGGCCGATGACGGCCCGATATAGATTTAAGTAGAATGCTGACTGGGCAGTAATCGAACAAGTAGACCATATCTGAATAGGAGACAGTGCTCAGTTAAATCCCTGGTTACTCTTTGTAAATCATCTGTTAGATTTCTCTGACTTCATCATTAACAGCTGTATTAAGAATAGTTGTCTTGTCCTTGAGAAGTTTAACTAAAACTTGGTGAAATACGGGTAAAGATATCGAAAAGAAACAATTTCTGTGCAATAATTATATACTGTTAACACATCTTTCGTATGTAAATTTGAAAACGTATTTTTTTTCTGCGTATTTGCGTCAGGCAAAATGACTTTCTGGAAGATGTAAAGGAGGTACACTGTAGATTTAAAGTAAATATTTTGTTTAAAATATGTGTACTTTTATCGTGTCTATTCATTTATTCCTTTGCTTTCCATTGAAAAAAAAAAAACTAAATATATCAAAAGCAACGGAATCTGGAACATCCAGAATTAACAATTACGAAACCACGCCTTTTCAAACATATTGAAAATTTCACCACCAAAAACTGAAATTTTTCAGATAAAAATTCTGATATTTTTCATATTTCTGCTCAAAACATAGATTGTGGGTGCTCGTTAGAACCGCCGAGTACCACGATCTATGTTTTTAGCAGAAAAGAAAAATAATGTATACCTGTGTAAATCCCAGTTTTACTATATAAAAGTGGGCTTTACGGGGGTCAAAATTATATAGGCGTGTTTTCGTGATGCTCAGACGGATATACACTCTAACGTCTGATCTGTCTTCATTTTTCGATCTGCCGGATTGCCATGGTTTCCATACAAAAAGAAGAGAATGGACAATAAGGGATACAGGCACACCATAAGGGTAGAACCAGACCAATTTCCTTACCGGTAAGTCTGATCTGGGTCTAAATTGGTTGCTTTGCCTGACTGCCATGTTTCAATACAAAATATATATTATGGAGTCCTTACGTAATGTACCACCATTGTGATCCTGAATAGGCTGCATAGGTGTAGAAATATTCCCAGAAGACGAAATGGAAAATTTGTCAAAATGGTAGACGGAATGGGAATAGACGAAATGGGAATAAACCGTTACATGTATCCGACCAAATCAATTTCATTCCTATACATGTAGTTATAGATACAAAATCACCCTGCACTTCTGCATTCATTATCGAAATTTCGATTTGAGATGGCTATATCAAGTTTAGCATATTGGATTACCGAAGTTACCGTAAATATGTGTTAACCTTAGTTCCTTACCATACTTGTTCTTACATTTCAATTGTTCAGTTGATGACTGCTGGATGATTGGCAAACAGTGTTGATCCAGATCAGACGCCGCGTTCCGCGGCGTCTGATCTGCGTCTACATGTTTGGTCAATTATGCCAACTGATCTGGCTCTACATTGTTCGCTCAGGTCTGTTTGCCCGAATAGAATATAGAATAGAAGAATAAGAATAGAATAGAATAGAATAGAATAAAATAGAATTGAATAGAATTGAATAGAATAGAATAATATTTGAAACCCTAGACGGTGTTCTCCATTCACATGAAATATAAATTTATGGGTACATATAAATATGGCATCTTACTATTTTATAAGTGCTATACACGAAATGGGTCACAATGTTGAACAATGTACCGCCTGAGACGTGTGCATAGCGAAATCTCATCAATCAGCACGTTCGCGCAGTCTGATCAGAGTCCTCGCTGTGCGCTCTTTGGAGAGCCAAGTATGCAAGATTTCTTCAAAGCGGACAGCGAAGACTCTGATCAGACTGTACGGATGCGGAGGCTGATCTGAGACTTCGTTGGTCACACATGTCAACAGGTATTTTTTCACACTGAGGAACAGATTTGCTAATCGAAACATATTAAACCTTGTCCTGCTGAACCCGGATATGTCCTGACTTTGCAAACAGTGTAGATCCAGATCAGTTGGCTTCTGAAGAAGCCAACTGATCTGGATCTGCACTGTTTGCTTTTAAGTATGTGAATTTATATCAACAATCTATATCAAGTATTCTGATTGGCTGAAAATTAGAAATGGGCGTGGCATCTTAATTTAATCAGCAGGACAAGGGATAAAAATGGTTTAGAAGATGTGAAACGCATAGCATGAGTGGTAAAAACTTCAGTAGACGATATTTTAAGATACATTTCTTATTTTTCTCAGAAAATAGGCTTTGATATTTCACGCAAATTGTCTTCTAAGGTGACCATTTACATGTTATGTAAAAGCCTTTTCTCTGGGGAGAAAATAAAATGTCTGCTGAATTAGCACAGGGAGTGCTAAAAGTCAAAATAATATGTAGTAATTATCTACCCTGAACAAAATCTGGCTGTACTAATATTCTCTGGCAAAATTATCTCGCAATAAAATAAGTAGATAATTGAAAACACTTCAAAGAAATTCCTCATTATTTAATCATTTCAGTACAACCAGGCATTCAAACAAGATAAAATTTCATTAGCACCAATAACAATTTTTTGCGTTATTCTGGAGAAGTTAATGAGAAAAAACGCAACAAGCCATTCATCCATTTAGATAGCGCATACCAACTTGTTGTAGGTATATTCGTAGAAGAACCAAAAGCATTCAGAGTGCCTGTAATTCTATAGACTTCTAGAATTTATTGAGATTTACTCTGTAAATTTTCAGTAACCGATAGCCCCTTTTCGGTTGAAGAGGTCCTTTTCTGTGTTTAGTAGAATTGAGGAAAATATAAATCGAACAACCACATTTCTCAAACGAGTATATAATTTGACTCCTGAAGTTAAAGATTATTATTATCAATACATGTATATCAGATATTTTGAAAATATTGTAGAAAAGAGGAGAAATTTCTCTACAATATTTTGTTACCTGTTGTTAGAGCTTCATGTTTAAACAGGGACCAGATTTTCACTTCGAGATAAGCGGTTATTCGAGATAAGCGAAGTCGAGATAACGAAAGTCGACTGTATTCGAATACCGTAGCTCCTTGCTATACAAGCCCTCAAGATTTGAACATTTTACTTCCTGTCCATGTTTCTAAACGGCAGATGAATGAGAGGCAATCAGTGTATACTCTGATCAGGCAACACTTTTTGCTGAGGCTTTTATGTCCGAAAATGTTTTGTGACAGTGTATTAAAATTTAAAAGCACGGAAATCACGAACATCCAACAGCACTGTGCAATCACGTGACCGGAAATACAGTATTTACCCTAAATATTTAAACACCTAACTACATACCATACCTGTCCAAAAGTTTTAACAACTAAACCTTACTGACTATTAATGTGTTTACAAATTATTGGATCAGTGGCAAACAGTTCAGACCCTGATCAGACACTGCGATCTGGTTCTACACAGTTTGGTCAAGCCTATCTGTCCATATTAATCTGCATTACAGAATCACGCCTATTCAAATATATAGAAAATTTCACCTCGCTGAGGCGGTTCTAAGGAGTACCCACAATCTATGTTTTTGAACAGAAATAAGAAAAATAATGTATACTCCTGCAAACCCCACTTTTACTATACAAAAGTGGGTCAAAATTGTATAGGTATGTTTTCGTGATGATAATGCCGTTAGGCGTTTTTCTTGTAAAGTTCTTATACAAATTAAGATTTTTTTTATGAATTTCTGATAGAATCTGTCATTTCAGTGCCTTTGGCGCTTTGATAATATTCGATGGGGTGTAATTTCCGGTCAACGGAAACAAAGGCAATGAAGAAATGGTTCGTGATAAAACGTCTCAGACAGATTCTTCGCGGGTTGTTTTTTTTTTTTTTTTTTTCTGGTTTTTGCTTTCATGCCCAGACAGTGTAATGAATTGCATGGGAAATAAAACATTCGGTATTTATATAAATGGACCACTCCACAAAGAACTTGAGCCAGCGCATGACAAAACCTACAAAATTGCATGTGCGCCCAGCGACGATTCATATCAGTCCGGACATCCGTCAAGTCTGATCAGAGTCTTCGCTATGCACTCAGTGGGTAGCTAAGGACCCAAGCTTTCTTCATGCCCCGGCTGATCTGAGTCTTCGCTGGCACACATGCCATTTTGTTGATTTTGTCATGCGTTGGCTCCCTTATTTAATTTTGATTTTACTTGGATTTTTACGTCAGGACAACAATGGTAAGGTCTGATCGAGACGGTCATTTAAGCCTCTCCTACTTTTTTTTGGACAGAGTTGCTCTCTAAGCTGTTAACCAGTACATGTGCACGTTCTTTCGCCAGTAACTGACACCTGTCCATCCCTCCGCCCCCCCCCCCTCCCCCACCCCATCCCCCCTCCCACCACCACCTTCCCAACCCTTGAATCCGCAGAAGAAGGATAATTACCATAGACATTATTTCTTGATCGTTCTTTACGAATGTTATGAGACCGAGCTGGGATTCGAACTTGCGAACCCTGGATCTGTAGCCAGGCGTGCTATCGACTGGTTGCTTATTAAGAAATGAAGAGATCAAGACGCATGCATATCCGCAAACCCAAATAGTTGTTGAGAACCTTAATTCTTTCTCTATAAAGTATAGCTTTCGACGAATTTGTCTAATATCATGTTTGGTCTTAACGATTGAAGAAAACGTTTGGAAGCTAATATGTTATAGATTTCAGGACTATAATCATAATTTAAAATCTAAAAGTTTCTTGACAGCATGTTTTGACAGAGTATATAAAACAATGGTAAAACTACTTAAAGATAACGATGAAAAAAATGCTTAAATGAAAGACGCAAAACATCACGCAAACATGCCTATATAATTTTGAACCCCTTAAACCCCACTTTTATATAGTAAAACTGGGGTTTACAGGGGTATACATTATTTTTCTTATTTTTGCTCAAAAACATAGATTATGGGTACTCGTTAGAACCGCCTCGGCGAGGCGGTTCTAACGAGTACCCACAATCTATGTTTTAAGCAGAAATATGAAAAGTATCGGAATTTTTATCTGAAAAATTTTCAGTTTTTGGTGGTGAAATTTTCAATATATTTGAATAAGCGTGTTTTCGTAATGAGAAGTAAACTTGAGCAAGTTATTTGTATTGGGAAAATATATATTCTGACTCGACAGTTATTCCACATTTTTATATTACGATACTGTCGTGCGCAGAATGGCGCATGCGGTCGAGAAAGATATTACTATTACCCCCGTACCCAGCGTTACACAGAATGAGGTGTGACTTTGACAAGGAAACTGTTTAAGTTTCGGGGGTAGTATGAACTTCCTATAGGAACCTCTATTATATTGATATTGGAAAATCGAAAACAAATATTTTACATGTACTTCACCGCTTATTATTATTTATTTTTTTTTTTTTTTTTTTTTTTTTTTTTTTTATTTATTTTTTTTTTTTTATTATTATTATTATTATTTTTTTTTTTTTTAAGATGCTTCTTATTTATATCTGGAGCCGCTAAAATGGTAAATAAAATTACTAACAGAAAAAAGTAAAAAGATACTTACATCAGTCTTGAAAAAAGATAAGTTCTTAATTTTGTCCATCTTCTATGTGTTGGCGAATTACCTGAAAATATAGAAATATATTTAAAGATACCCAAGAAATGTCACAATCAGTGAGTGGCATTACGAAAACACGCCTATTCAAATATATATAAAATTTCAACTCCAAAAACTGAAAATTTTCAGATAAAAAAACTCTGATAGTTTTTCGTTCTTCTGCTCAAAACATAGATTGGGGGTACTCGTTAGAACCGCCTCGGCGAGGCGGTTCTACCGAGTACCCACAATCTATGTTTTTAAGCAGAAATAAGAAAAATAATATATAACCCTGTAAACCCCAGTTTTACTATATAAAAGTGGAATTTAAGGAGGTCAAAGTTACATAGGCATGTTTTCGTGATGGTACATGAAACAGTTGCTGCTAATAATACCGTAGGGGCATTCATTAACGCTTAGCTTTCAGGGTCATATTTTTTAGCGGACAACATATTGAAATATTTGTTTGTTTGTTTTTTTTGTTGTTTTTTTTTTTCGTCTTTTCCCCAGAAAACAGGATGACTTTTCATGCAAATTGTTTCCTATTGAGAACATTTGCATGAGATTTTGAATTATGTTATCTTGAAGTCCAAGGGATTCTCTGAAATCCTTCGAGATATCCGTACCTCGATATATCAGATTTGCCGAATTGAGGACAAATAAATCGAAAAAAAAAAAAAAAAAACACATTTCACAGATAAATGTGTAATTTGACTCCTGAAGTTAAATATAATTAGAAAATATTGTGGAAAAGAGGAGAAATTGCTCCTCTTTTCCACAATAGTTTGTCACCTGCTGTTAGATTTTAAAAGAGGTATCAGACTTTAACTTCGAACTAAATGGTGGTTCGAGATGTGCGAAGTCGAGACAACGAATGCCCACCGTATTCTATAGGCGAAGGTGGGGAGCCACATTACAAGATAATGGCAAATTCCGTTGTAAAAATTATAAAAGAAGTTACACACGAAAAACCAAAAACACGGAGCAAAAAGAAAAGAAAGGCAATTATCAGGAATCGATACAATAACCAAACACCGTCTATCCAAGACACTAAAGGGAAAGAAAGCCTTACTTAAAGCAACGGCATCACAATCAAAACACTACAAGCAGAAAGCCGAACGGACTGTCAGTCTCTTTTCAAAAAAAAAAAAAAAAAAAAAATGCCCAAACGGCTATCCAAAATAAATTTTTCACCAGGACATACATGCAAAGACATACAAGGACAGAAATAGTAAACCACAGCTGAAGCACCGCCTTGGAACGGTCAGTAACAATCTTACTAGGAGAGCTTAAATTGATTTTACATGGCCACAACCCTCGCCCTTAATTCTGCCGTCATCACGAAAACATGCCTATATAATTTTGACCCCTTTAAACCCCACTTTTATGTAGTAAAACTGGGGTTTACAGGGGTATACATTATTTTTCTCATTTCTGCTCAAAAACATAGATTGTGAGTACTCGTTAGAACCGCCTCGTTGAGGCGGTTCTAACAAGTACCCACAATCTATGTTTTGAGCAGAAATATGAAAACTATCGAATTTTTTTTGTCTGAAAATTTTCATTTTTTGGTGGTAAAATTTTCAGTATATTTGAATAGGCTTGTTTTCGTAATAAGTATACATAAGCCCTCTCGAGACACCGAAATATAAGTGAACATTTACATAACACAGCCCTCCCGAGGCATTAAAAGAAAGAGAAACGAGGAACAAATAAGGACAAAACAAACAAAATCTAATGCTTGATCATGAATATATACAGTAAAACATCAATGACTCGAACACCGATTACTCGTTCACCGTGGATAATTCGAACTCGATTTTGAATCCCATCAGCTCAAGAAAACAAATCTTTGCATGACGGGATATTTTAGGATTTTTCCCTATTTTAGCATGAAAATGTATGCTGTGTGTACTCATTAGAATCGACTCGGTGAGGCGATTCTAATGAGTACACTTAAGATACCATTATTTAATAGATGATTGAAAAGACATCCATATATTACTCCAGTGTGTCTCCTAATCCTGGCGCTATGATTAACCCTCAGTGGCTCAAACTACTCATATCTCGAACAAATTTCCATGGTCCCAAAGATGTTTGGGCTCGGGAGGTAACTTCCTATATATGGCATGGTACGGATGTGCGTGCTGAATAGCCCCATTTTTCAGCGCTGCCAGGTATATGATTAGCCCTCTTTCTTCAACAAAAAGTATATGACTGACCCGATTTTTCTTGATTCATATGTGAAAGGCTCCACTTTTCTGACGTCCTGGTGTATGCGTATATTTTTCGCTGAGAGATTTTTCGAAGCTGCTTGTTCTCTTGGTATTCTGTGAATTGACTGTTATATTTGTCTAACTACCAGCAATAAATGGGTATAAAAATCAAAGGGCATTATATGAATGGGTCAAAATTTCGGATGGTCAAGTATATGAATGGGTCCTTTTTTTCAAAGACCAGGTGTTTGAATGGGTTTGGTATCGAAATACTGACTCGCTCACCCGTACCAAAATTACCCTCTAGTTATCCCCCCGCACACCCCACCCCCGACCTCCCCCCCCGCCCCCCGCCCCCCTTCACACACACACTCCGCCCCGAGTCTTTGTGTCGTTTAGGTTCGACTGCACGTCGCTTTTCGCCTAACGCAGCACACAATATAAAAATAGTTGGATATTTTGTAACTGTATACGTTCACACAAATGTTTAGAGAAACGTTTCCGATGCCAACTGTATACAAAAGATTAACCTTTGACGTAGTTACACTAAACAGTAGGATATCTTAACTCCTTCATAGGCGGATCGCTCATTACGCACCTACGCATGTGCGTAGCATGCGTAAGAAATATTTTTACAATAAAGTGGCATTAACATAAAATGTTTGGTTTCTTATATTAGGGGCTGCTCTTAGAGGAAAGAAATTGCTCCCTCTGGGAGCAAATTCTTTTCTTTAAGAGTGCCCCTAATTTAGAAATGCTTCAAGGCATATTTTTCAAGAGTTTACCTTGATTTGCGCACAAATATTTTCGTTCTAGCTACGCCACTTGCCTTACTGTTTGAACAACTTCATTTTGCGTTTAAACTGCTCAATGAGCAACAAACAGTATGGACGGAGTCAGTTCGCACTTCAGTCAGTTCGTACTTCAGTCAATTCGCTCTCACTTTGGTCAACTCGTACTTATTTATCAGTGAAAGTAATACCCATCAATGTTTCATTCGGTCAGTTCGTCCTCATTTGGGTCAGGCCGGACTATTAGGTAAGTTCATCTTCATTTTGGTCATTCTTTTTTAATGACTGATTATTGACAGAATGAAAGGATGATTAGCACAGCGAAGTTCTGATACGAGGGTCCTGCAAAAAGTTTTGTCATTGGGTTCGGATTACTTCAGTGCTACGTTTTATCAAACATATTTTTATTACAAACCTTCAAAGTATTCCCCCTTTACTGTAACACATTTTTGTAATCTTTTTACCCAGTCGCGAAAAGCAGATAAATAGTCTTCTTTTGGTATCTGTTGGAGACACTGATAAATATCGCTGCCCAGAGAACTTCTAGACGTATACTTATTTCCAGAAAGCATTTTCTTAAGCCTTGGAAATAAAAAGAAGTCACAGGGACTCAGGTCAGGTGAATAAGGTGGATGGTTTAAAACTTTCACCTTTTCAGAAGCCAAGAAAGACTTAACAACCTCACGCTTATGAGAGGAGGCGTTGCCATGTAAAAAGTGGACTCCTGACCATCCTTTGCTTGGTCGTTTCTTATTGTAACAAGTAAATTGGTCAGTGAATATGACTGCATCTATTTCAATTTGAAATAACTCGGTCAGCTGGAAAGCAATTTGAACGAAATAAACGGGTATCGTTAGCTATTTAACACGCCATTCAAGTGCAGTGAAGCAAAAACCAAGGAAGCCTATTAGTAACAGAACTTTTTGCACGACCCTCGTAAAGACCGTATGTTAGTATGTTCCTGGCCCTCACTCTCAACTTAAAAAGAACTACCTATATAGTTACAGAGGTACAGAATGCGCAAACTAGTTTGTGTCTTCGCTGAGATCAGATGTCAGAAGGTAATTGGTTTCAAGTTGTGACTCATGCTATGTACATGGTATATTGTGCATGTTGAACATGCCAAAATTCCAACTCAGTTAGCTTACTGTACATCACGAAAACACGCCTATATAATTTAGACCCCCTTAAACCCCACTTTTATATAGTAAAACGGGGGTTTACAGGGGTATACATTATTTTTCTTATTTCTGCTCAAAACATAGATTGTGGGTACTCGTTAGAACCGCCTCGTTGAGGCGGTTCTAACGAGTACCCACAAACTATATTTTGAGCAGAAATAAGAAAAATATCAGAATTTTTTATCTGAAAATTCTCATATTTTTGGTGGTAAAATTTTCTATATATTTGAACAGGCTTGTTTTCGTAATGAATTTAGCGCTATTTGATTGGCTGAAAGCGACTTCAAAACGGCATATAACCCATTTACGTCGAGCGGACCTTTCTACCACAACTCTTTGGACCGGTCTAATTCTAAAGCAGACTATCTGGCCAGTTTTTTTTATTACTATGTTTATAAAAAAAAATACGGTATTTTATGCAAACTGTGTAAGCCCTGATTAGACGACGCGTTATGGAATTCTAGGCATAGATGGGTTAAATTAGTGCCATTACGAAAACACGCCTATTCAAATCTATAGAAATTTGACCTCCAAGAACTGAAAATTTTCAGATAAAAAACTCTGATTTTTTTCATGTTTCTGCTCAATCCATAGCTTGTAGTTCTCGACGAGGCGGCTCTAACGAGTACCCACAATCAATGATTTTTAGCAGAAATAAGGAAAATGATATATACCCATGTAAACCCCAGTTTTACTATATAAACGTGGGGTTCAAGGGGGTCAAAATTATATAGGCATGTTTTCGTGATGTATTTGTCTGGTTAACTGAGAGCAATTTCAAAACGGCATTTAAAACAAATGAATTCTGATACAACCACTGATGAGGAGTTTTAGAATTATTTTCTTTGCGTAGATTTCTGAAATAAGCTATTGTATTCTGGATTTCAACTTAAACATGAGCGGGTTGGAATTATAAGAAATCAATTTTCTTTTTCTTCTTTTTCTGATTTTTATCGATGTGTAAACTCAATATAAAGCCCTTCGATAAAATCCACAAATTTTAAGTTCATTCCTATATTAGACCCGCGGTGAAAGTGGAACAGGTTTTCCCACTGAGCGCTTCTTTTGTATTTGCAGGTAGATCCGAGAAAATAAAATCAAAACTCAAATTAGATGTGACTTGCCAAACAGAATTTATAAATAAGATCTGTGCAATTAATTAGAAACATCACAAATCAAACGTATCAATTTGCCTTTGGATCGAGGTTAGATTTGAGATAGTGTGTTGTTCTATTTTTGTTTTAGCCTTCTTTCTATACCCAGCTCAAGGACAGATCTAATCAAACAGTGTAGACCTTATCAAACTCTGTAAATCTATATTAGGCACCACAGAATGCAGCGCCTGATTAAGTTTGATACTGTTTGCTACTCAATCGCCACATTTAAGATGCATCACCATAAGTCAGAAGGATGTGTTCGAAATTTTGGACAAATATGGTTATGAGTTAAGATGTCCGAATATTTTATCCTTGACCTTTTGAATAAATGAAGATGCCACGCCCACTTCTAATTTTCAACCAATCGATTTTCTTGATTCCGCTTGTTAATTCAAATTCACATATTCAATGACGGTGTAGATCCAGATCAGCTGGCTTCTTCACTGATCAGGATCTACACTATTTGCAAATGCAAGGCATATCCAGGCGTTAGCACGAACACTGAAGCAATAGCGGATAGCACGAATACCGTATCTAGAATTGCTACAGGCTGTCGCCCCGGAACAAACACGATGTCCTTGGAATTAAATTCTTTTCGTTTGGAGTTGATCAAGTTACAGAAAGGGTCCAATGTGCATGAATGCAAACAAGAAGTCATAAAAGTTGCCTCCCTTTTTACAAAATAATGGAGAATCGACAGCCGGTATCCAGTTATCAGCCTAATGTATTCGCTATTCATAACTTTGACGCGACAATTCGACGAAGTGGTTTAAGTTTGCTAATTGAAAAGACAATACTTTAAGTAAGTCTGGTGTTTTTGCATGAATTGTCAATTTCTTCTTATCACCAGATATTTGAACAGTACCCTCAGAAAACGTACATGCGGACATATGTGCCCAGTGAAGATTCAGATCAGCCTGCGCGTTCGCGCAGGCTGATCAGAATCCTCACTGGATGCATTTTTGATAGCCAATGATGCAATGTTACTTCATGCGGACAATGATGACTGATCTGATTGCGTGAATGCGCAGGCTGTTTTCTTCTTTCAGCGCACATGCATAAAGGTACGTTTTCAGACGTTTCGGATTGTTTGGTTGTGTCTACCGAAATTACTCCGCATTCTAGACTGTGAATTTTCTCGGGAGAAAATGATGTCCACATGGTATCAGATAATACACTGACAAAGTAATCTACAAACAGAAAACTATTTTCAGTCTGTTTTTCAACTAACTCTAATGACAATATGTCAAAGATAATAACAAAATAGATGGCGCTGTAATGACCGATACGGAAATGACGTCATTCTCTTAAATGGCTTATGGCGATAAGTGTGACAAATGACTGGGTTTAAGATCCCTTTTAAGATGCAGTACATTGAAAGCGATATTCACCTGATAGTTTCCGTTTCTTTTACATCATTCCAAGTCACTTTAGTCACACTGAGAGATAAACGACCATTTGACCGAAACTAGTAAGTCTGGCCCAGAAAACGACATTTCATCTGTTTTCAGTTTTATTAGTGCGTTGCGTGCTCTCAAGGTCATTCATTTTATAATCTATTGGTGCCACAGTGAAGGTTAAGATTAACCTGCACAATAATGTATTCGGAATCGGGTCTTCTATGTATAAACATAAAATAGTCATCTCCCTAGTTTTCTTATCTTTCCCTGAATATAGGTTTTGACATTGTAAACAGATTGTCTTCTTAGAAAATACAAACTACAAAGTAGTGGGGTATGGGAAGATGTTTACGGCCACAGGAAGTATTTGTGGGTGGCCAAGGATCAAAAGCCTATTCATGCAGACAGCGAAGAATCTGATCAGATGCGCAGGCTGATCAGAGGTTTTGCTTGGCGCACGAAGATTTGTAGCAAATGCTGTGTCCCGGCTTAACCTTAAGCATAACCTTTCCTATGTCCGAAAGAAGGAGAGCCAGCCTTGGTGGCTCAGTTGGATGCGCGTCATCTGAGCCACAGGAGGTTGCGGGTTCGACCCCCGCCGTGTCGGCAAAATTCTTTCGTGGAGATTGATCATGAAATATTTTCTACGGTCCTTCTCTCCCTTCCGCTGATCCAACAGGGGAAGTTTTCAGTTTCTGAAGAAAGCGCACACTACATATTCAAATATATTGAGAATTTTACCACTAAAAAAAGAAAACTTTCAGATGAAAAATTCTAATAGTTTTCATATTTCTGCTCAAAACATAGATTGTGGGTACTCGTTAGAACCGCCTCTAACCGCCTCGGCGAGGCGGTTCTAACGAGTACCCACAATCTATGTTTTTGAGCGGAAATAAGAAAAATACTGTATACCCCTGTAAACTCCAGTTATACTATATAAAAGTATGGTTTAAGGGGGTCAACATTATATAAGCATTTTTTTTTCTTGTGATGACTGGTTAACCGCTTAGAGGACTAATAAAAATCCAAAAAGGTTGCCTTTGGAAACAAGGAACACATTACAGATAGAAAAGGGGAGTCTCGGTTTTATTGAAACTCTTCATAAGCAGAATTGAAGCTTGCAACTTTGCTTACGCCCTCCAGCCTATACATAAGCAGAACTCCATTTTCAAAGATACCACAATGGGCCCATTGATCCAAAAGGAAATGAAAATATAATCTGCAATGTGGTAAGCCTGCCCAGTCAAAGTGTTGTTAGATAAACTGACCGCGCTCAACATGGCCTCATTTGGGTTGACTGGACCGTATACCTAATCACAAACAAATAAACACAAGATAGAAGCAGAGCTGAGGAATAAACAATGACAAGACACAGCGTCACAGAGATACACAAACAAAAAAAATGCAAAAAAAAAAAAAAATAAATAAAATAAAAAAAAAAAATAAATAAATAAATAAAAAATAATAAGAATTGCAATAGAGGGACCGTCTAGAAACATAAGCAGAAATACTATTGAGGAGCTTAAACCAGTTTTCCTCGATCAAAACGTCGCCTTTCATTCTGACGCAGCTCCAAATTACATTTGACGCGCTACGTGGAAAAATGCCCTTTAAAAGCGGGATGCAAACAGCGAAGGTTCGGATGAGTGTGCGCATTCATGCAGTCTTATCTGGATATTCTCTGTTAGTCGACATATACCACAATATCCACTGATTCTGTAAGCGGACGACGAGGGCCCTGTCAGCCTGCGCGAATGCGCAGGCTGGACAGGGCCATCGATGTCCGCAAATTGCGTTGCGAATCATTTATCCCGACAAATCGCGTCTGTAAAATGATAAAATATAGTGACGTGTGACTTTTTTTTTTCTAACTTGGATCTCGGCTAACAAGTCTGATTTTGATATTCTAACCATTAGGTCTGCGTTACCTCATTTTCGTAATGGAATTTGTGATATAAGGTTTGCAGGCAAGCCTCAAATTAACCGCAACGTCAGACAACGTTCCTTTTGATATGTGCGCCCAACGAAGACTCAGATCAGCCTACGCATTCGCACAGTCTGATTAGAGTCTTCGTTGTCCGCATGAAGAAACATTGCAGGCTTGGCTATCCAAAATGCGCGCAGTGTAGTGTCTGATCAGACTGCGTGAATGCGCAGGCTGATCTGAATCTTCTCTTGGCGCACATACTCAGTGGTACGTTTTCGAACGTTTCGGATCCAATTATAGTTGCGACGTGCAAATTGGACTATTCAATAAACTTTATTTAAGCCTTTTAATTGCAAGTCAGCCAGTTCTTCTCGGATGTACTCTCCCAAAGCTCGTTGTATAAGGTTTATCAGTGAGTGCAGTGCGAGTTTAGAGCCTAATAGATGACATTATATGTCTCCGCACGCACTCTGAAACACTACCAGTTGGGCAGTCTGTGTACTTTAAATGTATGCAGACAAGCTTCTTGATACATGCGCCGACGCAAGATACTACGACGAAATTTGTTATGATGACAATTTGACTGTCACGAAAACTTCGCTTCAGAGGTAACAATTAGTCACAAATTATGCAAGAATATTGTATTTAATACTTAAAAAACACATATGTTTTGGATATTTGTTAGAATCGCCTCACTGAGGCGATTCTAACAAATATCCAAAATATATGTTCTTTGATGAAATAAGAACAAAACAAGACCATTCTTGCAAAGCAGTCTGCTCATTAAGTATTCTGCACAACAGCAAATTCATTTTAATGGCAACGTCTTTCGGAACAAACGCTGTCGTTGTAACTAGGGGGTTCATTTTAATTCTTGGAAACAGAAAGAAAGGCAATGATCAGGAACCGATACAATTACCTAAGACCTTCCGTTCCAAGACACCATAGGGAAAGAAGGGGGCGCTTTAAGCACGGCACCACAATCAAAACACTACAAGCAGAAAGCCAAAAGGACACTTTCTTTCCAAAAAATGGCCTAACAACTATCCAAAATAAAATTGCACGAAGACAAACATGCAAAGACAGAAAAAAATGACAGACATACTAAACAGCAGAAGCACCACCTTGGAATGGCCAGTAAAAATATTACTGGGGTTGGGGTGGGGGTGGTGGGGGCGCTTAAACCGATTTTACATGGCCACAACCCTCCCCCTTAGTTCTGCCGTGGTATACACAAGACATTTGTTCAGTCCGCGTGAAGAGTTCCTTAGAAGTTTGTTTTTCCTGTTGTTTTTTTTAGGGAGGTGGGTGATTTGTGGGAGTGGGGGGCGGGGGGGGGGGCGGTGCGTGGGGTAATGGTCAGCACCTATCAAAAGCCTGTGGTCGAGCTCATAGTGGTCCTGTTTTAGGTTTCTAGTGTTCTTGATGCATGATGTGTGTACTCATTAGACTCGCCTCAATAAGGCGATTCTAATACTTATACTCGACATACCATCATTGTGTAGAAAATCGAAAAGATTTCCTAACATTATAGTAATTTGCTTCCTGACCTGGCGCTATGATTAGCCCTCAGTAACTCGAACTACCAACATCACGAATACACTTCCATGGTCCCAAAGATGTAAGAGCCATTGTCGTTTTATTGTATTATGATTACTCATTAGAAGCGATTCATCGACACCACAAGTCCAAAGGCACATTGTTTATATCTCATTGCGGTTCCTTTACTACCGGTACGGTTTAATTGCTGGCCGTAGAATCATAATAATTTGAGCAAGCGCACGACAAAACCTACAATAAGACCTGTGTAACCAGCAAAGACTCAGATCAGCGTGTACATCAACCCAGTATGGCATGGGTTCTCGTTCATCCTTCTTTGAATAGCCCGCGAAGACTCTGATCAGACTGCGCGGATGCGCAGGCTGATCTGAGTCTTCGCTGGTCGTACAAATTTTAGGATAGATTTTGTCGTGCGTTGCCTCAGAGTGCTGGAGGAGTGTATGCAAATCTTCAAACTGTTACCTATTTATACTAAAGTGGGGGAGAGGGGCTCTGGGGATGGGGGTCCGATTTGATCAACTTACCGTACATACTCTACGTCTTCGGAAAGACAGGCCTGAGCAAACAGTGTAGACCCAGATCAGACGCCGCAAAACGCGGCGTCTGATCAGGGTCTACACTGTTTGCCCCCCATCCAGCAATTTTACCTCATTCATAGGCTGTAAAATAGGTATGTTGAAGAGAAGTATAAAGTTAAAAAGGGATGTGGATAATAAGGGTAGGTACGGTATTCTAAATTTATCCAAAATTTCCCATGATAATAAACTTTTGAGTCAAAGGGGGGTTCGATTGAACCCCGCGATCCCCCTCTGAATCCCCCCTGAAAACTAAGTATAGATGATGTCCTGGAACAGACACAGTCACAGGAGAACATAGCCAACTGTTGACACTAAGAGGAAGAGAAAACAAACTATGAAACTACTAAAAACACTGTAAAAAATGCACGTAGATTTTACGGTAAATACTGGCCCCTGGAACTTTTGCAGGAATTACCTCATAGGATCAACTGAATCATTGCTGTTTCAGCGGTAAACAGTGTATGCCCTAATCAGGGTCTTGACCGTTTACTCTGTCTTTTCGAATACTTAGCTTAAATATGTGTGGAGATAGCATTTCCTAAAAGACTGCAGGTGCGCCCAGCGAAGACTCTGATCAGACTGCACGTCCGCGCAGTTTGATCAGTCTTCGCAGGGCACTTTGTGGGTGGTCAAGAGTTCAACGCGTGTTAAGGCGGACAGCGGATGCGCAGGCTGATCAGAGTGGGCGCACATGCAGTCCTAAAGAAATGCTGTGCCCCGGCTCAAATTATAAATCAGCTTGTATCTACCTGTCTGCTCTCTTATTTCGCAACAGCGCGTGGAACTTGCATAACAGTAAATGACTGAATGCCATTAACTGTGAATCCATCAGTAAGTTTTGTCTTACATGCATCACGAAAACATACCTATATAATTTTGACCCACTTAAACCCCTCTTTTATATAGTAAAACTGGGGTTTACAGGGGTATACATTATTTTCTTATTTCTGCTTAAAAACATAGATTGTGGGTACTCGTTAGACATAGAGTGTGGGTACTCGTTAGAACCGCCTCGGCGAGGTGGTTCTAATGAGTACCCACAATCTATGTTTTGAGCAGGAATTTGAAAAATATCAGAAATTTTTATCTGAAAATTATTCTTTTTTTTTTCCAATAAAATTTCCAATATATTTCAATAGGCGTGTTTTCATAATGGATAGGACTATTTGTTTGGAAAATGTTAACAAAGAAAATCTCATTTTTTATATTCCGTCAGCTAAATTCACATTAGTGATCATCAATACGTTAAGATGATTATGTCATGTTTATCGTTACATCACCCGTGTCGTACTTACTTATTTTAAATAATCGTAACACTTAATCCATTTTAATGAGGAAAAAAAAAAAGTAGGATTCAATTTCAATTATATTTACTAGATGGACCTCGCCGAGCGAAAATGTGTCTTCAGTAAATAAACGAACCACGATGGTCCAGCTTAGATTGTGCAGTCTGATTAGGGGTCGTTGCTATCCAATTATAGAATCATCCCAGTACGTATTTTTTATAAATCTATAGCGTGTCGTTATCGGCCCGTCAGCTACCCTGACGGGCCGATAACGGCCCGCTATAGATTTATAAAGAATGCTAGCTCCAGTACTTTGTATATACATACAATGTAAGAAAATCGGTAAAAAACAAGGGGCGGCCTCAAAGGGAGGGTGTTCGCGGGGTCAATCGAATCCCCCCTTGACTTGCAATTTCGTTTTCATGGGAAATATGTGATATTTACCCTAAATATTCACACCCCTTATTCTTTTCCTTAAACTTCTCTTCAACAAGTCCATTTTACTATCTATCTATTAATATATGCAGAATTGTTGGATACGTGGCAAACAGCATAGAATGTGATAAAACGCCGTATTAAGTGGCGCCTAATCTGTGTCTACATAGTTTGCTCAGCCTGACAGTCTGTCCGAATACACAGTTTAAGTACGGTTATTTGATCAAATCGTACCCCTGAGAAATCATCCTGGATCCGCCCCTGACGCTGATGAGAAGTCAATGGAGATGGAACTGTGTACTTTGCATCAATTAATGATTCGGAAATTCCTTTTCACTTGACTCGGTCCAAATTATGTAAAATCGGGTTACATTATCAACAGTTTACATCGGTTTAATGGGTTCAGAAATGAGGAATCTATTGGAAGCAAAAATAAATTAATTATACGAAGACGGTACTTCCCCAGCAGGCGCACAACATTGAAACGACTACGATTCAACGTCAATTAATACGTTGAATAAATGTTGGATCGCTGCTTTTTTCAACTTTAGGCACACAACGTTGAATCGACATTGTTTCAACGTTGTGTGCCCATCGGGTTTGTTTTATTTACCCTATTCATGGATAGTAACTTTATGTCTTTTCGCTGGAAAATAATGGAAATGATTGGTTTTAACATATTTTATTTCAAAATTACAATGATTATACAAAAAAGCATGACACAAAAGATAGGATTTGAACGGAAGCATAAGCTTATTTAGTTCTTCTCCTAATACATATATATAAATTGTATTACATCATGGCAGTTTATCATCATTATAAGAATTACTTATTTAACGTGGACAAAGCGATATATGAACAGAGACTCAACCATTCATTATAGTGGAATGAAATTAAAACAACTTTGCAGTAACAAGAGATAACATAATATCACAATGATGGTTTGAGCGATAGTGAAAACAGAAACAAAGAAAAAGAAAAATAAGACAATATAAAAAAAAGTATAAAAAAAGGTAATCCGGAGCGAAAAAGGGCGAAGGGGGTGAAAGACTATCACTTGATAATTTCCGATAATATCGTAGGCAGAAATATACTGACCTCATATATCACCAGCAGCTCTGATTTAATCTGATTAGATAATACTAGTCTTACCTACAGGTAAGTGCCTAAAATCTTTTGTTGTCCTGTATGTACTTGTAAACAGCTTCAAAAATGACTTGATTTGTTTCATAAGGAAGTGACTCATCACCAAACATGTAGAGACGCATTACAACATTGAGACACTATCCGAAAAAGTTCGATTCTTTGATCTCGATAGAAGTTACAAGATAAGAAAAAATGTTCCGCGTTTTCAGCATCACCACTTCTACAAGAACACAATGGGGTGTCTGAAATTGATTTTACAAATAAGTCATGATTCAAAGAGCTACAACCTGTGCGTAGCCTAGTATACAAAACTTGGAACTTTCTGCTTCCAGTATAAAAATATTTTGGAACTGCAGTTTTATTTCGTCTTATCTCTCGTTTAAAAGAATCAATTGAATCTACATATATATCATTTTCTGGTAAAGTGTTCCATTCTCGTATGACAGACGGTAGGAATGAATCGAAGCACAAAGCAGTTCTCGCGTTAATAGTTTGGACACATTTGCGTTTCTCAGATTGTAACGTGATACTTCGTTAACTGAAGAAGGCGCAAGTGATGAAAGATAATCAGGAGTTAAGTTATCATACATCTTGTAGATCAGTATGAGCTTATGATTAATTTTTCTTTTTTCGAGTGTTTCCCAACCAATTTCATTGTAAAGATTTTGAATTGATATGAATTTAGTAGCACCAGAAGCTATTCTTGCTGCTTCTATCTGTATTTTTTTTCGAGTTCCTGTTTTTCATAATCGCAGCAGTTATCCCAAATAATGTCCGCATATTCTAAAGTAGGTCGTATAACTGTTGTATAAATTATTCCTAAAGATTTCCTGTCTAGTTCATATTTTAATCTATGCATAATATTAATTCTTGTCCAAGCTTTTTCTTTAATATAGTCAATATGTTTTTGCCAAGAGCCATCATTTGAAAATTATATTCCTAAGTGTTTATGAAATGCAACTTCATTGATTTGCTGCCCTAGCATGATTAAGGAGGGGTGTGCAGGTTTGTGGATTTTCCTGGATATCAGAAGTGTTTCCGTTTTTAATGGATTGAATTTTACCAACCAAGCTTCAGCCCATTTAACTATTTCTTCAAGATCTGCATTAAGAATTTCTGCCGCAACGTCTGGATTATCGACAATTTTGATAAGACTGGTATCGTCAGCAAAAGGACGTATGCTAGTTACTATATCATTTATGAAAATTAAGAAAAGAAGTGGTCCTAGGATTGATCCTTGAGGAACGCCTGCCTTGATATAGTTCCATTTTGATTCTACTCCCTGTAAGACAACACGTTCTTTTCTACCATCAGGATAACTAGAAAACCATTTTAATAGATCACCAGAGATTCTTATTGTTTTAAGTTTATGAAGAAGACCGGCATGCCAAACACGATCAAAAGCTTTACTTATGTCACAAAAAAACCAGCCCGAATTTCTTTGCCAGCATCAAGTGCCTGGCAAAATGTATTTTACAAGAAAGTGAGTTGGTTAGTAGTAGAGTCTCCAGGTATGAAACCAGATTGAAAATATGTAAGAATGTTATTATCACGGTGATGATTAATCAGATGTTTAAAGGCTCCGTATCCCTCAAAAATAGACATTTTATTGTCCAAGAAAGGTTTAATAAATTGACACATGGTATTAATACAATCATAAAATGTGACACCTGACAGCCAGTAAAATTTCAGTTAAGTCTCTCATTCTTGAAATGAAATGATTTTTTTATCGTATCTCTGAATTAATGTTGCCAACATTAATTCAAATATATGATAAAAAATCATTTCATTTTTTATTCAGTTCAAAAACGAGAGACTAACTTAGATTTTACAGGCTATCAGATGCTGCATTTTATGATCGTATTTATACTATATATCAATTTATTAAATCTTTCTTGGATAAAAAATGCCTATTTTTGAGAGATATGGAGCCTTTAAATACAAGTCTTTCGAAGACTTTGTCCAGATTACTCAATAAAGATATAGGTCGATAATTACAGACGTTAGAAGCATCACCTCCGCCTTTAGGTACAGGACAGACGTGAACTATTTTAAAACTTATTGGAACTTCTCCTTGATATACTTATAGAGTAGCTAGTGGCGTTGATAGTTCACTAGCTGCTTTGACCTCATCAGTAGTAAACACAAGAGAACTTAACGGTTCATTTATAATGTAATTATCGATAGCAGGAAGTGAGACATTATCTTCAGCTAATAAAGTTTGATCTCTTAAATAATCATTAAAAATATTTGCTTTTTCAACTTTATCGGAATATACCAAGCCATTTCTTTCCAGTGGGGGAATAGCTGAAGTAGAATTGGGAGAATAAATGTTTTTAAAACAGTCCGCCATTGTTTTGAAGATAGGGTTTCAGATTTTAGCTTATTTGAGAGGGAGTCTATGTACGATTTTTTTGAGTTGCGAATCATTGTAGTAATTACATTACGAAGACGTCTAAACCTTTTCCAGTTAGCTTGTGTATTTGTTCGGTTTGCTTTTTTATATGCTCTTTTACGTATACATGCATGGAAATGATTTAGAATGCCGTCTGCTGCGGTCTTGCTTGGCGCTTTTGGGCCTAAGATGCTCGTGAGGTATGGCTTCTAGTTCCATAGAAGGGTACTTGTGTACTAGTACTGATGCAATTATTCTTATATTAAAATATTTTTGTTTCAACGTTCTGTGCCTGCTGGGAAAAACTTTAAATTACAGTGACGTCAGGTACGAGCGGACGTCTTACAGCTTTTACAACCAACTGTTGGAAGAGCAGAGGCAAGCTTTTATTCAAATATAGTCTTTGGCTTCTGTATACTTTATGCTGGTTCAAGTTCTCACCATCCTAATTGGTATCATGTTCACTAAAATAGTGTAAAAGGTTGGTTGTAAGTTTTTGGAGTCGGTTTGAAAACCGCCACCACATCACGAAAACATCCCTATATATTTTTGACCCCCTTAAACCCCACTTTTATATAGTAAAACTGGGGTTTACAGGGGTATTCATTATTTTTCTTATTTCTGTTCAAAACATAGATTGTGAGTACTCGTTAGAACCGCCTCGACGAGGCGGTTCTAACGAGTACTCACAATCTATGTTTTGAGCAGAATCCTGAAAAAATGTCAGAATTTTTTATCTGAAAATTTTCATTTTTTGGTGGTAAAATTTTCAGTATATTTGAATAGGCGTGTTTTCGTAATGAGATTTAATGTACCACATTTCGACAAAGTCCGTTTTTCTATTCGGCAAAGTCCGTTTTCCAACGTAATAACTACCCAACAAATAGTTCCCTGCAAATGACCATTACGAAAACACGCCTATTCAAATATATTGAAAATTTTACTACCAAAAACTGAAAATTTTTCAGATAAAAATTCCGATACTTTTCATATTTCTGCTTAAAACATAGATTGTGGTACTCATTAGAACCGCCTCGCCGAGGCGGTTCTAACGAGTACCACAATCTATGTTTTTGAGCAAAAATAAGAAAAATAATGTTTACCCCTGTAAACCCCAGTTTTTACTATATAAAAGTGGGGTTTAAGGGAGTCAAAATTATTTAGGCATGTTTTCGTGATGGATAACGCTAAATTCTGCGTTCAAACATACGACACACTCTGATGCTTATATAAAGCGAATAAATAAAATAAAAAGCAAAGAAAACTTCAGACTTTTGAAGAAATAAGATTTTAATCATATTGTACGAATATGAATACTCCAGTAAAACGCGCTAAATTTACAGGTTTGGATAAAAAGGCAGTGTAACCCGGGCCGCGGTCCTACTAAATACCGAGCATATACACATTTTCACCGAAAAGGACCGAAAATGGAGGGCTATCGGGTTTGTCATGGTTAATTTCATTAAAATGTTGTCTATACTAATCCACCATATCTGCAAAATCAGTGACACATGCATAACGAAAACATGCCTATTCAAATATACTGAAAATCTGACCACCAAAAAATGAAAAAATTTTTATGAAAAATACAGATATTTTTCATATTTTTGTTCAAAACATAGATTGTGGGTACTCGTTAGAACCGCCTCGCCGAGGCGGTTCTAACGGGTACCCACAATCTATGTTTTTGAGCAGAAATAAGAAAAATAATGTATACCCTGTATACCCCAGTTTTACTATATAAAACTGGGGTTTAAAGGGGTCAGAATTATATAGGTATGTTTTCGTGATGTCTGGCTTTCTGCTCTCAGATTACAGTTTACAAATAAATTTGTATCCGTGCACTTATGTGTTGCTTTCTTTAATTTCAGTGTAAATCCCAATTACTTCTAGAGGCTTATAGAATTTCAACTGACCCCCATCAGCACTCTCAGTACTTTGATTAGAATTGGAATATTTCAAGAGGCACTCTCGAGTGTACTAAACCAGATTGATAGATAGTTTCATTTGTTTCATTTATAATTACAGTCGAACTTCGATGGCTCGAACCCCTTTGGGACCATGAAAATTTGTTCGAGACATGGGTAGTTCGAGCCATTGAGGGTTAATCATGGTGCCAGGTCAGAAAGCAAGGGATTTTTTTATTTCCATCATAATAATTGTATGTTGAGTGTACTCATTAGAATCGCATCGATGAGGCGATTCTAATGAGTACACACAACATACAATGTCATGATAAAATAAGAAAAATTCCCAAAATATTTGTTTTCTTGAGCTAGTGGAAGAATTTCGTAGGGACTCAAAAATGAGTTCGAATTAGCCATAGTAAACGAGCCATCGGTGTTCGAGCTATCGAGGTTCGACTGTAAAATGAGCCGCAACGTGAGAAAACAGCCCTTCTGCTGTCATGTGCGTCCAATGAAGACAAATCAGCCTGTGAATCCGCGCATTCTGATCATAGTCTTCGTTGTCCGCATCAAGAAACTATATCCTAGGCTATCTAAAATGCGCCCTTTGAAGATTCTAATCACACTGCGAGAAAGCACAGGCTGAGCTGAATCTTCGCTGGTCGCACATGTCAGATGGTACGTTTCCTTACGTTTCGGCTGGAATATTTGAAGTCTTTTCGTCTATTTATAACACAAATCAAGATTGTAAATAGTGTAAAACTAATTTGCAGCAAAAGTTTTAGCACTGTTAAACATAATAATTTACAAATTGGACTCGGATCCTCCACTGCGAATCATTTTACCCCGCCATCACGAAAACATACCTTTATAATTTTGACCCCCTTAAACCCCACTTTTATATAGTAAAACTGGGGTTTACAGGGGTACACTTTTTTTTTCTTTTTTCTGCTTAAAACCATAGGTTGTGGGTACTTGTTAGAACCGCCTCGTCGTCGCGGTTCTAACGAGTACCTACAATCTATGTTTTGAGCAGAAATATGAAAAAATATCAGATTTTTTTATCTGAAAATTTTCAGTTTTTGGTGGTAAAATTTTCAGTATATTTGAATAGGCATCTTTTCGTAATGGTTTTCTATTTACCATTAATAGCCAATATATGCCAATATATTATATATTCTACAGTACCTAATGATACTTAAGCGCGGATTGGACAGAGGGTTGTGCAGGCTGACATGCACCCACCCTGTTCGCCTCTGTGAGCAGATTCCTTCTCTCATACAATGCAGTGATATAGAATCCGTCCTTGCAGAACAGTGGAATCATAAATGACGTCGTCTTTACCGGAAATGAACACCTTGGGGAAATGTTTCAGGCAAATCAAAGAATCGTATTATAGTCTTAACGCTTAGCAGTCTGGGTAAAATTTTCAGCAGACAACATACTAAATGATTTTTCTTATTTTTCCCAGAAAACAGAATTTGACATTTCATGCAAATTGTCTCCGATGGAGACAATTTGCATGAAATGTCAAATTCTGTTTTCTGGGAAAAATAAGAAAAGTATCACCAATTTGTCATCTGCTGAATAAGCCCAGAGAGTGGTAAATGTTTATAAGAAAGAAAAAGTAATTAAATACTAATGTTATATAACTGAGAGTTTTCGGCGTCTTCTGTTTAGAATTTTGTTATTCTAGCAATTTGCTGTGATGGCATAAAATGTTCATAGCCAGAAAATTGTCATTATGCTAAATGCAAGCTGCGAAGGGCCTGATTTAACTATTGTCTTATATACCAGATAAAGAAATCCGAAGGGTTTTTTTTTTTGCTGAGGATAGAAATTCTTTTCTTGCATATCAGATAAAGAAATCCGAGGTTTTCACTTGGGACAGAAATTCCTATCCTACCCGCACTATAAAAAATATTCCCGTGGGTTTTACGGTACAGTCACTGGCAACTGTCTGCCACTACATTTGCCGTGACTTTTTTACGGGCACCTGTAGAACTTGTGCAAGAATTGTGTCGTAGAATGCGGTAAAGGTGTGTAGGCTTCATATACAGTAGTTCACACTCCTACTCTGCCCTACGTTATGTATCTTGCCCTACTATGCCCTGCCTAGTGAGGTAATTCCTGTAAATATTTTACGGGCGCCCGTAAAAATTAACGGTAAATTCGCTGGCAGCCAGTTGCTAGTTATTTCACCATAAAACCTATGGGATTTTTATGCAGTGCAACCTAACCTATCAAGAAGTAAGAAAAAAAGGAAAAACTTCACGTGCGGTCGATCAGTGCGTTGGTTGTATAGGATGTCACATAGCTCTGTTGATCAGTTGACATCATCGCGGCTTGAAGACTGACGACTTTCAAGATGGTGGACGTCAACTTCATTGCGTATCGGAGGAAGTACTGCGTTTAAGATCAATGAAAAAGATCAACTATAGTTGAAACTTATTGAAAGGTATGCAAGAAAAAGCATCTACCATGGGTGTTCGATGTGTATAGAAAAAGTCGTCCCTTGGAATCACTGTATGGCATCACTCGTCAAAGCCTCGTGATGTCAGACAGCGGTCCTTGGGACGGATTTTTCTACAGTGTATACGAACCGAAGACCCATGAAAGATTTTTATAAGCCTACCAACCCTATCCTACCCAGGCGTAAGACAAAAAATGAAAAAAAAAAAACAAATACTTCACGTGGTTGTTGGTTATATAGTGTGTCACGTGCATGTGCTGACGTCGTCGCAGTGTAATAAATAACTTCAACTTCCAAGATGGCGGACGTCATTGGGAGGACTGCGTTTAAAATCAATGAAAAAGGTCAATAAACACTATAAAATTATAAATTATGCAAAACAAATCTGTTCGGCAAAGGCAATGATCTTCGGACAGAATTTTTCTATACGCACTGAACTCCCATGAAAGATAATGTTTGCATATACATTTTTGTAACATACTATACGCAGTCTTAGTCAAGAAGGGCACATTACGAAAACATGCCTATTCAAATATATTGAAAATTTTACCACGAAAAAATTGAAAATTTTCAGATAAAAAATTCTGATATTTTTCATATTTCTGCTCAAAACGTAGATTGTGGGTATTCATTAGAACCGCCTCAACGAGGCGGTTCTAACGAGTACCCACAATCTTTGTTTTGAGCAGAAATAAGAAAAATAATGTATACCCCTGTAAACCCCAGTTTTACTGTATAAAAGTGGGGTTGGAGGGGGTCAAAATTATATAGGCATGTATTCGTGATGAGTTGTCAGTTTCTGGCGAAAGAATGTGCACAATACTGGTTAACCGCTTAGAGGATTAAGCCTGCCCAGTAAACGCGTGGTTAGGTAAACTGACCGCGCTCGACATGACCCCATTGGGTTGACTGGGCCGTAAAACCTCAACATAAACAAATACGCAGTCTTAGTCCTACTAATCTGCCATCGACATCTTTCGGAAAGTCGTTTTTGCATGGCGCTTTACTCAGAAGAAAAATCGGAAAGTTTTGTTATGCTTCAATGCAAGACCTTTTGTCGTAACTATCTATGCAGAGACGTTTTAATCTATTAAGTGTGTGTGTGTGTGTTTTTTTTTTTTTTTGTTGTTGTTGTTGTTGTTTTTTTTAAAGCATTTCCATTTTTCTAATAGACAAAATGGTTGTACTGTAAATGATGCAAAATTCGATGGGGTAGGTAGTTTCGATGCAGGTTTCAACAAAATCCACTTGTTCAAAATTTCAGAAAGTTTCATATTGTTATAGAACATCATTTATATATAATTCAGTGAAGATAAGCATGAAGCATGTTTTAATAAAACAAAATCTAAACATCAAGTTTGCTATAGAGAATGCCTAGGTCAGACCAAATTTTGGTGTCAATTTAGTTTTTTGGGTAAGTATTCAAAAACATAGAACAGAAACAGGAAAGACAAATGATTTCTGATTCTGGTCGACTCTTGTTATCTCGACTTCGCGTATCTCGAATGACCACATATCTCGAAGTGAAAATCTGGTTCCTGTTTAAACATGAAAATTTAATAACATGTAACAAAATATTGTGAAAAAGAGGAGAAATTGCTCCTTAGGAGCAATTTCTCCTCTTTTTCACAATATTTTGTTACTTGTTCGGAGAAATTGCTCCTTAGGAGCAATTTCTCCTCTTTTTCACAATATTTTGTTACTTGTTCAATTGTCATGTTTTCCACAATAATTTATATTATATTTCAATAGATCTCTAACTTCGGGACTCAAATTACATATTCATTTGTAAAATGTGATTGTTCGATTTAATTTTACCCTCAGTTCTGCAAATCTGATATGTCGAGATACGCCTGTCTCAAAGTATTTCAGAGAGTCCCTTAGACTTCGAGATAACGAGAATCGATTGTACATGTATGATGTATTGAATAATATAAACATTCTTTTTTTCTTTTTTTTTTTTTTTTTTTTTAGTTTGTTTTGTAGTTGTTGTTTTCTTATTTCTTGAAAACTACTTAAAACATAACTTTGTTATAGTATACATACCTTCAACACTGAGTTTTACATTTTCCACTATATGTTACATGTAGTATTGACAAACAGCTAAACATGTTTTAAGAACAAACTAAATATTGTTCAGTTTAAGAAGCGAGTTTTATACAGCGATAAAGAAGCTCCTACCAGCCACTCAAAATTCGTTCTCTGTATTATTATTCCCTGTATTGATCAAAGGAAAAATGCGTTTCACTCAGAGAGCGAGTTCCGATACAGCAGCTTTGTATTGGCTACCGTAATTTATAATATAGTCCGATTTAGCGTCACCCTCATAATTTACACAAGCTGGACCCAGTTGTTCAAGGCGTCGTTAGCTTAACAAGCTCGTTAGTGGTCAAAATGTTAACTGTTCTAGTAAGTATAATATCTAATTCACAGGTATTTTTTGCTGAAAAAAAAGTAAGTTACTTTTGCAAATGCAAAAGCTAATCACTTTTTTTTTTGCAGCAAAAATACTAGAGGATATGCCATATTTAATGATTGAAGTTTTCACGATACGTTAACTAACGACATCGTTAGTTTTGAACACCTGGGCCTTGGTCTCTAATGTGATTTAACCCATTTATGCCGAATGGACTATTCTATCTCCTTGGAGAGGTAATTGATAATAGGAGGGGTGTCTGGTTATGTTTTATTATTACCATGTTTTATAGAAATTCCTGTATTTAATGCAACCAGTGCAGAGCCTGATCAGATGGTCATTTTTGTTATTACCTTGTTTTATAGAAATTCCCGTATTTAATGCAAACAGTGCAGACCCTGATCAGACGCCGCGTTTTGCGGCGTCTGATCTGGGTCTAACACTGTTTGTCAATGTCCCTTTTTGTGACGCTAGGCATAAATGGGTTAATTTGTAATTACAATTACATTTATAAATTAGGGTATATACTCGTACATGTACATATTAAAAATTAATTGTTTTCTATATTTGTTCCAATATTGTTATCCTAATCAGCTATTTCAAAGTAATCAAATAATGTCACTGTCTATATTTGAAGTCACTACATGTAGCATTAGGCTTTCGTGACTTTCGTGACGTTAATCGAAAATAACACAATGAATCCAAAAAGGCGAGTACGTCAATATGTCATTTAAAAATCAGACTTTTGCCAGAAAAAAAAAAGTATGAAGAAATAGGGGTTTATGCAAATTTTTTTTGTTTTTCGTCTTGTTTACGAACATGGAATTCTTATTCACGATTATAATGTATTATATTTTAAGTATTCGGACATATTATCTTTGTCCTAAATTTTGAACCGGTCTTGTCAATTTACTATATGTACATATTGACATGTCTAACATATTGTTACAATTAGCAAAAAGTGTGGACCCTGATCAGACTCCGTGGTCTGTCGTGTCCGATCTGATCTTTACTGTTTGTTTTGGACTGCCTGAATATTTGAGGTAAACGCATAATAACTATTAAAGCGAGAAAGAGTTTAAAGGCTCCATATTCCTCAAAAAAAAAAAAAAAAAAAAAAAAAAAAAAAAAATGATTTTATTCTCCTATAAAGGTTTAATAAATTGATATATGGTATTATTACAATCATAAAATGTGGCCCCTGGCAGCCTGTAAAATTTCAGTTAGTCTCTCGTTCTTGAAATAAAATGGTTTTCTATCGTATCTCTGAATTAATGTTGCCAACATTAATTTAGATATACGATAAAAATCATTTCAATTTTGATCCAGTTAAAAAACGAGAGACTACATGAAATTTGACAGGCTGTCAGATGTCACATAGTTGATCCCATTAATACTACATATCAATTTATTAATCCTCTCTTGGACAAAAAATATTTTTTAGGAATACGGAGCCTTTAAGGGTTCGCGCAAACATCACGAAAACATGCCTATATAATTTTGACCCCCTTAAACCCCACTTTTATACAGTAAAACTGGGGTTTACAGGGGTATACGTTATTTTTCTTATTTCTGCTCAAAAACATAGATTGTGGGTACTCGTTAGAACCGCCTCGATGAGGCGGTTCTAACGAGTACCCACAATCTATGTTTTGATCAGAAATATGTAAAATATAGAAATTTTTTATCTGAAAATTTTCATTTTTTAGTGGTAAAATTTTCAGTATATTTGAATAGGCATGTTTTCGTAATGACATATTCACATTTCAAACTCAGCATGCGTATCTGTCCCCTAGACTCAGGGTCATCGCATGTCGCTTCTGTGCCGTTTGGGTCTGGAACAATTAAGCTAAGCCATTTTGTTGTGTTCTGTATTTCCAAAGGATTAGCAGATTTAGATGTCATTAAGTACGTACGTGAAATTAATTGTCTGTTTCTATTGAGCATTTGAATGCATTACGAAAACACGTCTATTCAAATATATTGAAAATTTTAAAGGAAAATTTTCAGATAAAAAATTCTGATATTTTTCATATTTCTGCTCAAAACATAGATTGTGGGTACTCGTTAGAACCGCCTCGGCGAGGCGGTTCTAACGAGTACCCACAATCTATGTTTATTAGCAAAATAAGGAAACTAATGTATACCCCTGTAAACCCCAATTTTACTATATAAAAGTGGGGTTTAAGGGGGTAAAAATTATATATAGGCAGGTTTCCGTGATGGTAAAAATTTAGATCTGATAAAGGTGCTGCAAGTAGAGAATGGGGGATGTTTCGATTTTAATTATCCCTCAGAAGCAGACCACTTAAGCTGAGCCTGCTTTTTTTTCCAAAGGACCGAACCAATTTCAGATTTATTTTGGGACTTTTGCTAATCAATTATGATGATAAAGAAATGAACATTCGGGCAGATGTGCCTGCCCAAACAGTGCTAATGAGGCCAGAAAAAAAAATACTGCGTTTTAAAGGATCTTTCATTATAACTTTTAGACACAATGATGGAATTTTATAAATTTAAGAATCATTACTCTCATATTCTCGCTTCAAATATTCTTATAGAAAGTAGCGATCTGGTCCCAGTTGTAAAAAACTTGGCGCATTTGTTAGCTAATGTGACGTTCAAATTTCTATCGTCAAATATTTAGGGCAATTACCATATGTCAGATATCAAAAACGCAGTACAACCGATTGAAGTTCAGATTCATTTAATCGCGTTAAAATATTCTAAATATCCGAATAAATCAAAACACTTACAGTACGAGTGGGTCGATATGTCCCTGAGTGTAGACTGGGAAAATTGTCCTGAACGGGGACTTAAAACTGTTTGATTTAACCCTTAACTTCCTGTAATTTAAGAAAATAGTGCAGACCCTGATCAGACGCCACGTTCTGCGGCGTCTGCTCTGGGTCTGCACTGTTTTCTAATGCCCCAAATGTGCCAGTCTAGGTTTTACAGATAAACCTCTACCAACAACCCTATGACGTCACAGCGACAAGCATAGCATGGCTATAAATAAATTAGATGGATTCCGTCTAACGCGCGGTTTGATTTCATTGGTCAATGATTATCACGTGGACAACTACTTTCAGGAAATTTTGGCGTTTGTATACTATGCCTCGATTGTAAACAATCGACCTAAAAACGCAGTAAAATTAAATTGAATTCAAAGTTTATTTAATAGCATTACAATATTCTAATCGATTGCGCATTGTTTCAAACTGGCGTTCCCAGCCTTGAGGTGTCTTCCAGAATATGCAGACACCGAAAGCCCGGGTAAGCCCAAACACCTGCGCAATCCAATCAGCGTCTTCCCTGTCCGCGTGGAAAATCATTGACTATTTTAGAATATGTAGAATAATACCACAGACTGACATGATGAATTATGGGGTTGCGCAGGATAATTGGAATCTGCATATTTCCCATATATTCAAAGACATTTTGTTTCGAATGACGTGGCCGAAACAGTAATCAGGACCAGGATTATTTAATATAATAGTTCTTTCTGAGAGGTTTGGGTTCGAGTTGATCAATTAATTTATTGTGCTCACCGTACGTAATCGGATAGGCCTAAGCAAACAGTGTAGCCCCTGATCAGACTCCGCAGAACGCGGCGTCTGATCAGGACTACACTTTTCCCCACTCATTCAGCAGTTTGAGACACATTCATTGGTTGTAAAATAGACGAAAGTTTAGATGTATAACGTAAAGAAAAAGGCGTGTAAATATTTTGGCTGAATATGGAAGGCAACATTTATCAAATCTGTACAAAATTTCTCATGTGGGTGAAAGGGCGTTCAGTTTAACCCATATTCCCATCTTGAATTGTCCCTACTCTTCTTCATCCGTTTGGAAAACCATTGGATAGCGTAGAATGATATAACAAAGGCACGCTGTCATGATGAAAATGCTATATAATGCGCATGATAACCGGAATACGGATCTCGCATCTGCTAAAAGACACCTTTTTGAATGGCGTGCTTCAAATAATACAAACTTATCTTCGGGCATAAGCGGGCAGCGAAGGCCCAGATCAGCCTGCGCATTCGCGCAGTCTGATCAGGGCCTTCACTGTCCGCTAACAGAATCAGTAGCTACTACAAAATGTATCAATGGGAAGCAAAGGCCCGGATGATACTATGCGTATGCGCAGGATGATCTGTGCGCATTTCAAGCATGTTCGAAGGCACGTTTTTGAATGGCATGGCCAAAATGATATTCACATGTTGATGAGCCTTGAACACTTATAAATGACATTTATGATGTATTACCCAAGAAGATTAAAGATACATGTAGCGATTATTCTCTTAAAGTTCCAAAACTAAGATTGATTCGTAAAAAAATTTTGATACATACCAATCAAAACCATCAATTATATACTGGAGAGAAAGATTAGGACAAACATACATATACTGAACGCCAAAAGACACGCCCACAAATTCAACTTTTGATATTTCTGCAATCGGTTGAAATGTCGTTTCCAATATTCCTTTAATGAACTTCTCTGTTGTCTAATTGTGGTCAGTCACTGTATTGACTGACCTTTACGATAGTCTCCTCAAGCGTAACTAAACATGTATGGTAAACAGGTTGTCTACGTGCACTGACCTTGTGCAGCCACATGGTTAAAAAATCCAATACGAATCAACAGCAATTTGGGCACGTAACAGAAATCCGAATTAAAACGCCTAATTTTTCGTCAGATGCCACGGTTAAATGTAAACCAGCGCCACCGTGCCTTGGGACAACTAGACGCTGGAGTTACGGTTCGTGCAGTCGCTGCCAATTTTGGAGTGGATCCTAGAACCATCAGCCGACTGGTATCTTGTTACCGCCAGACAAACAGCGTTAACGATCGTCCGCGAAGCGGCAGGCCGAGGGTGACGACGCCAACCAGGACAGGCAAATCCGACTGACACATCTTCGCCAACGATTTCGACCTGCCACTCTGACAGCCCATATGACACCCGGTCGACATAAGCCAAGGATAAACAGATCTACCATCAGGCGTCGCCTGAAGGCAGCGAATCTTCGAAGCCGGAGGCCTTACATAGCCGCGCCACTTACTGCCGGACATCGACATGACATGCACATCTTCAGTGGTCTCGCCAACATCAGCGCTGGCTTCAACCTTCAACGTCAGTGGCGAAACGTGTTGTTCAACGACAAAAGTCGGTTCCAGTTAGAAGAAAGCGACGGTCGTGGCAGGGTATGGTGAAGAACTGGAGAGCGCTATACTGATTCGTGTATTCCAGAACGTAATCGTTGGGGCGGACCTAGTGTCATGGTATGGGGCGGGATCAGTTATCAACAAAGAACACCACTTGTCATCTTTGATGTTCGGCCTGGGCGCGGAAATGGAGTTACAGCTCAACGCTGTATCGACAACAATTTTCTTCCTGTTATTCATCCTTTTATGGCAGCTCATCCAGGGATGAAGTTCCAGCAAGACAATGCACGATCGCATACTGCGATAATCACTACACAGTTTCTACAGCAGGATAATATTTATCTCCTGCCATGGCCTTCGATGTCTCCTGATCTGAGTCCGATAGAGCATTTGTGGGATGAGCTCGGGCAGAGGATAAAGGCGCGCCCTCATCCCATTACGAAAACATGCTTATTCAAATATACTGAAAATTTTACCACGAAAAAATGAAAATTTTCAGATAAAAAAAATCTGATATTTTCATATTTCTGCTCAAAACATAGATTGTTGGTACTCGTTAGAACCGCCTCGACGAGGCGGTTCTAACGAGTACCCACAATCTACGTTTTTGAGAAGGAATAGGAAAAATAATGTATTCCCCTATGAACCCCAGTTTTACTATATAAAAGTGGGGCTTAAAGGGGTCAAAATTATATAGGCATGTATTCGTGACGACCGCGTAATGTCGCTGAGCTACGTCGTCGTTCAAGCAGAGTAGAACTCTTTATCATAGTATAGGATCAGTACGTTAATCGGATCCATGCAAAGACGCTGCGTCGCTTGCGGTGCAGTTAATGGAGGCCAACTAGATACTGACTTTATCTAGTGTGTATCTGCGAACTTAAGTTTTGATGGTTGTGTCACATGGGAGAACATTATGTAATAACGGCCGTAAATCAACTCATTTTTCTTTGATAGACTTGCCATTAAAAGAATTTTCTACCAAATCAAATGGTGAAATTGTGATTGTTCTCTTTGGGATTTAATTTAATTGTGTTAAATTGTTGTGGGCGTTTCTTTTGGCGTTCAGTATATATTAAGTTCAGAAATGATTCCTTTTGTACGAAAGACCGGTAGTGACATTTCAACTTCATTAATTCAAGGTTTCAACTTCACGAATTACCGATTTCTACTTCACGAATTCACGAATTCAACTTCACGAATTCAAGTTTTCATCTTCACGAATTCAGGATTTCAGCTTCACGAATCCAACTTCACGAATTCACGAATTTAACTTCCCGAATTCAACTTCACGAATTCACGATTTCAACTTCACAAATTTACGATTTCAACTTCACAAATTCAACCTCACAAATTCATGATTTCAGCTTAATGAATTTAACTTATCAAACTGGCGACAATGGCATCATAAAAATGTGACAAATATAAAGAAGACTTGAATTCGTGAAATTGAAATCGTAAGTTCGTGAAGTTGAAATCGTGAATTCGTGAATTTAATTTCGTGGCTGAATTCGTGAAGTCGAAATTGTGAATTCGTGAATTTGAAATCGTGAATTCGTGAAGTTGAAATCGTGAATTCGTCAAATTGAAATCGTGAAGTTGAATTCGGGACTTTGAATTCGTAAAGTTGAATTCTTGAAGTTGAAATCGTGAATTCGTGAAGTTGAATTCGTTAGCTAAAATCGTGAATTCGTGAAGTAGAAATCGTGAATTCGTGAAGTTGAAAACTTGAATTAATGAAGTTGAAATGTCACTACCGGTCTTTCGTACTTTTGACCTTTACAAATATATCCCTCTCTGGGCCAATTTAGCGGACAACAAATTGATGATAATTTTCTTATTTTGTTATTTTGTCCAGACAACAGGCTTTGCCATTTCTTGCATGAAATGTTAAAACCTATTTTCCGGAAAAAAAAAATGAGAAAATATTTCTAAACGGTGTCTGCTGAAAGTTTTACCAAGCATACTACAGTGAACCCTCGCCAAACGACAAGCTGTGTTCCCAAAGACGTTGCCATTAAAATGAATTTGCTGTTCAACAGAATACTTAATGAGCAGATTGATATGTAAGAAAGGTCTTGTTTTTTTCTGATTTCCTCACTGAACATATGTTTTGGATATTTGTTAGAATCGCCTCACTAAGGCGATTCTAACAAATATCCAAAACATATGTTTCTTAAAAGTATTAAATACATTATTCTTGCATAATTTGTGACTATTTCTTACTCCTTATTTTGTGACAGTCAAATTGTCGTTTTAACGAATATTGTCGTTGTATCGAGTGTCGGTATAAAGAGGGTTGTCTGTAGTCCTTTTAGCCATTACATTTATCACTCTCTGGGCCAGTTCAGCAGACGAGGAACTGACGATTTGTTCTTATTTACTTAATTTTCCAATAGAAAAAGCTTTGACATGTTTTGCAGAATGTCTCACAAGGTCAATGCCTACTTTCTAGGCAAAATAAGAAAATTATTTCAAGATGGCGTCTTACCCAGCATGCTGTTAGTTTTGATTTTTTAGATGTACAACTCTTTGGGCTAATTCAGCAGACAACAAACTGATGAGACCTTTCTTAATTTTTCCCCAGAATATAGGTTTTGACATTTCATGTAAATTGCCTTCTAAGTTCAAAAGCTATTTTCTGTACAAAACACGAGAAATATTTCAAAACGGCGTCTGTTAAAATTTTTTTATTTATCAAACTATTCTTTTTAAACCGTATACAACAGACGGCAAACTAATGATTATTTTCCAGCAAATATGATTTGACACCTCTTGCATAATGTCCCTTACATGAATTGTCAAAACCTATTGTTTAGACAAACTAAGAAACATATTGCGAAATGGCACCCACTGGAATTTTTATCCAGCACGCTAAAACTATGGGAGTTGTTGGCTTACAGTTTTTACTCAAATCATGACTTTCACTACGAAAAGAAGGCCGAGCCAATACAGAAACGAATGATCATTTTTCGAAACCTAATCCATCAAAAAAAATATATCGACCAATGAGATGCTGGTGAAATTAAGGTGTCGGCGCCTGTGAACCTTTGATAAAACAGGAGTACAAATTGATGAAAAGCCATCTAACTCCATTGTCAAAGACTACCAATTAATCCGAGCTGGGATGACGGAAAAAGAACCAGAAAATGTCATTGTTTAGTATCCATTTGATCGAATTCTACTTGACTTAATCCAATCGGATTTACAGAGAATTACGAAGCCGATATGAGCTCACAATATCGTGTGACTAAAACTTTACTGTCCCTATGACGAATTACGTCACTAGAAAAGAAGCTTTTTGCTTGGCATTTTACATCCAGTAGATTCTTCTAACACAATTCTTTGAACCGGTCCATTTCTAATTACAGGATGTCTTTTTAATCATAAGAATGTTTTATAGAAATTTCTATTTTTTTTATCCAAATAGTGTAATCCCTGATCAAACGCCACAAAACTGTGGGTCTGTGTTACGGCCTCTCACTCCTCCATTTGTACCTTTGATAATCTGCCGGCAGATTTTGCATAGGTTGTAGATATATATTCAATCTCTGACAACTGCCTCAAGGAATCGACTCTTTGGCTCATTTGTTAGAGCATTGGATTTTTATTCGGGCAGACTGGATTCGAATCCCACGATAAGCGGGAAATTTATTCAGCTATGCTTCATTCCTTTGTTGCGACTTTCTTGTCGTAAGACTAGGGGGGCTCGTCCGGGATCGGACTTACTTCGCCGAAAATGGCTTCGCATCATCATAAATGATGACTTCCTTGGAGTGTTACGGCCTATCACTCCTACCTTCGATAATCTGCTTGTTATAAGCAAAGCATTTGACAGAGTATGGCATAAAGGATTGCTTTACAAACTCGAAACAGCAGGTATATCTGGGTCTCTTTTATCTTGGTTTACTGATCATCTCAATGCTGCCAGGCGGTTCTTCTGCATGGACACCAATAAAAGCGGGTGTTCCTCAAGGCTCTATTCTTGGTTCTCTATTGTTTCTTTTATACATAAATGATATTGTCGAAGATATTAATTCTTCCATAAGGCTCTTTGCAGATGATACCAGTCTGTATATCATAGTGGACGACGCTATTCAGGCAGCCGAAACACTTAACTCAGACCTAGAAAAAATTAGTCGTTGAGCCCAACAATGGTTAGTAACATTTAATCCTGCAAAGTCTGAATCTATACTATTTTCAAGAAAACTTAACAAACCGTACCAACCTCCAGTTTCGATGGATGAAACTCAAATTAATGAAGTTACGTCACATAAGCATTTAGGTGTTATTTTTTCAAACGACTGCAGTTGGCACAATCATATTGAACATATTAAGACAAAGGCATGGAATCGAATGTTATGCGTAAATTGAAGTTCAAATTAGATAGGAGATCTCTCCAGACCATATACTTTTCTTTTATTCGTCCTTTATTAGAATACGCTGATGTTATATGGAATAATTGTGCACAATACGAATCGAATGAACTAAAAAAAAAATCCAGAATGAAGCCTCACGTATTGTCACAGGGGCAACAAAATTAGTCTCAATAAATTCACTTTTGTTGGAAACAGGCTGGGAAACTTTGTTTTCAAGGAGGAATAAACACAAACTGACTTTTTTCACAAAATGCAAAATGACTTTCTCCTGATTACCTCTGCTCACTTGTACCTCCTACCGTAGGAAGTACATCATCTTACCCTTTGCGTAATGCCAATGATCTTCAAATCATATATACAAATTCACAACTTTATTACAACTCCTTTTTGCCGTCTGCTGTTCGCGAATGGAATGAACTCCCGGAACAAACACGTAATTCATCTAGTCTCAACATATTTAAAACCAGGATAAACAGCAATATTAACCTACCACCTTCTTACTATTTCACAGGCAAAAGAATTGGTCAGATTTATCACGCCAGACTTAGAACTAAATGCAGCTCTCTTCGCCAACACTTGTTTTCTAAAAATCTTATAGACAGCCCAAGATGCGCATGCGGTTCTATGGAAGACAATCACCATTCCTTGTTAGTATGTGATCAGTATACAGACCTTAGGCGGGAATTATTGACTACCGTGTCGGAAAAATACAACCCTACTCTAGATGTATTGTTGTATGGAGATCTATCTCTATCATTAGAAGAAAATAAAGCTATTTTCTTAGCGGTACATGATTTCATACTGAAGTCGAAACGTTTTCAACAAACGAATATTAATCTATAAGGTTCCTTGCTACTTTTAGTAACTAACTCACAGTGACCTCAAATAAATATCCCAAATCAAAAAATCAACACATTTATATTTGATATTGACGGCTAGCTAGATTAATTTGTCGCGATCGGACCTAGTATTTATATAGTACATTGTATATCTTCCTCCACCTCTTCCCCCGTGGAGACAATAATATATCATAGTTTCATATCTATTTCTTGACATTTTGTTGAAATAGTTTACATTCATTACTTTTCATATAACTTATTGATACCACATACTTTTTTGTTGACGTTTGTAAGATCGTCTCAAATCACAAATTAGTTGTACTGATATGTACTATGGTCTGGGATACAGATTTAAAAAAAGTCAAACGACTTTCTTCTGGATCCCATTTGTATGTATTGATGTTTTGTCATGTCTCGTTGTAAACGGTAATGTTATATGTATACAAATAAAATAAAAATTAAACTAATCTGCTTGGCAGATTTCGCATAGTTTGTAGGTATATATTCAACTGCGTCAGGGAGTCGACTCTTTGGCTCAGTGGTTAGAGCACTGGATTTTTATCCGAGCAGGCTGGGTTCGAATCCCACGATAAGCGGGAAATTTATTCACTTATGCTTCACTTTCATGTCGTAAGACTGGGGGCTCGTCCGGCTTCAGACTTGCTTCGCAGAAAATGGCTTCGCGTCATCATAAATGATGACCTCCTTGAAAAGTGGGAGTGTTACGGCCTATCACTCCTACCTTCGATAATCTGCCTTTGCAGATTTCGTATGGCTTGTAGGTATATATTCAATCTCTGACAACTGTCTCAGGGAGTTGACTCTTTGGTTCAGTGGTTAGAGCATTGGATTTTTATCCGAGCAGACCGGGAAATTTTATTCAGCTATTCTTCATTCCATTGTTGCGACTTTCATGTCGTAAGAGTCTGTACTGTTTGCCAATTTCCCTTTTTTTTTTTTTTTTTTTTTTTTTTTTTTTTTTTTTTTTTTGTGGGTGGGAGGGGGTCTAGACTAAAATGGGTTAAATGAAAATGTTTTGTTCTGATTGACTATATCATACCAGAAACCATTTGTCTTTTCTGTTTCTGTGTTTCGTTCTCAAACAGTTATACTAAAATTAAATTTGCGGCCAAAAGTCAGTTTCTATAGTAAAGTGATTTTGTTTTATTTTTATCTAAGAAAACTACTGATAACTGATGTTTCACGACAATATTGTGAACTTTCAGATCATTTGAACGAGTGCAACTATTCAATTTCTGCATCATTTGCAGCCTTTTTAA
Source organism: Anodontia alba (assembly GCA_964016985.1). Taxonomy (NCBI): domain Eukaryota; kingdom Metazoa; phylum Mollusca; class Bivalvia; order Lucinida; family Lucinidae; genus Anodontia; species Anodontia alba. Next base: position 69,353,054 of record OZ024835.1, read on the forward strand.
AATGGGAAAAATATAAATATTCATTCTGGAAATACTTAATAGAATAAAAAATTCTGTACATTGGTAGTTACGATAAACGTTTTTGCAGTAAATGATGACAAAAATGGCAATTTCACTTCTCATTACGAAAACACGCCTATTCAAATATATACACAAAATTTCACTTCCAAAAACTGAAAATTTTCAGATAAAAAAAACTCTATATTTTTCATATTTCTGCTCAAAACATAGATTGTGGGTACTCGTTAGAACCGCCTCGGCGAGGCGGTTCTAACGAGTACCCACAATCTATGTTTTTGAGTAGAAATAAGAAAAATAATGTATACCCCTGTAAACCCCAGTTTTACTATATAAAAGTGGGGTTTAAGGGGGTCAAAATTATATAGATATGTTTCGTGATGCCTCTGTAAAGCATAGAGCAAAATCAAAGCGCCGAGAGTGTTGATGCGGGTGGTTACCTGGAATTCTATAGGCCACTAGTACGGATTGGGATTTACGCTGAAATTAGAAAAAGACACACATAAAGTCCTTTCCGGAACCCGATAGCCCCGTTCGGTGGAATTGGTCCTTTTCGGTAATTAGGAAGACTTCGGCTCTGGTTCTACTTTTTACCCGAAGCGTTAGATGTAGCACGACTTACTGGAATTATCATATTCGTCCGCCGATATTGTACTCAATATGATTTATTTATTTTTTTCTTAAAAAATGATAAAATTTTCTTTGTTTTTGTTCATTTATTCGCTGTTAATCAGCATCAGCGTGTATAAAACTAATATACAGTCGACTCTCGTTATCTCGAATTCCAAGGGACTCCCTGAAATACTTCGAGATATCCGTACTTCGACATATCAGATTTGCAGAATTGAGGAAATACTAATTCGTTTAACCACATTTAACAAATATATGTGTAACAGGACTCTTGAAATTAGAGATATATTGAAAATATTGTGGAAAAGAGGAGAAATTGCTCCTAAGGACTTAGGAGCAATTTCTCCTCTTTACCACAATATTTTTCACATGTTGTTAGATTTTCATGTTTAGGCAGGGAACAGATTTTCACTTCGAGATAAACGGTTATTCGAGATAAGCGAGTTCGAGATAGCGAGAGTCAACTGTATTTGAATGCAGAATTTACCGTTATCAGCCTTAGCAGGGAACTATCTGTTAGATAGTTATTAGGTTGGTAGTAACATGAAAACGAATTGTCGAAATATATGTTAAATCTGGTGGCTTTCCCTAAAATACGATCTTCTGAAACATATCGAAAGCAGTGTAAGTTTTGAAACACTGAAACTGTCCAAAATGGTGGCAATATATGATTTTTTGTGGAAAAATAAGAAAATATCAATAGTTCTTGGTTGAAAAATAGCGCCTTATCTGGAGATGTGCATAAAGAATCACTCTCAATCCCCCATCCGCCACAACATCACAGTGCCTTGGAATACGCAATGGACAATGCAAACAACAAAACCAGAATGCATACATATAGGCCAGGACCATTGTGAAAAATGTTATTGTTTACCCATTTTAATCCATTAAACTCTTCTCTATCATTCTTCGGACAGGTTACAATCCAATTTAGGGGATGTCTGGTTTGTTATAATTAATTTTCTATTTTATGGAAACTTGCTAAGATGTTAGGCTGTGTTTACCATTAATGCGCAATGACAACACTTAGCAACAGATTTACGCGACATCCTCTAAAACCACTGTATTGATCGACCACATTTTCCAGCAATCACATAGTGTTTAAACAACATCGCATTAACGCTGAAGTACCATCCTGACGTTGTATAAACGTCATGTGCCGTTTCGGGTGCTAAGGTTCCTTTTCTTTTTTTTTTTTTTTTTTTGCATACCAGATAAAGAAACCCGACGTTTTCGCATTGGATAGAAATTCTTATCCTACCCCTCCCAGCCTATCCTACCAACTGGTCAGATCAAAAAAAAAAAAAAAAAAAAAGGGAAAACTTAGCGTGTCGTCGATCAATGGGTTGGTTGCATAGGACGTTATCATGCTAAGCTGGTGTAAGAGGTCAACTTTCAAAATGGCAAAAGTCATCTTCATGGTGTATCGAAGGGAGTGTTGCGTTTAAAATCAACGGAAAAGATCAACACACAGTAGAAATTGACGGGGATGCAAGAAAAAGATGATATCATGGATGTTTGGTGCGACTAGAAAAAGCCATCCCTCAGGATTACTGTCCGGCAGCATTCGGCAAAAGCCTCGTGATACCAGACAGTGAGCCTTAGGATGGACTTTTTTTTATATGCACTGAACAGCCACCAAAAAAATTCTATACATGTATTCTATCCCCAGCGAAAACCTATGATATTTTTTTTTTATCTGGTACGAGCGTATGCAAGAAAAAATCATTTCTAGAACATTTCGCTATCTTATCATCTATTAGGTGTCTCTTGGGATGATGCAAATATCTATCAGAGACAAATGTGTCTATTTATTAAAATGGCCTTAAATTATTCTGGAACAAAGTCATTTATTAACCTATCCCATTCACTGGGCTAATTCAGCAGACGACAAATTGCTGATTTTTTTTTTTTTTTTTTTCTTATTTTTCCCCAGAAAACAGAATTTGACAAGTCATGCAAATTGTCTCCACTGGAGACAATTTGCATGAAATGTCAAAATCTGTTTTTCTGGAAAAAAAAAAACAAACAAAAAAAAACATATTTAAAAATCTCGTCTGCTGTTTATTTTTTTACCCAGAATGCTATGCGTTAAATTGAGTTGAATCAACTTCTTTGATGCAAATTTGCTTTTATATTATTGAGCTGAAATTGACAGAACTCTTTTATTGCAGCGCAAATGCCATATCGTCAGTTTTCTACTTTAATTTTACCCTTGTAGTGCCTTCACAGCAACAGCAGACGACATTCTGAAATGCATTTGTTTTGTACTTTTACCAAGAAAATGAGGCCTCTCGTTTCACATGAATTGCTTGATATGCAGGCCGTTGATTAGAAATGACAGGCGTCATTTTCTCTGACACAAACGAAAACAATGATAATAATATAAAAAGATGATAACGTCGCCTGCTACAATTTTGAAGGGCGCTTTAAAGGTTAAATTAGTAGCCCTAATGTCTTATTGCCTGCAATACACTGAACCCTCGTTACAACGACATCATTTGTTCCAAAAGACGTTGCCATTCATCACGAAAAAATGCCTATATAATACTGACCCCCTTAAACCCCACTTTTATATAATAAAACTGGGGTTTACAGGGGTATACATTATTTTTCTTATTTCTGCTCAAAAACATAGATTGTGGATACTCGTTAGAACCGCCTCGCCGAGGCGGTTCTAACGAGTACCCACAATCTATGTTTTGAGCAGAAATAAGAAAAAATATCAGAGTTTTTATCTGAAAATTTTCAGTTTTTGGACGTGAAATTTTCTATATACTTGAATAGGCGTGTTTTCGTAATGAACATTAAAATGAATTTACTGTTGAACAGAATACTTAATGAGCAGACTGATTGGTTGGAAAGGTCTTGGTTTGTTCTTATTTACTCATAAAACATATGTTTTGGATTTTTTGTTAGAATCGCCTCACTGAGGCGATTCTAACAAATATCCAAAACATGTTTCTTTAAAATATTAGGTACAATTTTCTTGCATAATTGGTGATTTATTGTTACCTGTTAAGCGAAGGTATCGTGACAGTCAAGTTGTCATTATAACGAATTTTGTCGTCGTATCGAGTGTCGGTATACAGAGGGAAGCGAAAGTTCCGTGACAGTCAGGTTGTCATTATTACGAATTTTGTCGTTGTGTCGAGTGTCGGTGTAGAGAGGGTTGACTGTAGCAGATGGTAATCAAACATATGCTGTCTGTCTATATAGTGTTTGAAGACAAACTAACGGGAGAAGTAAAAAGTGAAACAACTAAAAAAAAAAAAAAAAAAAAAAAAAAAAAAGCCCGAATGGTCAAGTTTTGTGAGCAAGGCTAGCTTGTATCGGCCATTAAGGTATAATCATTGACCCTTATTATTTTTCAAAAACCCCGGAATTAACTCAAGGATAAAAAAGGACAAGAAAGTTTACATTATGAAAACACGCATGTTCAAATATATTGAAAATTTCACCGCCAAAAAGTGAAAAATTTCAGGAAAAAAATTCTGATATTGATCATATTTCTGCTCAAAAACACAGATTGTGGGTATTCGTAAGAACTACCCCGCCGAGGCGGTTCTAACGAGTACCCACAATCTATGTTTTTGAGCAGAAATAAGGAAAATAATGTATACCCCTGTAAACCACAGTTTTACTATATAAAAGTGGGGTTTAAGGGGGTAAAAATTATACAGATATTTTTTCGTAATGAACAACACTATAGTAAAGTACAGGGAGACGTTTTACGGCCTTCACACGGCACTTATACCAGCAGTAGTAAAGATAGAAGATAAATACACTGTAGATTCTACAAGGAGTGATCATTGATTGGACACACTCAAAAGAATGGGTGCTGCTAAAACATCACGAAATCATACGAGTACCTATCTAATTTTGATCCCCTTTAACCTCCCTTCTACACAGTAAAACTGGGGTTTACAAGGTATACATTATTTTTCTTATTTCCGCTCAAAAACATAGTTTGTGGGTACTCTTTAGAACCGCCTGGGCGATGCGGTTCTAACGAGTACCCACGATCTATGTTTAGAGCAGAAACATGAAAAATATCAGAATTTTTATCTGAAAACTTTTAATTTTTTTTTTTTTTTTTTTTTTTTTTTGTGCTGAAATTTTCAATATATTTGAATAGGCGTGTTTTTGTAATGATAAGTCAGCAGATTTGGTGGCTTATTTTGATTTGTAAAATAACCACATTAACTGGTATATGTGTAATTTACGTAACTGGAAGGCCATTATGTATAGACTATGCGACAATGAACCTAATGTCTGATGTCTGCAATTATCTTATTTTGCAGATATAACAGTTAAGGCGGCTCAGTGGAGCCGGGTGAAGGGGCACATACCGGGAAGCTTGCCTGTATTGGCAATGGTAAAGAAGTGTGATTTATTCTGCAACAAAATCACTGGGTGAAAGAGCGTGGCTTATGACGTTTCATTACGAAAACATGCCTATTCAAATATACCGAAAATTTTACCACAAGAAAAAGAAAATTTTCAGATAAAAATTCTAATATTTTTCATATTTCTGCTCAAAACATAGATTGTGGGTATTCGTTAGAACCGGTTCTAATGAGTACCTGCAATCTATGTTTTTGAGCAGAAATAAGAAAAATAATGTATACTCCTGTAAACCTCATACCCCTATACTCCTGTAAACCCCTGTACTCCCGTAAGCCCCTGTAAAAGTGTATATAAAAGTAAGGTTTAATGGGTTCAAAATTATATAGGCATGTTTTCGTGATGCACACATTAATAGTGACAAGATCTGGTCAAAGGAATTGCCAGAGGCCACTTTTCAATGACCGAGGCAACGCCGAGGCAAAAAAAAATGAAAATATTAAAGTCGCGCTTGGTCTTCAACTATACAGGATATTTTGATATTTTTTGTACACATTAATATTAACAACGGGCGGGTCATGCACCTCAGCGATAGTTGATAACTCAGATCATTACTAGAGCCAGTTTCTTAAACAAAAGGCAATGTACTTACTCGGGGTAAAGTGTTGTTTTTTTTTTGTTGTTGTTTTTTTTTTTCTGTTTGTTTGTTTTTTTTTTTTGGGGGGGGGGGGTGCGGGGGAGGGGGTGGAGGTGTGGGGGTTGTTGTTTTGTTTTGTTTTTTTCGCACTCTGTACTTCCAACCCTCTTAGTATCTCAAGTTTTCTTTTTCTCTTTTTTTGTCTGAGTATTGATTGCTATATGTCCAAGACAAAAATGTGACATATACAGGAATGAAAAGACAAAATTGTTTCATTCCGACATACGAAAAGGTCGAGCACGTTATGTTTTATCCTATCTCGCATCTCTTGATATTAAGCAGAACAAAGTATTTGGGCCACGCCATACATAAACGTGTCTTCGGGCATATGCGGACAGCGAAGGCCCAGATCAGCCTGCGTAATCTGATCTGGTTGTTCTGGGCCTTCAATATCCGCTAATTGAATTTTTGATTATCACAGAATGTATGAATGGAGAGCAATGGCCCGGGAGATACTTTGCGCATGCGCAGGCTGATGGGATTCCGTACATTTTGCGCATGCTCGAAGGCACTTTTTCGCTTGGCGCAAATCATTTATTTCATGTCAGTAGAATTCTGACGCTAATCTGGTAGTTAAGCATAAGTCTGCAAAAACAAAACATCATGTAATCTGATTAATATAATAACAAATGGCAAAGGTGAGTCGGCATTTTAGTATACATTCCCAGCGAGTACATGACGTTTATACAACGTCGAATTAACGTCGATGCAATGTCTTGACGTTGCATCGACGTTAATGCGATATTTATGGGATAACTGCATTCGAATTTGTCATTTAGGGAGGTAAATCGACGGTTTTATGGTCGGAAATTACGTTAATTTACGACCATAAAACCGCCAATTTACCTCCCTAAATGACAAATTTGAATGCAGTTACCCCCATTTTAGTGCATTTATTCATTTTTTTCTTATGAAAAAAAAAAAAACAATGTACTATTTGCACAAAGCGACAGGTGCTGTTAGCTGCGTAAAACCAAATGCCAGCCATTGAGAAGCGATGTTACGTGATGACGTCGGATTTCCGACAGTATATCGCAGAAGATACCGTCGCAAATTTTTGACGTTATCCAATCAGACGTCGCGTTCATACGCAAGTGCATATTTTCTCATTTCTTCACAAGAAGCTCTCTAATGAGTACCACCACATGTTTTTGTGAAACGATACTTGAAGAGGAATTTTTATCATGATACCTTATTACCTATAGCTGTGTTAGTATATATAAAGTTCACCCCAATGTCCTCTCCCCCACCCCCACCCCCAACCCCACACCTACTCCCAACCCCACCCAATATCCCCCAACATACACACACCAATCCATATGCATTGTGAAAAAAGAGATATGGACGAATATACATCATGAAGCGAATTTTCACTTGGAAGCTTTATGTCTTTATAGATACTTCAGTTTGTTTCGTATTTCAAGATTTTTGCAGCATAAATATATCTTAATGTAAGTTATAAAGTTATAATTTAATGTTCCTCCCTTTCTTCATATTATAAAATTCATCACGAAAACATACCTATATAATTTTGACCCCCTTAAACCCCACTTTTATATAGTAAAACGGGGGTTTACAGGGGTATACATTATTTTTCTTATTTCTGCTCAAAAACATAGATTGTGGGTACTTGTTAGAACCGCCTCGGCGAGGCGGTTCTAACGTGTACACACAATCTGAGTTTTGAGAGAAATATGAAAAAAAATCAGAATTTTTATCTGAAAACTTTCAGGTTTTAGTGGTGAAATTTTCAATATATTTGAATAGGCTCGTTTTCGTAATGTGAGATAAGAGGGATATGCGAGTATCTATAGAAAAACCGCCGGGATTTTTTTTTTTTTTTTTTTTTTTTTTTGAGACCACACGGAGAAATAAAACAAAATCGATATTTTGGTTAAAAAGTTAGCTTTTCTCGAGACATGGCTAAAAGTGTACAATACTTTTTACTTTTTCACAGGGGTGTTAGCGTGAGTCCCATCTGTATCCTGACTTGTTTCTATTGGTTAGGTTGGGCTGCTGTCGCATTGAGTCTCGTGAACAAAAATAACATGCATGCTTCACTAATGCATCTCATCATTTTATGCCCCCGCTATTCGAAGAATGTCGGAAAGGGCACATAGTGTTACCCCTGTCTGTCCGTCTGTCTCCGTCCACGTCAGGCGTTAGCAATTTGCGTTTGAGTTTTTCAGGATGAGGCATCCGTGTCATTTGGACACATTTCTATTTTTTTATCAAAATATCATCAGAAAAGGGAAAGTTAAACAAACTATTCTTTTGAGGACTCAGGATTTATCGGTTTAAATCTAATTCCTGAAATAATTGTATCTATTTTGTCCCATATAATCAAATTACGACGGGCCAAAATTGTATAGCCGCCTTTGAAATTTAAAGCACTGAAACCTCTCGTGGGGCAGTTACTGCCCGAAAATTCTATATCCCAGCTAGCATTCTACGTAAATCTACATCGGGCCGTCATCGGCCCGTCAGCTACCCTGACGGGCCGATGACGGCCCGATATAGATTTACGTAGAATGCTGACTGGGATGCTCCTCTAAAACTGATTGGGATTTAGGCTGAATCTAGAAAAAAAAAAGAAAAAAAAAAAAAAAAAAAAAATATATATATATAAATAGTATGCAAGTCTACTTGTAAAATGTAATCTGAGAAAGCCAGGAATGTGTCCACAAAATAAAAAAATAAATGAATAAAGAGAAAGAAATAAGGTAAGCAGACAATTTAATACTAAATCGGGCCGATATTGTGTACCAAAAAAAGACTTCTATTATTTTATACGGACAAGAGTTTGGAAATATCGTGTATCGAAAAAGACTTCTATCAGTTTATACGGACCAGAGTTTGGAAATATCGTGTACAGAAAAAGACTTCTATCATTTTATACGGACAAGAGTTTGGAAATATCGTGTACCGAAAAAGACTTCTAGCATTTTATACGGACAAGAGTTTGGGGATATCGTGTACCGAAAAAAAGACTTCTATCATTTTATACGGACAAGATTTGAGATATATTTTATTTATATTAGTACTTTCACATTTTGCATTCAATACTCATTACGAAAACACGCCTATTAAAATATACTGAAAATTTTACTATCAAAAAATGAAAATTTTCAAATAAAATAAAATCTGATATTTTTCATATTTCTGCTCGAATTATAGATTGTGGGTACTCGTTAGAACCGCCTCGAGGCGGTTCTAACGAGTACCACAATCTATGTTTTTGAGCAGAAATAAGGAAAATAATGTATACCCCTGTAAACCCCAGTTTTGCTTTATAAAAGTGGGGTTTAAGGGTGTCAAAATTATATAGGCATGTTTTCGTGATGTCTTATTAATTCATACTAATGCAACCGTTTTCTGTATTGGATATACCCTATTCGGTGTTTAAATCTTCTTTTCAGTGTCAAAAGTCATATGTAATATATTTGTAAAGTCGTTTTCGGTCCTTTTCGTCGGAAATGGTCATTTTCAGTGTTTAATAGAACCGCGGCTCGGGTTACCCGTTAAAACGCAATTAAACGCGGTAGATTTGGCGCGTTTTACCGAAGTATTCATATTCATCCGCCGATATCGCACTCAGTATGTTCAAAATCTTATTTCTTCAAAAGTCTGATTTTTTTTTATTATTATTATTTATTCACTATTTATAAGGATCACAGTGCACAATTACAAGGCTAATATGTTTGAATGCAGAATTTAGCGTTACCGACATTAGCAGGGAACTATTTGCTATAGGTACATGTAGTTACAAAATGTATCAGGTTGGTAGTAAACCGAAAAACAGATTGTCAAAATGTGGTATGATAACTGTTGGCGATTTTGTAACCGCCCTTAAAAACAAAGTCGGTCACCTCCACTTCCAGGCACTACACAGCGACTTGTATGGCCGTTTGCAGTTTCACGAGACTAAAGAATTTCTTACAGACCTTATCAATACGAAGGTCGTGTTTGTTTATGTGTTTTTGACAATTATACAAATAAAACAAAAATATTGAAACCAATATAATGTTTTTGTTTTTTATTAATTTATTTCTTTTATCAGTATGTATTTTTTAAAGATCAAGTACTGCTGAGGCAAACGTTCCTGTTGACATCCAGCTCAATTATGCACCGCATAAGAACTGAGCCCCGTCAAGCGGAAAAGTGCCTTCGAGCATGCGCAAAATGCGCATTCTAATTATCCTGCGCATGCGCAAAGTATCATCAGGACTTTGCCGTCCATTCATAAATGTAGTATTCAATGATAGTGAAGGCCCTGATCAGACTGCGCGTATGCGCAGGCTGATCTGGGCCTTCGCTGTCCATTTATACTCGAAGGCGCCTTTTTGAATGGCACGGCCCAAAATTAAAAAACGGCTAAAACCGCAGGAAATGGTTTTACGATTCGAAATTCCGTCAACTAGAAAATCTTAATGGAATATTTTGCAATAATTTGTAACATAAATCGGTATAATGCAACTAGCTGCAAAACAGAAAGAAGTGTTAATGCTGCAAGTGCGGGTTTCAATAAAGATTTAACAACGTCAACAATGGGAGGAATATTACGTATTTCCAGACAAGGCGAATTATGCAATCGAAACGTATCGTTGTATTTCTGATTTCTACACAAAGGCATATATTTGGGGTTCTCAAAAGATATGCCTCACCGAGGCGCTTCTAATGAGTACACAAAACATACTTTGGTGAAGAAATAAGAAAAATAATTAGCTGGCTGCTGAGCTTATCAGATACTAGGAATTGAGCAGGCGCATGACAAAACCAACAAAATGGACGTGCGCCCAGCGAAGACAGATCTGCCTGGGCATACGCCCAGTCTGATCAGAGTCTTTGCTGTGCGCTCAGTTGGTAGCTAAGGACCAAAGCTTTTTTCATGCGGACAGCGAAGAATCTGATCAGACTGAGTCTTCGCTGGGAGTACATGCCTTTTTGTTGGATTCTGTCGTGCGCTGGCTCAATTATATTAAGTGTCTGCTAAAAGACCTCTGTTTTCCATGGCGGGGCACTTTGCATTTTAGGAATATACGCATGAAGGGATTATTTGAAATGAATTAACTCAACTCATAAACTTGCTGAAATTAGTTAGGGGGAATGGACATACTATAATTGAGACAGCTCTGTCAAAATTGTTTTGCCTCCATTTTGTAAAGGGGGTCTACTTTGAAAGTAAGAATTTGCTCCCGTTGGGAGCAAATTCTGACCTTTCAAAGTCGACCCTTTTTGGTTTAAACAATATTTTTTTTCATTTAAGTTCACATATGTACATCGCATAATGTTATATGTTTAAAGATTATATGAATCATCTCCTGAAATAGGAATAAAGGCAAATTTACAATACGTGAATGGTACGAATGATGTATGTTTATGAAGTACAAAGTAATAATAATAATAATAATAATAATAATAATAATAATAATAATAATATTATTATTATTATTATTATTATTATTATAAAAATAATAATAATAATAATAATTACCGTCGTCCCAATCACCATCATTATTACAACGCCTAATAATAATGATCCACTAATAGCAGTAATAATAATAACAACAGAACAATAATCATCGCGATTATTATTGTTGTCATTACCACTACTACTACTACCAATAGTATTAATAATACAATCTTCTACTTTGACTTAAATGAAACGGCGATGATGATGACGATGATGTTGATGATGATGATGATGATGATGACTTTGTGAACAGGAAAGCATAAAGGAAGTCACAAAAATGTCTCCCTTGTACAAAATGGCGAGAAATCTATAAAGTTTGACAAGTCCCTTTGAGATACTTGAGTCGCAAAGCCAATCAAAGTACTGAGAGTACTGGTGGTCGATTGTCTCAGAGTAGGCTTGGAAAAATGCTCTTGAACGGGGACTTCAGACTGTTTTATTTAACACTGAACTTCTTGTGATTTAAGCAAACACTGCACACCCTGATCAGACCACACGTTCTGCCGCGCCGGATTTGTTGTATACTGTTCGTCAAAGCCCAAGAACAGTTTTACACCTTAACTTCTTGTGATTTGGAAAAATGGTCTTGAACGGGGACTTTAGGCTGTTTTATTTAACACTGAACTTCTTGTGATTTAAGCAAATAGTGCAGACCCTGATCAGACCATACGTTCTGCCGCGCCGGATCTGTTCTACACTGTTCGTCAAAGCCCCAGAACAGGTTTTACAGATGATCCTGTCTACACTGCACTCTGACGTCACAGTGACATGAATAGCGCGGCGAAAATAACCGTCACCTGGATTTCGTACAAACGCGGTTTAGTTTCATTGGTCAATGATAACCATGTGGACAACAGCCTTAAGGAAATTTTCATGTATGTATACTTTGGCTCGATTGTAAACAATCGATCCCAAAATATACCTTCATATATGCGCCCAACGCAGTCTGATCAGGGTCTCCCCTGTCCGCAAATTCCTCGAAGACACATTTTGTTTTCAGGGAGCGACCCATGTGGACATGTATTCATCACGACAACATACCTATATATTACTGACCCGCTTAAACCCCACTTTTATATAGTAAAACTGGGGTTTATAGGGGCAAACATTATTTTTCTTATTTCCGTTCAAGAACATAGATTGTGGGTATTCGTTAGAACTGCCTCGTCGAGACGGTTCTAACGAGTACCCACAATCTATGTTTTGAGCTAAAATATGAAAAATATCAGAGTTTATTATCTGAAAAATTGCAGTTTTTGGAGGTGAAATTTTCTATATATTTGAATAGGCATGTTTTCGTAATGCATTTTTGGTTTAAACATTTTTTATTTCAAATCAATCAATTGACATGCATATGACATTTACATACAACGATACATGAATGGGATTGGAATGGAAGCAACATGCATATTGAATCTTTTTCTCGCTATAGAAGTAATGAATGTCCAATATTAGCAGGTCATGTGGCAACTAAATATATGCCGGTATCCCATGAAACATTGGTTCGTACTAATGGTAATAAGTATAAGGAAAGAGGCATTTAACATCTTTGCACAAAACAAATAATAATAAGTGCGTCCAACCCGAACCCGACCCGAAACGTGCAGATGCACTACTACAGACTAACTATGTAACCAGTGATGTGTGTGACCAAAAATGTGATGGTCCAACAAACGCTTGGGTGGTTCGTGCTTATCCTGAAAAACAATAAGCTTTCCGTGATTTGACAGAGACTGTTAACACGGCGGCCGTGCCGATAATAGCAACGAAACAGCCATTAACGCCAAGTATTTCAATTGCAAGAGGTTGAATCACGAGACTTATGACGTCGGCCTACAAAATCTGTGATCGCAGCCATTTTGAATTTTGTCTCCACTTCGAATTTTATCTATCCATTCTCCGTCTGTTCAGAAGCTAAGCATGATTTGTTTTGTGCATAAGGTACACTTTGATGTAGATTTTTAGACAACACATAGACTTTACGCTCTTTTCAGGCGATAATCTGAAAAAAGAAATCTACAACACAATAATGTGTTCGTTCGACCGGTTTGTATTTCCTTTTTTTCTGCTTTTCATAACGTGTACACTCGCAAAAGAAAAAGTTAAAAGGCACAAGTGGTCAAAAATCTTTAGTACAAATTCTGAAGCAGTAAAATGGATTTCAAGTGAACGAACGATAGTGTATTGTCGTTGTACCTGTCATCGGCATATACTAATTTTCGATATTTGGAAAGCATGGCCCCCGCCCATTCGGGCCCGCAAAATAGATGGGCTGCCTAAAGCCTCCATGGCAGAGCTGCTAGTAACTAGGCAGGACCCAAATTCATGTGATCGGGTCGGGTAAAAGTCCTACAAATTTGGAGGCAATGTCTCTGAACTAGTGAAATATTGTTTACTTGGACATTATATCGCAATTCATGCAGTGGATTCAGAAGTCAAGCGTAGTCGGGAATCAAATTCAGTTAGATCTAGCCAACCCAACTATGAAGCATGTGATGATTATTTGGACGCACGGATATAGGTAGCACCTATTAAATTCATATTATAGTTAGCTAGGCAATAATAAAATGTGATATATTTAGGCGCGACCCTGTGTCAGATTACTGAAGTTTGACAAGTGTAACACGAGTTTTTTCAATAATTTATAGCGCACTTCATTCTGTGGCGTAAAGGTTTATGTCTGGACTTAAAATAATTAGATTATGGCAGTTATAAATGGAAATTGATGCATGATCTAATGGAAAGGAAGTTTCAAATATCGTTTGATTAAATAACATATAACATGAAGTTATTAAGTGACCTGAACAGGACATAATGTACGAGGGTCCTGTAAAAAGTTTTGTCACTGGGTTCGGATTACTTCAGTGCTACGTTTTATCAAACATATTTTTACTACAAACCTTCAAAGTATCCCCCTTTACTGAAACACATGTTTGTAACTTTTTACCCATTCGCGAAAAGCAGATAAATAGTCTTCTTTTGGTATCTAACCAAACACTAATAAATAACGCTGCCAAGAGAACTTCTAGACGCATACTTATTTCCAGAAAGCATTTTCTTAAGCCTTTGAAAAAAACAAAATTCACAGGGACTCAGGTCAGGTGAATAATGTGGATGGTTTAAAACTGTCACCTTTTCAGAAGCCAAAAAAGACTTAACAACCTCACACTTATGAGAGGAGGCGTTATCATGTAAAAGGTGGACTCCTGACCATCATTTGCCTGGTCGTTTCTTATTGTAACATGTAAATTGGTCAGTGTATATGACTGCATCTATTTCAATTTGAAATAACTCGGTCAATTGGAAAGCAATTTGCACGAAATAAACGGGTATCGTTAGCTATTCAACACACCATTCAAGTGCAGTGAAGCATTTTAAAATATACCTTGGGTTAAACTTATGAAGCCTATTAGTAATAGAACTTTTTGCACGACCCCCGTACCAAGTTTCTTCAATGTGAGAGTGGTTATATCACGAAAACATACCTTTATAATTTTTACCCCTAAAACCCCACTTTTATATAGTAAAACTGGGGTTTACAAGGGTGTACATTATTTTTACTTATTTCTGATCAAAACATAGATTGTGGGTACTCGTTAGAACCGCCTTGCCGAGGCGGTTCTAACGTGTACCCACAATATATTTTTGGCAGACATTTGAAAAATTTCAGAATTTTTATCTGAAAACATTCAATTTTTTTTTTTTTTTCTGGTGAAATTTTCAATATATTTTCAATATATTTGAATAGGCGTGTTTTCGTAATGAGCGCTCTCGACTTCGGATCACGAGATCCCATTCGAGGCGGAATGAATTGTAAGGCTGGCACGATTATTCGAATAATCGATTAATTAATCGATATTATTCGTTCGTCTGATATTACTGACAATGACCAATCCTAATCAACTGTGTGATGTGTTATTATTTGTGTGTTCTAAGATGGCTGATGAGACCAATCTTAGCTCTAAACTGCCTGTTGCAGATAGAACAGGAGAGGTCTGAGGAAGAAAGCTCTATTGATTATGCCTTAGCCCTGGCTTTCCGCTGTGCACGTTTCTGCTCGGCTTCGCTGATTCGTTTTGCTTCGTATTCACCAGCTCCCCTTTTTATGAGGCATCGCCACTTTGTACAATCCTGTGCAATCTGTTCCCATGACTCTGTTGGTATGTTGAAGTCTTTAAGGGAGGCTTTGAGAGTGTCCTTGTATTGCTTCTTCTGACCACCAAGGGAGCGTTTTCCAACTTGAAGTTCTCCATAGAGGATTTTCTTTGGCAAACGTTCACCAGGCATTCTGGTAATCGATTAATTCCACAAAAATGACTATCATTACAATTTGTTAATAATCGATCATTTAATGTATGGGTTTGTTACTTTACCGTAATTACCCTTGGTATTAAGACACCTCAGCTCCTTACATCTTCATCTAAAATGTGAATAGCTGGGTGAGTGGCAAACAGTGTAGACCCTGATGAGACGCGACGTGTTTTTGAGCAGAAATAAAACAAAAATAAAATTTATCCCTATAAACCCCAGTTTTACTATATAAAAGTGGGATTTAAAGGGGTCAAAATTACATAGGTATGTTTTTGTAATGTTTTTTTTTTTTTTTTTTTTTTTTTTTTTTTCATGTCTTTAAACAGACTGTTGTCAGATACACTTGACCTAGATCGCACATCTAAATGCACATTACCGTTTCTTCTCTGTTGCATAGTTTTACGTTAATACGTCTAAGTAACGTGTACCCTCATGTTCTCCCATAACCATCACGAAAATATACCTATATAATTTAGACCCCCTTAAACCCCAATTTTATATAGTAAAACTGGAGTTTACAGGGGTATACATTATTTTTCATATTTCTGCTCAAAACATAGATTGAGGTACTCGTTAGAACCGCCTCGTTGAGGCGGTTCTAACGAGTACCCACAATCTATGTTTTGTGCAGAAATATGAAAAATATCTCAGTTTTTTATCTGAAAAAAGTTTCAGTTTTTGGAGATAAAATTTTCTATATATTTGAATAGGTGTGTTTTCGTAATGGTATACTGAAAACAGGGGTATGTGTCTCAATTATTAAGACATTTTCAGATTTTTGCAGCTTTTAGCCCATTATAGACTGAATAAACTCTCCCACACTATATATTGGAAAAGTCCATTTTCAATTTTAGGTAGGTAAGGCCATATGATATAGATATTCTTAAAGAAAAATGGTTGAACTATTTGCAAACAATGTAAACTCTGGTCAGACGCCGCGTTCTGCGGCGTCAAATATGGGTCTCCTCTGTTTGCCAGTTACCCTTTTAGGGGTTTCCGGTCTTCAATGGGTCATACTAGAATTTCAGTTTGTTTACATTTGTGTACAAGCCTTTATTACTGCATAAATATTTTGTAATATGCTTGATAATAAAAATTCTTCCTCATTTCCCATATTGCTTTGAGAAAATTCTAGAGAGCTGACTCATAATCCATTAGGTTTCTCACCGCTGTGGTTCGAGCCTCTCTGGGGCCACATATGGGAAAGCCAAGTTCTGTTTACGGATGGTCAGGTGGTTTTTCCCCTGATTCTCCGGTTTTCACCAACCTTTGATGAACGATCGGCTCGATATAAGTGAAATATTCTTGAAAGGGCCGTAAAACCAAAATAAAAAAAAAATACATATATGAGGGTTACTGATGAGGCCTAAATGGCCTAAATTAGCCAGTCTGGCCCAGAAAACTTGGACTTCAGTTTTTTGTGTTTTTATTTTTGTTTGTTTTTTGTTTTTTTGTTGTTGTTTTTTTTGTTTTGTTTTTTTTGTTCGTTTTTTTTTTTTTTTTTGTTTCAGTTTTGTAAGTGTGTTCATTGCTTTCAAGGCTCGGGCCATTTATAATCCATTAGCTGTATCTGAAGTCGATGTCATGGCATTAAATGATACGTAATACGATTTGAATACATGCGCTACATTAGAACATTATACATGGTTTTGAATAATTCATAAGCGCATTTGGGTCGCTTTTAGTGTGGTAAAAATGTGTACTTCCGTAGGGACGCGTCAAGCGAAAAGGTGCCTTTGAACATGCGCAAAATGCGCAGATCAGATCCAGATCACCCTGCGCATTCGCAAAGTATCATCCGGGATATTTATCTCCATTGATACATTCTCTTATATCCAAAGATTCTTGCAGTGTACAGCAAAGGCCCTGATCAGACTGCGCATCTGCGCAGTCTGATCTGGGCCTTCGCTGTCTGCACAAGTCTCGAAGACACATTTTCGCTCGGCGCGGCTCGGTGATACTCGCTGCACTGTATTTTAACTTGTCGTATTAGATCATTGGAAAACGGAGTATATGACTTTGTATAAGAATGACATTATAAGTATGTTAGTCCTCAGGGGTCTCCGTACTGTCTAGTCGAATGTTTAGTGTAAATACCATATCCATTCACCTAGGGGCAAACAGTGAAGACCGTGATCATTGCTACGCGTGATGTGAATGCACACTGTTTGCAATAAACATAAGAATTTTTTATAAAGAAATAGAGAAATTATCTAAGCCAAATTCCCCGTGTCAAACTGAAAATCGAACTGCTAAAAACAAGTGATATAGAAGAGTTTACCGGGCTTTGTTTTGGTTAAAATACGATGCAATCTGGAAGTATGCACGTTTGAAAACGAACACGAATAAACAAGAATAAGCTTTTCAAAACTAAAATAAGCAGTTAGAAAAATATCGATTTTTTGGAATGCTATAAATTGTGCTTAGCAGTACTAATGCATCCACCCACTTTAAAAGTGAAATTGTCAATATTAATGTCTATCCCATAAACTTTAAGTGTTGCAATTGTAACCTTTCAGAATATCTACATAAGTGCAGTGTGCCGAAAAAAAGTGAATGCGAGTGTAGTTCACCTTCTGTATATGTAAGTGTTCCAATAATTCTTATTCTGTTATGCTATATCGAGTCCCTAGTTTTACTATTAAACAACATGCATAAGTCAATGGTGCATTACGGATAAACAATTGATTCACTTCCCTGTCCGAATCGAACAGGATATAGTCTACGCCCATGGGCGCAGACAATAAATGAATGCACAGAGAAAATATAATTGAAAATGTTAGGTGGTACAAATGTATACGGAATGAACAGCATCACATTTTATGTTTCGTACGAGGGTCCTGTAAAAAGTTTTGTCACTGGGTTCGGATTACTTCAGTGCTACGTTTTATCAAACACATTTTTATTACAAACCTTCAAAATATTCCCCCTTTACTGAAACACATTTTGTAACCTTTTTATCCAGTCGCGAAAAGCAGATGATTAGTTGGAGACACTGATAAATAGCGCTGCCAAGAGAACTTCTAGACGTATACTTATTTCCAGAACGCATTTTCTTAAGCCTTGGAAATAAAAAGAAGTCACAGGGACTCAGGTCATGTGAATAAAGTGGATGGTTTAAAACTGTCACCTTTTCAGTAGCCAAAAAAACTTAACAACCTCACACTTATGAGAGGAGGCGTTGTCATGTAAAAGGTGGACTCCTGACCATCCTTTGCTTGGTCGTTTCTTATTGTAACAAGTAAATTGGTCAGTGTATATGACTGCATCTATTTCAATTTGAAATAACTCGGTCAGTTGGAAAGCAATTTGCACGAAATAAACGGGCATCGTTAGCTATTCAACACACCATTCAAGTGCAGTGAAGCATTTTAAAATATACCTGGGGTAAAACTTATGAAGCCTATTAGTAACAGAATTTTTGCACGATCCTCGTACCAAGTTTCTTTAAAAGGTGGACTCCTGACCATCCTTTGCTTGGGATAAAACTAAGGAAGCCTTTTAGTGACAGATTTTTTTGCAGGACCCTCGTATGTACTTAAACTATTTTGGCACCTTTTACTCATTACCATAACTGTCCAACGATTTCAACAAGGCCATCATACAACCTGTTGACGTGTCTTATAATTCTGATTATATGGCAATCAGTGAAGGACCTGATCAAACGTCGCTTTCTATATTTCCTTTCTATATTTCCAGAGTTATTCCCCTTAAAGATGTATTTACTCCAAGCCAGTATAAAGTAAATACTTCAATTGATATTTCCTTTGAAAGTGTATTTACTCCTGCCAGTAGAAAGGAAGTAAATATTTCCAGTTATTCCCCTTGAAGGTGTATTTACTCCCGCCCGTATTTAAGAAGTAAATACTTCCAGAGTTTATCTCCTTGAAAGCGTATTTGCTCCCCACAGTAGTTTGGAAGTAATTTTTCCAGACTTATTCCCTTTGGAGATGTATTTACTCCCTAAAGTATGAAGGAAGTAAATATTTTCTGAATCATTTTCCTTGACGGTGTATTTACTCCCGCCAGAATAAAAGAAATATTTCCATTTTCCCCTTGAAGGTGTTTTTATTCCTGCCAGTATAAAGGAAGTAAATATTTCCATAGTTATTCCCCTTGATGTATTTACTCCCGCCAGTATTAAAGAAGTAAATACTTCCAGAGTTATTCTCCTTGAAGGCGTATTTACTCCCCACAGTACAAAGGAAGTAACTTTTTCCAAACTTATTTCCTTTGAAGATGTATTTACTTCCCACAGTATGAAGGAAGTAAATATTTTCAGAATCATTTTCCTTGAAGGTGTATTTACCATCACGAAAACATACCTATATAATTTTGACCCCCTTTAACCCCACTTTTATATAGTAAAACTGGGGTTTACATGGGTATACATTATTTTCCTTATTTCTGCTCAAAAACATAGATTGTGGGTACTCGTTAGAACCGCCTCGGCGAGGCGGTTCTAACACGTACCCACAATCTACGTTTTGAGGAGAAATATGAAACATATCAGAAGTTTTATCGGAAAATTTTCAGTTTTTGGTGATGAAATTTTCAATATATTTGAATAGGCGCGTTTTCATAATGCTCCCATCACAACAAAAGAAAGAAAATGTTTCTAAAATTTTTCTCCTTGAAGGCGTATTTACTCACGCCAGTATACAGGAAGTAAATATTTCCAGAGTTATTCTCTCTGAAGGTGTATTTACTCCCCACAGTATAAAGAAAGTAAATATTTCCAGAGTTATTCACGATGAAGGTATAATTGCTCCCGCAAGTATTAAGGAAGTAAATATTGACAGCCGGAGAGCTATTTCCCTCCAAAAATACCATTTCTGCTCGCATGTAACATAATACGGATTGTTTATGTTTCTGTGTCGAGGACAGGCCTTGAACGAGATCCACATTTTCAGGTAAATTGAAAGGGATTAGGAAATTTGACCCTTATCACTCTGTGGGCAGATTCAGCAGACGACAAACTGATAATATTTTTTTCTGTTTCCTATTTTAAACAGAAAATATACTTCGACGTGTCATGTAAATTGTCTCCTTAGAAGATAATTTGCATGACGTGTCAAAGCCTATTTTGTGGGTATAATAAGACAAGAATATTTCAAAATGTCGTCTGTTGAATTTTTTTAAGCCAGTATGCTTAGTGTTGAGAAGGAATGTCTTCCGTTGCTAGCAGGTAAAAATAGCATTATCAATCAACCATCACGAAAACACGCCTGTATAATTTTGACCCCCTTAAACCCACACATTTATATAGTAAAACTGGGGTTCACAGGGGTATACATTATTTTTCTTTTTCTGCTCAAAAACATAAGATTGTGGCGAGGCGGTTCTAACGAGTACCCACAATCTATGTTTTGAGCAGAAATATGAAAAATATCAGTTTTTTTATCTGATTTTTTTTTTCTGTTTTTGGAGGTGAAATTTTCTATATATTTGAATAGGCGTTTTCGTAATGGAGAAGCTCTTAACGCTTAGCACACTGGGTGAAATTTTCAGCAGACGACAAACTGAAATATACTGAAAGGAAAAAGAAACGCAGGGTAAATTTTATTCCTAAATTTCATTCAAGTTTGAAAAAGTTTGTTAAATATTTTACTATGATTACAAAACGGTACATGTACAGGGGGAAACACCCGATATTGATTTTCAGTTTGATTTTAATTTCAAGATTTGGGGGGTAGTTACCAATGAACTTCAATAACTCGAGACTTGTTGATCACAAACCAATGAAATTTGGAACTTTTGTTCCATACATGTACTGTTTTTTAATCATAGTAAAATATTTAACAAACTTTTTCAAACTTGAATGAAATTTAAGAATAAAATTTACCCTGCGTTTCTTTTTCCTTTCAGTATATTTTATCAATTTTTTTTCCCAGAAAACAGGATTTGACATCTCATGCAAATTTTCTCCAAAAGTAAAAATAAAAAATATCATGAGCTTGCCGGGCCTTTTAAGTTTTCCCAGGACTATAATTTGAAAAAGATTGGTAAAGGCTTACTAGATGAAGTACGTACCAAATATCAGAGGCCAGGGTCGTTCTAGTTTCAGACAAGAAGAGTATTTAAGTTTCATTTTCATTACGAAAACACGCCAATGAAATAAATAGAAAATTTCACCGCAAAAAAACTGAAAATTTTCAGATAAAAAAACTCTGATATTTTTTCATAATTCTGCTCAAAACAGAGATTGTGGGTACTCGTTAGAACCGCCTCGGCGAGGCGGTTCGAACGAGTACCCACAATCTATGTTTTTGAGCAAAAAATACGAAAAACAATATATAGCCCTGTAAACCCCAGTTTTACTATATAAAAGTGGGGTTTACGGGGGTCAATATTATATAGGCATGTTTTCGTGGTTCCTTCTGTGTGAAACAAGTGAATCATGTGTGGGACTATTTTTACCCCAGGACCATAATTTGAACAACCTTGATAAAGGTCCATAAGATAAAGCTATATGCCAATATCATAGGCATATGCCATCTGATTTCAAACAAGAGTTTAAAAGTTTTTACCTATATGAGTCTATTATGTAAAACAAACGAGCCCAGGGTGGGGCCATTTTTTACCCCAGGGCTATAATTTGAAAAACCTGGTTTGATTTCCATATCATTCTGACTATTAGTTTGAAAGAAAAAGAGAATCAAAGTTATTAGTCACTTTTTTATCTCTATTATTTATATTGGAAACTTTTGCTGTATTTTTACTTGGGGGTGAGGGGGGGGGGTGTGGGTGTAGGCACACAAAAAGTGTCCCTATTAGCAAAATTAAGCAAATAAGTAAAAACAAAGGACATGATTTGGTTATAATCAGTTTATTTTATTGATATAAAGTGTTTTTTGGTGCTTTATTGTGGGAAAATGTTGCTCTATAGGGCACAGGGAACCAATTGTGACAGGACTGCTGATTGGTGCAAAAAAGGTGTAGGGAAGCCCGGGGTAGCTATTTTGTGTAAGGCGGCCTGTGATTGGTTAATAATAAAGATGAATTAAAACTAATCATTCTAATTTGAAGAAAAAAATGTTTGTGTGTAATTTTCTGATTGTTTCAAAGAAATAAATGTTTCTGTGTGTGTTTGCTGGAGCCAAAAGAAGAAGTGGTGAAATTGCCAAGTTTCAATTTTTGATACCTGCCAATTGAGGGGTTGTTGCATTCTGCCTCCAAAAAGTTCCAGAAAGTGCTGATGATGGTGGTATTTTTCCTTGTTTATGTTGCTGTGCTAAGCCTGGTCTTTGAATTAAAACAAAATTTAGAAGCCCAGTCATACCCTGAAATGAACCCTTAACCACCAAAAAGGGCGGAATTACTATGGAGCTCTATGGGAAAAATAATTAGTTCACCGTACCCTACACTGGCAGTAGACTGGAAGAAGCAAATAAATAAACTTGCAATTTTTCACTGATTTTTTCTATGCTTTTTTTAAATCCCCTGAAGGGAAATAAGCAAATATGAGTCTCTATATAAACAAGGATTCTGGGGTCAGTTTGTAAAATTTATTTTGAAATGGGGGTCAGTTGGAGTAGGTATTTATGTAGGTGGTCTGTATATTAGTATTCACTATAAGCACATTTGTTTTCACAACTTCATCTTCTGTCTGTCCTGTGGTTGTTGATAGATGTCAACAAATGTGTAGCTGACTATGTTTTCAAACAAAAAAAAAGTGAATATGAATAAAAAATAATAGGAAAAATTCACAAAAACTTTACGCGCCTCAGGCACAGTTACATTCGAGCGGTAAAGTGACAAATCTGGAGTCCGCGCAGGTTTGTTGATGTTTACCAGCACCTTATTAGAACTTTCGACATTGCGCACTGAAACCGAACAAGGCAATTGAAAGTGCTTACTTCAGTGACTTTGAAATGACCTTGACCTCTGAACTTTTGACCTCTGATTCCATGACTTAGAAGCCTACACAGGTAATAGAGAAAGTAAAGTAATGCTGTTGCAAGAAAAATTGATAATTTCTGTGACCTTGACCTTCAGACATAACTGTTTTATGCCTTGAATTAAACATCAGATTAGATTATCTTCTTTTATACTCATTTTTAATGAGGGAGGAGATCGTACTGTTCTTTTAAATCTTTATAGATCTTTAATTAGATCTAAATTGGATTATGGATCCATAGTTTATGGATCCGCAAGAAAATCTTATTTGAAATCTTTGGATACTATTCATCACCAAGGTTTACGTCTGGCTCTAGGGGCTTTTCGTACTTCTCCCGTCGAAAGTTTATACGCTGAATCAAATGAACCATCATTGTATATAAGGAGAGAGAAATTGTCTCTTCAATATGTTACTAAATTAGCCGCCAATCCACGTAATTCAGCTCATGATTGTGTTTTTAACCCTAAATATGAAAGATTTTACAATAATAAACCAACAGCTATTAAACCCCTTGGCCTGAGAATACAACCATTACTTGAAGAGGCCAATATTAATATTAAAAATGTTCAGCATTTTTCTTTTCCATCAAAAGAGCGATGGACGTTAAACCCTCCAAAGATTATATTAGACCTTCATAAAAATAAAAAAACAGAAGTTGAGTCGCATATTTTTAAAAATGAATTTTTAGAAATCAAATCAAATTATAAACATTACCTGTCAATTTATACAGATGGTTCGAAACAAGATGAGAAAGTTGCTTGTTCTGTTATTAGTCCAAATTTTACTGACAGTATCAGATTACCTGATAATAGCTCCATTTTTACTGCCGAAGCCAAGGCAATTGATATTGCACTTTACCATATCAGAGATCAGCCTGAAAAACAGTTCATCATTTATTCAGATTCTCTTTCTGTATTAAAATCCCTTAAAGATTTACACCATAGGAACCCATTAATTCAGCAAATTCTTAAAAAATATTATTATCTTTCCGCTTCAAAAGAAATTGTATTTTGTTGGCTTTCCAGCCACGTTAATATTCGTGGAAATGAATTAGCAGATTCA
Organism: Anodontia alba; assembly: GCA_964016985.1. NCBI lineage: Eukaryota > Metazoa > Mollusca > Bivalvia > Lucinida > Lucinidae > Anodontia > Anodontia alba. Next base: position 69,377,492 of record OZ024835.1, read on the forward strand.
GAAGCCAAATCTGCATTATCCTTAGTAATAACCAATTTCAAAATTCCTCACTCTGACTTTAAATCAAACGTCTGTCAATACATCAACAACAAATGTCAGTCTGTTTGGGAAACACAAACTTATAATAAATTAAATGAAATCAAACCAAATTTTAACAGCAAATGCACATGCTCTAATCTCAGCAGAAAAGAACAAACAAAAATCACGAGATGTAGACTTGGACACACTAGAATTACTCATTCTTATATTTTCAACAATGAACAAGCTCCATTCTGCATTCCTTGCAACGAACCTTTTACAGTCAAACATTTTCTTATTTCTTGTGCAGAATTTAATTATATTCGCACAAAGTATTTTAATGTAAAAACTATAAAGGAACTTTTTAATGATATACCAACGAAGAAAATACTCGACTTTCTTAAAGAGATCGGACTTTTTAATAAAATATAACCAGTATTTCTAATAAGTCATTGATACTTTATCCTTTTAAAATGAACACATCAATCCTAGATATTTTTAATTTCTCATTAAATAAAATCCTCATATAATATAAAAATTATTAGACGCTATATGCCCTTTTAGGGTTGAGCGTCTATAAATAAAATATCCATCCATCCATCCATCCATTTTTAATGAAATAACTGCAGTAATACATGTATATAGGTTAATACAAAATGATAGTGATATGTATCACTTGGAAAATGACATTTTGCATGGTGTCTTATAATGGCATGAACTGTAAGAGCCCTTTTCTTAGAATGCACACCATCAGGTACTGAAACTGGATCAGTCAAACAAAACTGCTTCTATTTTTAACAGTCATGTGTCCTTGACCTTGACCTTAGTGACCTTTCTTCTAAAACATCTACATGCATGCCTGGAAACATGTCACAGAACTGGATTTTGTATGCTTTTCTATATTTAAGTGACCTTGACCTTGCTCTTGTGTGACCATGACCTTGACTTGTGTGACCTTGACCTTTGCACTTATCCATCAAGTTCATTTTTTATCTCCTTTTATTTGCTATTCATCAGAAAGCACATATATAAGTTTACTGTCGGTCACTTTAAGCGGACATTTGAAACACACCGAGCCATTGACATGTCAGCCGGACCAATATAACCTTCTAGTATATATTTTCTGCATATAAGTTAACATTTTTCCATGTTTCTGTAGTATATTAATCATAAAAATACACTTCAGGCACTTACAACTGAGATAATGGTGTTATATTAAAATTAAAGCCAAGCTATTTAGCCCATGCTATAGGGGGTGGGTGGGGTAAAATCAAGCTAAGACAATAATTGTAATATACATGCTGTCTCTAAGTACTTGATTTGTATTTTAATATAAGTATAGCTGTATGGTTTGATTTCTGTATCATTCTGACTATTAGTTTGAAAGAAAAAGAGAATCAAAGTTATTAGTCACTTTTTTATCTCTATTATTTATATTGGAAACTTTTGCTGTATTTTTACTTGGTGAGTAGGCACACAAAAGGTGTCCCAATTAGCAAAATTAAGCAAATAAGTAAAAACAAAGGACATGATTTGGTTATAATCAGTTTATTTTATTGATATAAAGTGTTTTTTTGGTGCTTTATTGTGGGAAACTGTTGCTCTATATGACATAGGGAACCAATTGTGATAGGACTGCTGATTGGTGCAAAAAAGGGTAGGGAAGCCAGGGGTAGCTATTTTGTGTAAGGCGGCCTGTGATTGGTTAATAATAAAGATGAATTAAAACTAATCATTCTAATTTGAAGAAAAGAATGTTTGTGTGTAATTTTCTGATTGTTTCGAAGAAATAAATGTTTCTGTGTGTGTTTGCTGGAGCCAAAAGAAGTGGTGAAATTGCCAAGTTTCAATTTTTGATACCTGCTAATTGAGGGGTTGCTACATTCAGCCTCCAAAAAGTCCCAGAAAGTGCTGATGATGGTGGTATTTTTCCTTGTTTATTTTGCTGTGCTAAGCCTGGTCTTTGAATTAAAACAAAATTTAGAAGCCCAGCCATACCCTGAAATGAACCCTTAACCACCAAAAAGGGCGGAATTACTATGGAGCTCTATGGGAAAAATAATTAGTTCACCGTACCCAATAAGCACAACTCTTAAATATGCGGCTCGCCAGGGCGACTCGCAATAATTGCGGTTTCGTTTTCGGAGAACGCATGTACACGTATTGATTAACGTATAGCATGCTAAGTAAAAATTACTGCTGACGACATTACAAAACATTATTCTATTTTATTATTATTATTATTATTATTATTATTATTATTATATTTTTTTTTTCATATATTTCCCGGAAAAGAGGTTTGTATTCATGCAGATTGTCTGCAATTTGCCTGTAAGGTCAACTCCTATTTTCTGGGAAAAATATAATCAGTTTTAGCCCAGAGAGTGACAAAGTTGAAATCAATATCTTTTCTGATAATTACAGGTAGTTTAGGTTTCGGAAACTTTGACCCCGCTGTTGAATGTAACGGCGCATAAAGTCGAAGGCATATAAAGGCGAGGTATTTCAAGCTGTTAAGTCAAGAGAATTAGTCCCACTCTAATCAGAATTTTGCGGAATATTTTCCATTGTTGAATAGGTAAGTAAAACATATGTCAAATTACGTATGAAATAGCACAGCTGCGTTTTTAATGTTTAATTGAATTTGCGCATATCAGTCATTTGTAAATCTGTGCTTCAATGTCCTAAAATCGATGTATGTGTATTTTTCCCATTACGAAAACACGCCTATTCAAATGTACTGAAAATTTTACCACCAGAAAATGAAAATTTTCAGAGAAAAAAGATCTGATATTTTTTCATATTTCCGCTCAAAACATAGATTGTGGGTATTCGTTAGAACCGCCTCGGTTCATATAGCATATCAGATATCTTATATAGCATATCAGATATCTTATATAGCATATTAGATATCATATATGTCAATCCAGTTATCTTATTTAGCATATTAGATATCTTAATTGACATATGATATCTATTTTATATAAGATATCTGATATAGTATATCAGATATCTTATATATTATATAAGATATCTGATATATTAAATCAGATATCTGATTTATTGAATAAATAGTAAAACGGCTTGCTGGCATACTATTAATGATGCATTATATCAGATATCTTATATAAGATATAAGATATCAAATATAGGGTATAAGATATCTGAATTAGTATATCAGATATCTTATATCCTATAAAAGATACCTTGTATCCTATATAAGACATCTGATATATCATATTAGATATCATATTTAATTTCTCATATAAGATATCTTATTTACCATATAAGATATCTTATTTGGTAAATAAGATTTCAAATATATTAATATAGATATTTGATATACTAAATAAGATTTCTGTTATACTAAATGAGATATCTTATTTAATTGAATAAATGAGATATCTTCTTTAGTAAATCAGATATCTTATATCCTATATTAGATATCTGATATAGCATATCAAATATCTTAAATAGCATAAAAGATATCATATGCCAATTAATCTACTGAGAAGACCTCGGCGAGGCGGTTCTAACGAGTACCCACAATTTATGTTTTGAGCACAAATAAGAAAAATAATGGATAGCCCTGTAAACCCCAGTTTTACTATATAAAAGTGGGGTTCAAGGGGGTCAAAATTATATAGGCATGTTTTCGTGATGCCTTTATTTCCACCAAGCAAAACCATTCAATAAATATGAACACTATTACGTGCAATTTGAGATATTTTAATGCCACCATGAAAACATGCCTTTATAATTTTGATCTCCTTTAACTCCACCTATATAAAGTAAAACTGGGGTTTTAATACACGGGTATAAATCATTTTTCGTATTGTTGCTTAAGAAACAGAGATTGTTGGTACTCGTTAGAACCGCCGTGCCGAGGCGGTTCTGACGAGTACGCACAATCTATGTTTTGAGCAGAAATATGAAAAAATATCAGAATTTTTTTTTATCTGAAAATTTTCAGTTTTTGGAGGTGAAATTTTTTGTATATTTGAACAGGCGTGTTTTCGTAATGGCTTCGACATCTGATACACATACCATACTCATTCTCTGTTTACAGTTTACTCGATTTTTTCGAAGACATTTAAAGATCGAAGTTTATCCGAAGTCCCAATTCTAATATTTCTGAATTTTATATCTCTATTCTTTCTGTATATATGTGCAGATATCATTATTTGCTTTTCTTTTAGTTTTTTTTTTTTTTTTTTTTTTTTGTTTGTTTGTTTTTTTTTTTTTTTGTTTTACAGAGGGTTACAAGGTAGACTTTCTTTAAACGTTATATAAATAAATAAACTAAAGAGCACCCTCGGCAAGGCGCTTCTCTACTTTACATACAACATATGTTTTCGTGGAGAAAACATGCCAGTGCTGTTTGGTTAAAAAAGTACTTTAATATTTGGAGCTATGCTTATTTCAGGATATATATATATATATATATATATATATATATATATATATATATATATATATATAATATATATATATATATATATATATATATTCTTGCATGCCCGCAGAAATGTCCTTAAGGTTGTCTTTCGGATTTCGGAGTGAGACCTATAATCAACGTGAGTCCGTCTGTGGTCAATTGACCATTATTCTTGAACTGCTAGGAATATTTTGGTATATTGATATCGATAGGATCTCGCCAATGGGTGTTTCAAACAGCATTTTCTTTGCCCGCGGCTAAGCCGAGGCCAAATGTGAAATTATGGGAATGACCTTAGGTATTCAGCTGTATGGGATACTAAAATAATTTTATACACATTAAAAATACCAAGATATAGCCAAAATAATTGCCAATGATTTTTTTTTTTATTGACCGAGGTAAAACCGAGTCATTTTTTATTTTTTATTTTTTTTTATTTTATTTTTTTTTTTTTTTTTTTTTTTTTTGCCTGTTGTTAGTTAGTAAAATTGCCATATTGCTTGAAAGGCTAAGAATCTTTTGACAATTTTTCGCACACAAATTGATTATGGGATGATCTAGTCAATGAATTTGCCAAATATCAGTTTCATTGCATGAGGTTAAGCCGAGGACAAGAAATGAGAAAATAAAAAGAATGGCCGTAGGTCTTCAAACATATGGGAATTTTTTTATAAACTTTGTGTGCACATAAATATTAATGAGATAATCTAAGGAATTGCCAAATGCCATTTTTCACTGACCGAGGCAAAGCCGAAGTCAATTCTTTTCTGTTGTCATTTGGTGAATATATCCATAACACTCCAGTCATTACAAAACTTTTGTTTTGTTTAGCACACAGGTTGATACCGACAATATCTAGCAAATGAGTTTGCCAAATGCCATTGTTTATTATACGAGGCTAAGCCAATCCCAAACAATGTAAACATATGAAAATGGCAGTAGAATTTTTTCAAACAAATTAGGTATTTTAGCAAACTTTAGTATATACATTAATACTAATAAAATATAACCAAAGGAATTGCCAAATGTAATTTTAACTGACCGAGGCAAAGCCGATATTCAATTCTGTTCTGTTGTCACTTAGTGAAAACAGCCATAACTCTTCAACCGTTAAAATCTATTGATAATCTTTACACAGAGATTGACACCGACAAGACCTAAGCCACGGTTTTACCAAATGCCATTTCTTGCCTACGCCCATACCAAAAATGTGAAACTATAAGGGGTTGTGAACGTCTAATTTAGGTTCATTGAAAGTTTATCTTTCTTGTTAATTATAGGAAACAAAGATGCCATTTGTTACTCTCGCTGTTGGATCCGCAATTGCACTGGGTGTAGCTTTAACTGGTCCTGTGGCGCTCTCGGCGTTAGGGTTTACAAGTGCAGGAATTACAGCTGGGTCGACGGCTGCTAGTATGATGTCTGCATCAGCCATCGCTAACGGAGGTGGGGTTGCCGCCGGTGGACTTGTGGCGACACTGCAGAGCATAGGAGCTGCTGGTTTATCAGGTGGAACGACGGCGGCCATTACGACTGTCGGCGGAGTGATTGCAGCTACTTGCTTTAGGAAATAAAAAGACAGACAGATAAATATAATATGAGCCAGCACAAACGACAAGTGTACTTATCACATAGCCGAACAGCAAAGGCTCAGACGAGACTGCGCATAAGCGCAGTCTCGCCAGAGCCTTTGCTGTTCGCAGACATCTAGCAGAGAACTTGAAGAAGCCAGGCAAAAACGCGTGTCCCAAATAGGGACTGCGCATTCGAAGTACAGCACAGACCGGAAAACCATAAGGTCATTTTTATCGTGTGCCGGCTAATACAAAAAAAAAAAAAAAAAAATGAACGGACACTTACCAGATTTCGAAAAATAGACATAAAAATTTTAGTGTGATACCAAAAAAAAACGTATGAATGGAAAGTCATTGTTTAAAGACCTCTTGAAATTATGTTAATTGTTTTTACAGTTGAACTTCAATGGCTCGAACATCTATCTTTAGGACCATAGAAATTTGTTCGAGATATGGATAGTTTGAGCCACTGAGGGTTAATCATGGTGCCAGGTCAGAAAGCAAATAGAGATAATTTAGGGAAATCTTTTCGATTTTCTACACAATAATTGTATGTTGAGTACTCATTAGAATCGCCTCGATGAGTCGATTCTAATGAGTACACACAGCACACAATTTCATGATAAAATGAGAATTTCCCTAAATATTTGTTTTCTTGATCTGTCGGAAGAATTTCGAATTAGCCATGGTAAACGAGCCATCGGTGTTCGAGCTATCGAGGTTTGACTGTATCAATTTGTCTCCTTTTGATATATTTTCCCATTATTGTAGACTTTATAATTTCAGCGTAGCAATTTGTACGCAAAAAATATAGAAAAATTATAGGAATGAATTTTATGTTTGCTGGTTTTAAATATCGTTGTGTAAAATCCGGTAAATCATTCACAAACTGAATAAAGCCCTTTTATTAACTTTGTGAGTAATTCGCCGGATTTTACGCATCGATAAAGTCCGCAAAATATCTATGTAATTTTGAAAAAAAAATGGGTTTGCAGGGGTAAACATTATTTTTCTATTTCTTCAATAAAATATAGATTGTGGGTATCCGTTAGAATCGCCTCGATGAGGCGGTTCCAACGACAACTCGCAGTCTCTGTTTTAAGCAAAATAACAAAAGATCATATTTTTTCAGCTGAAATTTTTCGTTTTGCAGCCATGAAATTTGCCATTAATTGAATGGTCGTGTTTTCGTAATGGAATTTCTTATAATTCCAACTTTGTCATCAAAGTTGAATATATATATAAAAATAAATAAATATATAAATAATTAAATAAATAAATGAATTAAAAATTACAGGAACAGATTGATTTTAAGGGACTGTTGTTTTGATAGTATTAATTAAAAGATGTGTTCTGCTACTCAACGTTTCAAAACCATTATGCACATTTTGTATGTTCTCAATGTGAGGCTGATGACACCACACAAATTGCCAACAACGTCAGAAAACATACCGTCGGACACGTGCGCCCAGTGAAGATTCAGATCAGCCGGCTCATTCGCGCAGTCTGATCAGAATCCTCATTGGGCGCATTTTGGACAACCTAGGATGCAAAATTTGTTTTTCATGTGGTCAACAGCATCACAAAAGCATGCCTATGTAATTTTAACCCCCTCAAACCCCACTTTTATACATTAAAACTGGAGTTTACAGGAGTATGCATTATTTTCCTTATTTTTGCTCGAAAACATAGATTGTGGGTACTCGTTAGAACCGCCTCAACGAGGCGGTTCTAACGAGTACCCACAATCCATGTTTTGAGCAGAAGTATGAAAAAATATCATAGTTTTTTATCTGATTTTTTTTCAGTTTTTGGAGGTGAATTCTGCGGATGCGTAGGCTGATACGTGTCTTCGATAGGCACACCTGTCAAAAGAAACGTTTTATTGCATCGCGGCTCAAATTTATGTTCAAATCACGAAAACAAATGAAAAGGCATGTACGAATAAAATATAAAGTTTATAAAATTGTGTATGTTATTAGTATTTAAATGATAACAATGTCCTAAAGGACGCGAGCCCTTTGCTGTCACAACTACTGTCCTTTCACTCGGAAAGATTTTTTCTTCGCTTAGCATTTTATTTCAAATAAAAATGCTTTGGTCCGATTAACCTGTTTATCGAAAACTATTTGTCTTTTCTCTTTCTGTATTTTGTTCTCGAATATTTACTTTTAAATTAAATTTGCGGCCAAGTATTGGTCTGACCTATGCAATTTCTGTAGTAAAGTGTGTTGTTGTTGTTGTTGTTGTTGCTGTTGTTGTTGTTGCTGTTGTTGCTGCTGCTGCTGCTGTTGTTGTTGTTGTTTGTGTTTCATATTGTCGTTGTTGTTTCGTTTTTTGTTTTGTTGTTTCATGTTGTCGTTGTTGTTTCGTGTTTTTTTTGTTGTTTCATATTGTCGTTGTTTCGTTTTTTGTTTTGTTTTGTTGTTGTTGTTTCATTTTGTTGTTGTTGTTTTAATTTTTGTCTGAGAAAATATCGTTTAACTTTTCTTGGTTGAATTTATATCATTTATATTTCACAACAATATTGTTAACATTTCAGTTAAAAAAGAAAGAAAAAAAAAAGAAAAAAAAAATAACAAGCGAAACTTGTTGAAACTCTGCCACCAAGTTACCTATCCTACCGCGTGACTTTTGCATTATTTACATTTCAATTTTTTCTATGGGAAAAAGTGAAAATATTTGATTACGGTTTTAAAAGCCAATGGCCAGAATAAAACTGTATGTGCTTAGGTAGTTACGAACAATGGTTTTGCATTAAATGATGACAAAAATTTGCGAATTTACTTCTTTTGTGTAAAGCACCAAGCGAAAAAAAAATGTTGAAAGCACAGAAAGAACAACATTCACCAATCTCAGTCCAAGAACCCAGTCATATTATTGGCCACAGTGTTCTACACCTCTCCACATCCCCAAAATAAACCCCACCGAGGACACACTTTTATCCACCCCCCCCCCCCCCGTCACCTTCCCCCCCCCCTGCCCCCCCCCCTTCCAACCTCCAAAACGCCGAGGAAACGTATATTGCAAACATCAACAATTCCAAGGATATATACTCCACAAAATAATTTAAGAACCACCAGTTTTATTTCCCCTTTGATTATGACTAAAATGCGACCCTCAAGTTTTACAATTATTTCATGGACAAAACCGGAAGTCTCAGCCCTATCACAATAAGCTTAACATGTTCGCAACATGTTCAGCTACAAAAATGTCAATGGCACCAACAACGCCAGACCAAAAGATTCTAAGAAAAAACGGGAATTTCCAAAAAAAAAAAAAAAAAAAAAAAAAAAAAAAAAAAGATTTTTACCCCAAAATGAAGTTGTTGTTTTTTTTTCAAAATACCGGAAAAATTCTTTGTTTAATGAAAACAATACTTTATCACACACAGTCATGCAAACTCAACCTTTATTCGAGTAAAAGACACACAGATATGGCCAGAAAGGAGACCAACCCTTTGAGAGGATAAAAATGCCTTAAAAGTTTCCCATAGACAACGAACAATCTGTAGAGGGTACCTATAGCAAAATGTGCGTTTCTTCATAACAAATGAGGCTTTCTCTACGAGTTTTTCACATTTGGGAGCCTAGACATCACTTTTGACACGAAAATGTATTTTTTTTTTAATTTTTGAGTAAAAAATAGCGTTTTTTGCAAATTTTAAAATGAAAATGTTTATTTCATTTTTTTGTCTTGGAAACACTCCTTTAGGCCTTCCTTTTAAAGAAACATTCAACGATATTTTGATATCTTCTTTGGTTTTGCCCATACACCCGGCCAAGGTTTGTATATATGGAAATTTGCACTATGTGGCCCTTGAATTATTTTGAGGAGTATATTTATCCCCCAAAATACATACCACCGTCACAATATTAATGTAGAATTCACTATGTGTTGCTGGAGATGCTGGGTTGAGCATTTTGCTTTTTTAATTAGGCTGCGATTCACTGAAATCAATACCAATATCACGCAAGACGAGAACTTAAAATCTGTAAAATTAAATAGCATTTTTTAACATTCAATTTCATCCTCTTTTAATAACATTCAACGATCCCATATTAGACGCCCCGTGCTGGTTCCGGGCTTAGAATAGGCCAGACGTACCCTATGCGTGACGTACGAGCCGTCTAAAAGAGGCCGCCCGTGACCACCCGGGCCCTCGAAATAGGTGGCTGCCTTCCGCTTCTGTGGCAGTTGGGTAAAACCCCTAACATAACAGAGCAACCGTCCGTTCAACCGGTATAATTCCAGACTATAAAATTAAATTTACTGAAATGCATCTTAAATTGGAAAAAACAAATTACGCGAGATCTATCCTTTTAAACCTTTCCTATCTCATGTTACTAACATGCTTCATTTGTTTGTGTATCATTCTGTGCCCGTGGGTCGCACATGGGACGAAGATTATAACCTCATCTGTATTTAACATATTTGTCTTGTGTTTGTGTCATTTTTCCGAACTCTAGCATTCTCCACATTAAAAAGTAAGATGCATTTATTATTGTTAGATAAAAAAACTAAACGTTTTTCAAGGTATGAAAGCTACGTATCATTTGAAAGCTACATATCATCTAACACAGCTTGTTTGTTTGACTCTCTTTAAAAATGAATCCAAAATGAATCCTTCTTTCTTTAATAAACTGTTTATTTTAAATATGGATCTCCTAATGTTAAAAATAACCTTTCAATTTCCCAGACGTTTTCGGCCTCCCTTGTCTGTAGGGAATAAAATCTACAGATCACTTTCCTTCTGTAGTGGATAGGGTGTAATCCCCTATTAAAACAGGAACTACCTGTTTGCCGTGGGTGGCGTCTCGTATGCTGGGAGAGGGGAACCTGATGATTGAGGAAAGCCCAGGGATCTCCAGCTTTTCACCGCAAAAAACTGAAAATTTTCAGATAAAAAAACTATGATATTTTTTCATAATTCTGCTCAAAACAGAGATTGTGGGTACTCGTTAGAACCGCCTCGGCGAGGCGGTTCTAACGAGTACCCACAATCTATGTTTTTGAGCAAAAATACGGAAAACAATATATACCCCTGTAAACCCCAGTTTACCATCATTCCCGATGGAATTTGAATAAAGCAAACTGGGAGAACTTTATGGAGCTATGTAATGAAAAATTAAACCCTGAAATGTTTAAAACAGCAGATGATATACAAGCTTTTACTGATACATTAATTCATGTAGCCGAAAAATGTATTCCAAAGTCCTCGACACGTTCAAAAAGAAATAGACCTTGGTTTAATAAAGATGTTAAAAATTCAACAAATAAAAGAAAATCTGCCTTACGAAAGTTCAATAGGCAGCCAACAAAAGAAAATCTAATCCATGCCAAACAAATGCGAGCAAAAGCTCGCAAGACAATAAAAACGGCTAAAAGAACATCTTGGCAGCAATACATCTCCAAACTTAATTCTAGAACTCCAGCAAAGAAGATATGGGACATGATTCGAAAAATTACTGGCAAAAATAAAAATAACAAGCATGTCCATATTAAATCAAATGGAAATATATGCTCAACGACTAAAGATATTTCCAATGCACTAGGAGAGAATTTTCAGAAAAACTCTTCTAGTGCAAATTATTCCAAAACCTTTCAAAACATAAAACAGGAACGAGAGAAAGAGCATCTAAATTTTATGTCACTAAATCATGAAAAATATAATGTACCATTCACAGCTTCAGAATTATTAGATGCTCTTCATAAATCTCACGATACAGCTGCTGGTCCTGATGACATTCATTATCAAATTCTTAAACATTTACCCGATAACGCTTTAAAAACTTTATTAAATATTTTAAATGATATTTGGATCACTGGAAAATTTCCAAAAGACTGGAGTAAAGCAACGATTATACCTATACCAAAACCAAATAAAGATCATACTGAAGCTACTAACTACAGACCTATTGCTTTGACAAGTTGTTTGTGTAAAACAATGGAGAGAATGATTAATGATAGGCTGGTTTGGTTCTTGGAATCAAACCAGCTTATAACAAAATATCAAGCTGGATTCAGAAAAAATAACTGTACAAACGATCATTTGATTCGTTTGGAATCTTTTATTCGTGATGCCTTTGTTAAAAAAGAACATGTAGTAGCTGTATTTTTTGACCTTGAAAAGGCTTACGATACTACTTGGAAACATGGCATCATGAAAGATTTACATAAATTAGGCCTTAAAGGCCGATTACCACTTTTTATTCAAAACTTTTTATCAGATCGAACATTTAATGTTCGAATAGGTAATACGTTATCGGACATATTTAAACAAGAACAAGGTGTACCACAGGGAAGCATTTTATCACCTACCTTGTTTGGCATTAAAATTAACGATATTGTTAAATGTGTGAAAGACCTTGATTGTTCGCTTTTTGTTGACGATTTTGGAATATTTATTAGATCGAAAAATATGGAAACCATTGAATTCAAACTACAGCGATGTTTAAACAATATAGAAGATTGGGCAACAGAAAATGGTTTCAAATTTTCAAAAACAAAAACTCAATGCGTTCATTTTTGTCAGATACGTCAGCTACATTTAGATCCTCATCTCACCATATACGGTAGTCCCATTCCAGTCGTCAGTGAAGCAAAATTCCTAGGTCTTTTGTTCGATAACAAATTATCTTTTATACCACATATCAAAGCTTTAAAAGCTAAATGTTTAAAAGCTCTTGATATTCTTAAAGTTCTCTCCAGTTCCGACTGGGGAGGAGATCGTACTGTTCTTTTAAATCTCTATAGATCTTTAATTAGATCTAAATTGGATTATGGATCCATAGTTTATGGATCCGCAAGAAAATCTTATTTGAAATCCTTGGATACTATTCATCACCAAGGTTTACGTCTGGCTCTAGGGGCTTTTCGTACTTCCCCCGTCGAAAGTTTATACGCTGAATCAAATGAACCATCATTGTATATAAGAAGAGAGAAATTGTCTCTTCAATATGTTACTAAATTAGCCGCCAATCCACGTAATTCAGCCTATGATTGTGTTTTTAATCCTAAATATGAAAGATTTTACAACAACAAACCAACGGCTATTAAACCCCTTGGCCTGAGAATACAACCGTTACTTGAAGAGGCCAATATCAATATTAAAAATATTCAGCATTTTTCTTTTCCATCAAAAGAGCCATGGACGTTAAACCCTCCAAAGATTATTTTAGACCTTCATAAAAATAAAAAAACAGAAGTCGAGTCGCATATTTTTAAGAATGAATTTTTAGAAATCAAATCAAATTATAAACATTACCTGTCAATTTATACAGATGGTTCGAAACAAGATGAGAAAGTTGCTTGTTCTGTTATTAGTCCAAATTTTACTGACAGTATCAGATTACCTGATAATAGCTCCATTTTTACCGCCGAAGCCAAGGCAATTGATATTGCACTTTACCATATCAGAGATCAGTCTGAAAAACAGTTTATCATTTATTCAGATTCTCTTTCTGTATTAAAATCTCTTAAAGATTTACACCATAGAAACCCATTAATTCAGCAAATTCTTAAAAAATATTATTATCTTTCCGCTTCAAAAGAAATTGTATTTTGTTGGCTTCCCAGCCACGTTAATATTCGTGGAAATGAATTAGCAGATTCAGAAGCCAAATCTGCATTATCCTTAGTAATAACCAATTTCAAAATTCCTCACTCCGACTTTAAATCAAACGTCTGTCAATACATCAACAACAAATGTCAGTCTGTTTGGGAAACACAAACTTATAATAAATTAAATGAAATCAAACCAAATTTTAACAGCAAATGCACATTCTCTAATCTCAGCAGAAAAGAACAAACAAAAATCACGAGATGTAGACTTGGACACACTAGAATTACTCATTCTTACATATTAAAAAATGAACAAGCTCCATTCTGCATTCCTTGTAATGAACCTTTCACAGTCAAACATTTTCTTATCACTTGTGCTGAATTTAATCACATTCGCACAAAGTATTTTAATATAAAAACTATAAAGGAAGTTTTTGATATGCCAACTCAGAAAATACTCGACTTTCTTAAAGAGATCGGACTTTTTAATAAAATATGATCAGTATTTTTAATAACTTAAAATCATTGATACTTTATCTCTTTAAAATAAACACATCAATCCTAGATATTTTTAAATTTCTCATTAAATAAAATCATCATATAACATAAAACTTATTAGACGCTATATGCCCTTTTAAGGTTGAGCGTCTATAAACAAAATATCCATCCATCCATCCCATATTAGACGAACTTTATTACATATCTTACCATGTGTTGCAAAATTTCCTAGTGGGCGGATGGCGTTTATAAAACGTCGCATCAACGTCGATGCAGCGCCATGACGCTGGATCGACGTTGATGCGACGTTTTATACATGGATATTTCATGACATTGCATCGGCGTTGATGCGACAATTTAAAAATGTCATGGTTTTGCACCCACGTTTATGCGACATTGAACAAACGTCATGACATTGCATCGACATTGATGCGACATTCTATAAACGTCATTTGCCCGCTTGGTTGTATCTAAGCATGTGGACAATTTGTCCATGTTCAAAACTTGATTGCGCCCGTACGCTGATGTCCGGCTGCATGGCCTTAATCGAAGTCTACGTGTTGCAGCTTTACTCATGCAAAAATGCAAAACTTCAACCGTATCACCTTAAGCAGCTCTAGACAGTAAGATACTCATAGTAGATGTTCAGGAAGTCCCACCTACCTGGAAATGACGTGTATACAACGTCGCATTAAGAGCGAGGCGACGTTAATACGACGTTGTATAAACGTCATGACGTTGCATGAGGTTAACTTAATATAGTATCTATATCGTGAAATTAGACTGTATCATAGAAAAGACAAACTGGGCAAATACAGATAAACTGGGCCAATACGACTCGTCGACTTTTTCCTGTATTGGCTGACTTTCTCCATATTGGCGGAGGTGTTGTCGGGATGGATGGTATACGGTTTTTACCCGATTTTACGTCAAAGAATTTCAATCATATTAAGAGGTTGGAAGGCATGGTATGGACTTGGCCATATAGCTGGTATGACAAACCTTATTTATTATGATAATCTTCGCTAAGCAAGATGTTTTAAAAGTTAATAAATAAAATTGTCAGTAATCAAGAAGTTTTCGTATCGGACCAGTTACAGGTCTTAGGAGTGCTGTATTGATCCTCGGCCTTCGGCCTCGGGCTAACAGAGCAGACCTCGGACCTGTAACTTGGCCGATACAAAATGTCTTGATTAATAACATTAAAACATAAACGTCATGGCGTTGCATCGACGTTGTATAATGTCATGACGTTTTATCGGCGTTAATGCGATGTTTTATAAATGTCATGTGTCCGGGGGTGGGGTGGGGGGGGGGGGGGGGGCTCAATCGCATAACATAGCTTACCAATGACACCATGAGGAAGTTTAAACAGACTATGGCAGACAGCAAATGCGCGATCCAGTTTTGACCGTGGACAAATTGTCCACATGCTTAGATACAACCAAGCGGGCACATTCTTATATACACTACAACCTCTTTATAACACTATTATTGGGGTCCATAGCATAAACCGTGTTAGTTAAAAACAGTGTTATATCCAAACAAAAATGTATAGATTATATTGAAAAATAACCATTTATGGTCATTTTTCAATATAATCCACATTTTTGGGGATCCATCTTTGAAACGTGTTATATCCAAAACCGTGTATAACGAACCGTGTTATATAGAAGTTGAAGTACAACCAAGCGTAACAAAACGATGAGAAGCAAAGCTACGAACTCCCTCGTTCCCAACGAGGCGATCACAATCCCAGATAGTACCCACCAAACATGAAAAATCCACCCATTATGCTAAGCGTATAACTGCAGCAATAATGATATGACTGTGTTACGGTAATTGAGGAGTAGGGTATAAAGCCTCCATCCTGGGCACCTCAACGCTGAAAATGATTATCTCCTTCGTTGGAACACTCTCTCCATGCAGTTACAGCTATACTTAGACTGGTTGCTTTTGTGAATTTTCGCAGGGTCATTTCGCTCCTGTAATTCGAAGAGTACTTAGGGAAGCATTAAATGTTTATCTTCGCCAATTTGTAAGCTCTGACAGTTGTATTCAACAAAAGTACGAAAGAAGCCCATATACACAGCAAATATATACAGAATGTTCAAGTTATTAGCAGAGTTGTCCTAATTCCGGAAACGGACTACTTGGGAAAAGTAGTGTTTGTACAACTTCATTACGAAAACACGCCTATTCAAATATACTGAAAATTTTACCACCAAAAAATGAAAAATTTCAGATAAAAAAATCTATATTTTACATATTTCTGATCAAAACAGAGATTGTGGGTACTCGTTAGAACCGCCTCGGCGAGGCGTTTCTAAAGAGTACCCACAATCTATGTTTTTGAGCAGAAATAAGAAAAATAATATATACCCCTGTAAACCCTAGTTTTACTATATGAAAGTGGGGTTTAAAGGGGTCAAAATTGTATAGGCATGTTTTCGTGATGTGTACAAGGGAGATAATAAGAGAACGTACTCTACAAGAAAAAGCTATAAAGCGTAAAAAAAAGTCTCTTGCATTTTTAGCTCACCTGAGCCTTTAGGCTCATAAGTGAGCTTAAAGTATAGGCACGTTCTGTCGTCCGCCCGTTGTCTGCCGTCCACACTCTTCAAACGTCTTCTCCTCAGAAACCACTGGGCAAATCAAAGCCAAATTCCATATGGAGCCTCAAAGGATAGTGAGACCGAAAGTTTGTTCGCCTCATCTGGGTTACATGTCCAAGATGGCCGCCATGTCCGTATATGGTAAAACACACTTTAAAATCTTCTTCTCCGGAACTAAAGAACCACTGGGCCTGTGGCTTAATATGCATCATTGGGGACATGGGCCCAATAAATTGTGAAAAAATGATAACCTTGGGTCGAACTTGACCTTTTTACGAAGAGATA
This sequence comes from Anodontia alba, assembly GCA_964016985.1. Lineage (NCBI taxonomy): Eukaryota > Metazoa > Mollusca > Bivalvia > Lucinida > Lucinidae > Anodontia > Anodontia alba. The sequence continues at coordinate 69,394,483 of OZ024835.1, forward strand.
ATATTTTATACAGAGGCTCCTATAGGCAAAACTTTAAATATCTTCTTGTTTAAAACTATAAGGCTCAAGCCTTTGATATTTTTTGTAGCTTTATCTTGTTTATCTGTATCGAGATTGTTCCAAATTATAGCCCTGGGTAACAAATGGCCTCACCCCAGGGGTCACTTTCTTTACATAGACTCATATAGGGAAAACAATAAAATAAAAATCTTCTTATCTGAAAGTAGAAATCCCAGACCTTTGATATCTGATATGTAACTTCATCTCTTGGACCTTTATCAAGATTGTTCAAATTTAGCCCTGGAGTAAAAAAATGGTCCACCCCGGGTGTTCACCTGTTTCACATAAAAGAAAAAAAAATAATAATCTTCTTGTCTAAAATAGAAGACCTAAGTCTTTGATATTTGGTATGTAGCTTTATGGTATACCTTTACCAAGCGAGTTAAAATTATAGCCCTGAGGTGAATAATGGCCCCGCCCTAGGTGAGCTACAGGACCATTGATCCACTGTTTCATCACGAAAACATACCTATATAATTTTGATCCCATTAAACCCCATTTTTATATAGTAAAACTGGAGTTTACAGGGGTATACACTATTTTTCTTATTTCTGCTAAAACATAGATTGTGGGTACTCGTTAGAACCGCCTCGCCGAGGCGGTTCTAACGAGTACCCACAATCTATGTTTTGAGCAGAAATATGAAAAATATCAGAGTTTTTGTCTCAAAATTTTCAGTTTTTGGAGGTGAAATTTTCTTTATATTTGAATAGGCGTGTTTTCGTAATGGTTAGCTCATCTGAGCCGAAGGCTCACAAGGTGACATTTCGAAAACACGCCTATATTCATATATATTGAATTTTACAGCCAAAAAAAGGAACATTTCAAGGTAAAAAATTCTGATATCTTTCATATTTCTACTCATAACATAAATTGTGGGTACTCGTTTAAACCGCCTCGGCGAGGTGGTTCTGACGAGTACCCACAGTCTATACTTTTTACCAAAATAAGAAAAATATTGTATACCTTTGTAAACCCCAGTTTTACCATATAAAAATGGGGTTTAAAGGGGTCAAACTTATATAAGCATGTTTTCGTGATGAGCTGATAGTATACAAATGGTACGTTGTCTGTCGTCCTCTGTCGTCCGTCTTCGACCGTCGTCGCCGTCCGTTCACACTTTAAAAAAATCTTCTCCTCAGAAACCACTGGATAGATTGAAGTCAGATTTTATATGGCATATTTATGCCTCGGGGGAATGAACCTGTTTACATAATTGGTCCTGGCTACATGGCCAAGATGGTTGCCAGGCCCATATATGGTAGAACCCTTTAAAAATCTTCTCCAGAACCATAAGTCAGATGACCTTAAAACTTCGCACACAGCAAAAAGGACTTGAGTCCTACAACAGTCTAAAAACTTGTTAGAATCATCTCTTTAAGCTGTTCTAATACGATTTGCACCAGAGAAATTCTGTCTTAATGATATGAGAAAAAGTCCCTTATGACATTTGCACTCAGTGAAGACTAGGATTATCCTACGTCTTGCCAAAAATTCTTCGAACAGACAGAAGACCATTGATAAGGCAAAGCTCCAAATAAAAGAGGGTACTAAAGCGATAGTTTTTCTTATTTCTCGACGAAAACATATGTTGTGGGCTCACTTTAGAAGTGCCTTTGTGAGTCACTTTTAATGAGTACCCATAACAGTTTTTCCTGGAGAAATAAGAAAAATATAAGCACCTTTTTCATCACCAAAACATGCTTTAATAATTTTGACCCCCTTAAACCCCACTTTTACAGGGTTAAACATTATTTTTCTTATTTCTGCTCAAAACATAGATTGTGGATACTCGTTAGAACCGCTTCGCCGAGGCGGTTCTAACGAGTACCAACAATCTATATTTTGAGCAGAAATATGAAAAATACCAGAGTTTTTTTTTTTTTTTTTATCTGAAAATTTTCAGTTTTTGGAGGTGAATTTTCTATATATTTGAATAGGCGTGTTTTCGAAATGTGATTAAAATAGTGTCCTACCTGGAGTTATATAAGGATATGTGAGTGTACAGGCGGATCTGAGTTTTCACAGGGCACACATATTGTAAAATTCAATCTCTAACTTTGCATCTTAAAAGCTAAAAAAAAAACATCTTCCCAATACGCTATGTATTATAAAATTAAATATTAAACATAGTTTTCAATACTAGGCTAATGGGTGTGTTCTCTTACTTTTTTTTATCAACCCTCATATGCGTATGTGTTTTGTATTTTTTAAAACTTCCTTGTATTTGTTTGATAAAGAGTTGTACATGTATTTTATAAGGTCTCAGATAAGATATTATTTTCAAAAGTAAATATTTGGACTATGCCACAAAAAAGGGGCCTTTGCTCACAATGCGAAGGACCTCGCCCTTTCAGTCATATGCAGGTCTTCACTTTTTGCCAGCAGATACTTCAGCATCTAGGCTTCATTTTGATGTATGACAGTGACCCTGATCAGACTGTTGTTCATGTTTCTTTACAAAAGCATACATCACGAAAACATGCCTATATAATTTTAATTCCCTTAAACCCAATTTTATATAGTATGAAACTGGGGTTTACAGGTGTATACACTATTTTTCTTATTTCTGCTCAAAAAAATAGATTGTCGCTACTCGTTAGAACCGCTTTGGCAATGCGGTTCTAATGGGTACCAACAATCTGTGTTTTGAGCAGAAATATGAAAAATATCAAATTTTTTATCTGAAAAATTTCAGTTTTTGGAGGTAATATTTTCTATATGCACTCAAACCTCAATGGCTCGAACATCTTTGGGACCACGGAAATTTGTTCGAGACATGGGTAGTTCGAGCCACTGAGGGTTAATCATGGCACCATTTCAGGGAGCAAATAGCGATAATTTTGGGAAATCTTTTCGATTTTCTACACAATGATTGTATGTTGAGTGTACTCATTAGAATCGCTCGATGAGGCGATACTAATGAGTACACACAACATACAATTCCATGATAAAATAAGAAAATAATCCCTAAATGTTTGTTTTCTTGAGCTATTGGAAGAATTTTGTAGGGACTGAAAAAAGAATTCGAATCATCTACAGTAAACGAGCCATCCGTGTTCGAGCCATTGAGGTTATACTGTATTTGAATAGGCGTGTTTTCGTAATGTAAATTTGGTATCCATTAGAAGCCTCTGAGTGAGACACTTTAGAAGAATACCCTCAGATGTGTTTTCATTGAGAAAGAAGAAAAATGCCAAATACGCCTTGTTAAAAAGAAAAGACAAAAAAAAAAAAAAAAAAACAAGCTCTCTATATCTAGACCTGTGCTGAGACTCTAAAATACATAGACTGAACTTGACCTTTATTGTTTGGTTATTGTGTGAGGTCCCACTTTTTGCATGGCATAGCTGATATTGATTTTTTAATTCTTAAAGCAGAATTGTAGATGACATTCTATTTGTTTAGCTCACCTGAGCCTTTAGGCTAAAAGATGATCTTATAGTATAACCAGGTTCCGTTGTCTGTCCGTCCGTCAGTCGTCCGTCCGTCGTCTACACTCTACAGACATCTTTTCCTACGAAACCACCGCGCCAAATCAAAGCCAAATTTCATATGGAGCCTCAGTTGGAAGGGAGTGGGGACGGGGGGGGGGGGGGGGGGGCGAAAGTTTGTTCATCGCATCTGGATCACAGCATCAAGATCGTCCGTCGTCCACACTCTTTAAACATCTCCTCAGAAACTACTGGGTCGAATCAAAGCTAGATTTCATATGGAGCCTCAATTAGAAGCGGAGAAGAAAGATTGTTCGTCTCATCTGGATCACAGCACCAAGATGGCCGCCACACCCATGGGTCCAATTAATATTTTTAAAAATGATGACCATGGGTTGAGCTTGACCTTTCTGACGGAAAGGTATTTTTTTACAAAGACTCCTATAGACAAAATTTTAAAAAAATTCTTCCGATACTAGACGGTCCAGGCCTTTGATAGTTTATATGTGGCTGTATCTTGTAGACCTCTACCAAGATTGTTCAAGTTGTAGCCCCACTTGGGTCAAAAATGGCCCCAGGGGTCACTTGTTTTACATAGACTCATAGGGAAAAACTTTAAAAATCTCTCTTGAAACTAGAATGTCCACTGGCCAATCAAAGCCAAATTTCATATGGAGCCTCCAAGAGCCGGGGGAATAAAAGTTTTTTCGCCACACCTGGGTCACATGATCAAGATGGCCACCTTGCCCATATATAGTAAAAACACCTTAAAATCTCTTTATTAGGAACTAAAGGGGCCTGGTATGCAGTATTGAGAACCTGGGTCCAATAAAGTGAAAAAAAAATATTAACCTTGTTCGCCCTTGACCTTTATACGGAAACGTCAAATTTGTTTACATCGACTCCTATAGGCAAAATAATAAAGGTGTCTTGTCTGAAATAAGATGGCACAATTTGATATGTACCTTTATATTGTGGGCAGCTAATCATTACACTACAAACCCAGTGGGCACACAACGTTAAAATGACGTCGCGTCGACGTCGATGCGACGTGATACGACGTCATTTTGATGTTTTGTGCCTGCTGGGAAGGCTGTTAGTTTCAGCTGTCGCTTAAAAAGTATACATTTACGTTCATTAATAAATATTTGCTAGAGTGCAACTTATTTTTATCTCCCTTGCCGAGCGCACTTCAGGTGGAGAGCGATCAATTATCTACAGAAACCTAACCTTACATGTATTCCGGCAACAAATAAGTTTAAACTTTATACATAACGTATTCGATCTAATTACCGCACATAACCCTATAAGCGCACAGTCAAGCATTATGTAGTTTTCAGATTACAGTCGTGCAATTTTATCTGCGTCTTTATAAAAGCATATGTTGTTGGTACTCATTTAAATCGCCTCATCAAGTCGAGAAATTCAAATGAGTACCAACACGATGTTTTATAGACTTATCGAGGCAATTTAAATGAGTATTTTATAAAGAAAATCAAAACACATAACACATAAGCATTATTAATATGCCCCTAGTCATATTCCTTTGTCCCCTAATTTGGAAGATATTTTACTATATTTTATTCCCAGTAATTTTGAAAACCTTAAGCGCACAGTGCGTGAATTTAGTCAAACATGGTATATTAATATAGGTGTTGACCCCATTTCAGAAGAGAGGCAAAAGCAAGTTTAGCAGAGTTGCCTCCCCTCCCTGAAGTTATATCATTTCCCATTAAATGAACCACATCAATTACCGATGTAGTCAATGACTAAAGTGAAACCAAAATAATGTCATTACTATAAAGACTGGTCACAGAGTGCGTAGACCCTGCTTTTTATGAAAACTAATACTTGTCACATTATAAAAAGCGGTTCGCTTAACGCTTAACAAGCTGGGTAAAAAATTCAGCAGACGACATTTCGAAACATTTTATCTTTATTTTTTCCGTAAATGGAAACAATTTGCATATTAGGTCAGAGATAACTAGAGATAAATATATCTCTATATAAAAAAATGACAAGTTTCAGCCCAGCGAGTGATAAAGTTCAATCGTTTTCTAAATTTCAGGTATATAGTTTCAGTTTCGTTTTTTTTTTTTTTTTTTTTTTTTTTTTTTGAGAACGGAAACTTATTGTATACTAAAATTTCTTCATAGGATCGGGACGCATTCATATATGTGTGTGTGTGTGTGTGTGTGTGTGTGTGTGTGTGTGTGTGTGTGTGTGTGTGTGTGTGTGTGTGTGTGTGTGTGTGTGTGTGCCACACCCTCCTGGCCCTGTCCACAGGGGTTATATCAAAACTCTGAATGTGTTCCACCAATTCTCATCCATAGGGCTATCGCCTGTGAATGTGTCGAGATTCTGGCTTAAATGGTCTAGGAGGAATGGTGTGACATTACAGACGGACGGACGGGCGGGGGTATCACAATATCCCCGTTTTTTGTTTCTTCGAAAAGCGCAAGGATAATAAACATTTAAAGAAATATATTTCTTATCAGAAACATTCATGAAACAAAGCAAAGAGCTTAGTGGCTATCAGAACACAAGAAAACCACAAAAAGGACCACGACTATTCTGACTAAAGCCCAGCGGGCACATAACGTTAATACAACGTCGCCTCAACGTCGATGCAACGTCATGACGTTGCATCGACGTTGAGCCGACGTTGTATAAACGTCATGTGCCCACTGGGAGACATTGATTGTCAGGAGGCGACCATCTGAAACAAATTAAGGAGGGGCCGTCCCTTCTGAAAAGCAGTCTACTCTAAACAGACCTCTTTTCAGAAGGTGACGCAAACAAGAGGCCGCGCATGTTTCTCTTCCCACCCCACTACCACCACCCCATTTTAAACTACAAATGTATCCGTTGTCTTGAGTATTTGCACAATCCTCTATACTACCCCGTATAAAACGTTTCGCTTATCTTTCCATCCTCCCTGTAAGCATTCTACATAGATCTATAACGGGCCGTTATCGGCCCGTCAGCCCTCTGTAGATTTATAAAGAATGCTAGATGGGCTAATGGTACTACATAACTCCACGTGATAGGGGATATCAAGATAACATTTTTTCTTGTTTCTTCAGGAAAATATATGATGTTGCACTCACTAGAAGCGCCTCGGTGCGGCGGTTCTAATGAGTAACCACAACACATGTCTTAATGGCATATCATAGTTCCACGTATTGGAGGGGATGTCAAGATAATATTGCTTTCTTTATTTCTCCATAAATATATATGCTGTTGGTACTCATTAGAAGCACCTCGTTAATGAGTACTCAAAACAGATGTTTTCGTGGAGAAATTAGGTAAATATCAGCTTTTTTTTTGTTTTGTTTTGTTTTGTTTTTTGCGGGGGTGGGGCGGGTGAAAGCGTGCCTTATCTTGAGCTCTGTGGCACATGTATGTGCTCGTGATATAGGTATGCATGAATGTATGTTTACTTTTCTTCTTGCACGACCCGCAGAAAATCGACTGCCCAAACGTAAGATTGACTTTAGGAGCGTGCCCCATAATCGACTTGTGTGTCCGCCCGTTGTCAGTTAGCGGAAATTTCCAAAAAAAAATTTGAACCGTTAGGAATATTTTGATAGATTGATACCATTTTGTCTTGGCCCGAGGCTAAGCCGAGGCAAAAATGTGCAAATATGGAAATGACCGTAGATATTCATCTATAAGGAATATCTTGATAAGTTTATACATGTCAACATTGACATGATACAGCCAAAACATTGCAAATGTCCAACATTGTTTCATTGACCGAGGCAAAGTCGAGGTCAGAATTCTTTTCTGTAGTCATTTAATAAAAATGGACGTTAGGTATCTTTCAGTAATCTTTTGCATACGGATTGATATTGAATTGATCTAGCCAAATGTCATTGTTTTATGCCTGAGGCTAAGCCGAGGACACAAAATGAGAACATATAAAAATGGCCGTAGGTCTTCCAACAGATAGGCTATTTTATAATTTTTATATACACATTACTATAAACAAGATATAAGTATAGGAAATGCAAAATGGCTTTCACTGACCGTGGCAACATAAAGCTCAAATTGTTTTCTGCTTTCTGTTATTGAAAATAACCATAAATATTCAACCGTAAGAATAGTTTGAGAATTTTAAACATAGAAATTTATACCGACAAGATCTAGTCAATGGGCGTGACAGGTGCCATTTCTTGCCGGAGGCTAAGCAGAGATCAAAATGTGAAAATATAACGGGTGGTGCACGTCTGCTACTGTGAGTTTGTTTTTTCTTGTTCGTTGTAGAAATCAAAGATGCCATTTAAATGTAAACGTGTGGCTAAACTGGACTTTGGTTGGGACCGTGGCGAGACTGACTTATGGAAGTACCAAATAAAGATTTCCTTAAAGAGATATTACTTAAGGATTGAAATATGGAAGAATGTAGCCGTCACTAATGGAAGTGAGGTTTGCCACCAGGGGAATTCTGGCGTAAGGAAAACATATTGGATCAAATAAACAACCCGTTTTGTCACTGGTTTAACTACACTACAGTCGACTCCCGTTATCTCGAATTCTAAGGGACACTCTGAAATACTTCGAGATATCCGTACCTCGACATATCAGATTTGCAGAATTGAGGGAAAAAATGATTCGAACAACCACATTTAACAAATATATATGTAATTGGACTCTTGAAGTTAGAGATATATTGAAAATATTGTGGAAAAGAGGAGAAATTGCTTTCTCCTCTTTTACACAATATTTTCTTACCCGTTGTTAGATTTTCATGTTTAGGCAGGGACCAGATTTCCACTTCGAGATCAGCGGTTATTCGAGATAAGCGAGGCCGAGATAACGGGAGTCGACGTTATTTGCTCTTTTCTGATGTTGCCATTAAAATCAATGTATTGCTACACTTCAAAAAAAAATCTTCACGGAAGCTAAAAAGCAAAATTAAATACATTTGATTACTTTTGCCCTGTAAGTAATGGGGCTGCTACTATTTAAAACTAACATAAATGTTCACAATCTAAGATTTCTGTTAATGTTAATGATGACGTCCCCGAAAAAAAAAACTGAACATTTAAGTTGAACTCCGAATAAGAACACGATTCATGAAAAATTATTGTTTACAAACCTAATAATATTTATTTATTTATTTATTTATTTTGTTTGTCTGTGTGTGTGTGTGTGTGTGTGTGTGTGTGTGTGTATGTGTGTGTGTGTGTGTGTGTGTGTGTGTGTGTGTGTGTGTGTGTGTGTGTGTGCTTCATCGTAAATCCCAATCATTTCGAGATTTCTGCAGAATTCCACGCGTCCACCAGCGCTCTCCAACGCTTTGATTTAACCCTTATCCTGCTGTTCACGACAACCCTTACTTTTGCAAACAGTGTAGATATAGATCAGATGGCTTCTGAAGAAGCCATTTGATCAGGATCTACACTGTTTGTCATTCAGTTTATGAATTTGCACGAAACGAAAACATTATAGGATGCAATCTGATTGGATTTTAGTCATGAATGGGTGTGGCTAATTATATCATTCAGCAGGATAAGGCTAAAATTTCGGTAGAACTTGACAGCTTGCCAAAAATGCACGTACAAGTCTATAAGTAAATGAAATGGAGAAGGATTTCAATTACAGAAGATAAAGTCTGCATTCTTATATGCAAACAATCGGAATAAATGAATCAATGCCATATGTATAACTTGGATAAAATATTGAAACAATTTTGATATCTAATAAAGCGATGTCTCTTTGCAATAGACGTAATGGCGGTAAAGTAATTGTGCCAGGAAAATCTACGGAAGCCTATATTTGACACTGTGTTTTATGTAAGGATGTTTTTGATGTCTGTAACTTATAAGTTCCAAGTTTTTTGCTATTAAATTACGGAAGCCTGTATATGGCATTTTGTTTTGTATAAGGGTTGTTTTGTGATTGTAACCTGTGACTTCCGTGTTTTGACTTTCAACAGTAGCGACCATTGCACTGGCAACCTTTGGCCAGTAACTGTACCGAATAAGCTACAGGTATTTTTTTAAAGTGCAGCATTAAAAAGCTGAAAATAAAAATAGCATTTTGTTGATTTACCTCATATTCTAGCATGACCTTCCATTATGAAAACACGCCTATTCAAATATATTGAAAATTTTACAACCAAGAATGGAAAATTTTCAGATGAAAAATTCTGATATTTTTTTCATATTCCTGCTCAAAACATAGATTGTGGGTACTCGTTAGAACCGCCTCGGCGAGGCGGTTCTAACGAGTACTCACAATCTATGTTTTTAGCAATACAAGAAAAATAATATATACCCCTGTAAACCCCAGTTTTACTATATAAAAGTGGGGTTTAAGGGGGTAAAAATTATATAGGCGTGTTTTCGTGATGATCGCACCATTTAAAAGGCAAAACTCACATGTCAAGAGAAGTAAGACAGATGGCACAAGCGAAACCTCGAAACGTAAAACTCAAAAGCCAAACCACGGAAGTTACAAGTTACAAACACAGTGCTTATAACATGCTTACAAAAACACAATGCTACCTATAGGCTTCCATATAAAACCGTTTTCAGTTCATGCACAAACGACAGTGGTACAGGCTGCAAACCAACGGACAGCTAAATTCTTAATCACCTTAAAACCCTTTTGTGATAACTGACTGTGTACAAAATATTATATTATATTGATTGGTTTAAAAGATATCTAATATTTTCATTGTGCGATGGCATATTAGATGTGGTCCGCTGCCAAATGAGGGTTAACAATCAGCCAGGTGATCGTGCTTCGGTGAAGCTTATGATCGCTAACAAAAGAAGTATTAGCTTTTAAAAAAGCTTGGTCTACGCTTAGCACACATTGTGTGCTAAGCGGATACCAAACTTTTTGAGAAAGCTAATACTTGGTTAAAATAACGTTGAGCAGTCCATTGACAACAGCATTGGATCAGTCCATAATCATTCATAAGGTGTATGAGGTTGGCTTGGAGTTTGAAGTATGGAGTTTGGTATTCGATTTATTCCGTAATAGTAAAGTATAGAAAAGTAACTGTTATGGTTGGGCAAAATCGATATTCCAAGTTGCGATTCCCAAACCAACCACACACTCCCATTCAATAGGTGCTTTCGGAACAATATCCAACTCTAAGACTTTATTTCAGCGAGCTTACTGCACCATCAGCACAGCCATATGTACAAAGAAGACAATTTATTTTGTCTGAGACGTGCTGACTTAGATATTCCTTGAGAAGGGCAGTTGTCAGATTCTGACGAAAGAATGTGCACAATACTGAGTAACGGCTTTGAGGATTAAACCTGCCCAGTAAAACTGCGGTTAGATAAACTGACTGCGATCGACATGACCCCATAGGGTTGACAGGGTAGTAAAACCTCAATTAAAAAAAGTATTTTTGTGCGAAAATAGCACGAGAACGAAGAGTCATTTTACAAGGATACTACGAATCTCTGAACTAAAAAAGGCAAATATTTCGCGGACATATTCCTCGTTTTTCACATCACTAAAAAAAGCCTATACAATGTTGACCCCCTTAAACCCCACTTTTATATAGTAAAACTGGGGTTTACAGGGGTATACATTATTTTTCTTATTTCTGCTCAAAACATAGATTGTGGGCACTCGTTAGAACCGCCTTGCCAAGGCGGTTCTAACGAGTACCAACAATCTAAGTTTTGAGCAAAAACATGAAAAATATCAGATTTTTTTATCTAAAAATTTTCATGTTTTTGATGGTAAAATTCTCAATGTATTTGAATAGGCGTGTTTTCGTAATGAGCATGAAAATATAAATGAAGATCCCCAGGAAATGCCACAATCACGAGGTACAGCCCTCCCGAGGGACTGAAAGGAAGGAGGGATGAGGAACAAATAAGGACAACACAAACGTCACATATGAAACCAAAGACGCATAACAAAGACAATACGAAAACGCGCATTTTCAAACATTGTTATATAACAGGGTGTTCAATTATTTTAAACATCATGTTTACTATGTTTCCATAAATAGCTTTATTTACTATGTTTCCAAAAATAACTTTCTGGAACAACATGTTTACAATAATATGTTGTTTATGTTCTTGATTCTAGACTGAGTTATTTTTGGCATATCATAGAATATTTGGAAGTTTCTTGAAGGAACCTGGAAAATAAAGGATGCTTGTAGTAAATTCTTTTTCTAGAATGTTCTTTGATATTATATAAGGAGAAAAGATTTTCATCTGGGCACCTTTGTATACTTTCACTGGAAAGTATTCTATACTGGATTACTTTAATATTTTATTCATTTTGGACTTAAATTCTGAATTCAGGAACTTTAAATTGTGGGATCAGAAACTGTTATTCAAAGGATTTGTTTTATAAATTCTCGTGGATTATTTCAGAAGGACTTTGTGACATAAACTTAAAAGATACTGTCTACTTACATTCTTTTGTTTTGAATCTTGTCTCATTTTTTGTGAATAAATATTGTTAGTATTTTAAAGTTTGTTGCTGGTTTCACTTTCATTTCTTTCTCGTTACGCTTGGCTCGTAACAGAAATTGGGGGCTCGTCCGGGATCGAACATTTTCTTGAGCTAAAACAAGTTTGAGCTTAACAAAAAAAATAGTTGTTTGCTATAAAACAGGTATTAACTTTTAAAAAATTCAGTCAATATAAAAAAATCTTTATTTGATAAAAAACAAGTATTGACTTTCAAAAACTATAATAATAATAAAAAAGCAAGTATTGACTTTTGAAAAATATCAGTAAATAAACTCTGATTGACAAATTTACTTGATAAAACCAGCAAAAAGCAATCATGTCATTTGACCTTCAAGCTTTCATAGCTGCGCCTTCGCAGGAGTTGTTAAATTTGGCCAAAAGTCAGATTTGTTGGACATTGCTGCTTACTATGAATTGACTACCGTCAACAAGCCCATGCTAAAACAGGAAATAAAAAATATTCTGGTACAATTTATGGTAGATAAGGAAATACTTGATTCTTCTGCTTTGTCTCTTGTTCTCGTTACACAGACAGGGTTGCAAATGCGAGAGCTTGAGATTCAGAAGCAAATCGAGTTTGAAAAATTAAGAGTAGAACAAGAAAAACTTAAAATAGAAATGGAAGAAAAGGAAAGAGAGAGACAATATAACTTAAGAATGAAAGAATTAGAAATGCAAAATATGACGGTAAAACGGCAACCTTTAGACTCTGGTGCTTATTTTGACGTCACTAAACACATCAGATTAGTTCCTCCATTTCAAGAAAAAGAGGTTGACAAATATTTTCTTCATTTTGAAAAAGTAGCAGAAAATTTAAAATGGTCAAAGGAGCATTGGACCTTGCTTTTGCAAAGCGTAATAATTGGGAAGGCTCGAGAAATATATACTCAGCTGACTGTTGAGCAGAGCTCCAGTTATGATACTGTAAAGGAATTAATTCTTAAGGCTTATGAGTTGGTCCCTGAGGCTTACAGGCAAAAAGTTAGGAACTGTAAGAAAGAAAATGAGCAGACCCATGTAGAATTTGCTAGAACTAAAGAACAGCTATTTGACAGGTGGTGCTCTTCAAAGAAAATTGGCTCTAATCATGAAAATCTTAGGCAGCTCGTGCTTGTAGAGGAGTTCAAAAGGTGCATAAATTCAGACATTAAGTCGTTTCTAGATGAGAAACAAGTTGAAACTTTGGAAGCTGCAGCTAGACTTGCAGACGACTATGCTTTAACACATAAGGTTTCCTTTATTAATAAGTCAAATCCTTCTAGAAGACCATTTATCCCACAATCAGGATCTAAATATAGTCCTAGTAATCCATCTGGCTGTTATAGCCAAACATTTACTCCTAAACCCAAATCTTCTGGTGAAAACAAGGATCAAAATCCCTTATCTCAACCAATTTGCAATTATTGCAAAAAGACAGGACATATTATTTCTGAATGCTTACATTTGAAAAGAAAGAAAGAAAAACAAGAGGGGCTTAAACCTACAGGCCTTACCTCTTTACGGTCAAAACTACAGTCATGTGTTAAGGAGGAAGATCCTATCCAGACCGAAAGGCCTGAGACTGATTCTGTTATGGAGATTTATGAACCATTCTTATCAGATGGTTTTGTGTCACTAAATAGCGACAATGCCCAGTCAACCCCAATTAAAATCTTACGAGATACTGGAGCTTCTCAATCCCTTATTTTAGCAGATACTCTGCCTTTTTCTGAGAAGACTTCTTCTGGGACAAGTGTCCTTATTCAGGGTGTAGAGTGTGGATTTGTTAATGTTCCTCTTCATAACATTTATTTATCTTCAGACTTGGTGACTGGTTTAGTGGCTGTCGGTATTCGACCTTCTTTACCTTTTAAAGGTGTTCACTTACTGTTAGGCAATGACTTAGCAGGAGATAAGGTTGTGGTAAACCCACTTTTGACTAACATACCTTGTATTGATCAGCCACCTGATCCCATTGAACAGGAAATCTCTGATCTTTACTCATCTTGTGCCGTTACAAGGGCCATGGCTAAGAAAGCAAAACAGAATGATGGGGAAATTAATTTAACTGATACCTTTTTGGGTCAGTCTTTTAAACACGAGATCATAAATTCTCTTTCACCCAGCCTGTCTGACAAGCAGACAGACTTAAGTGACAAGTCAGAGTCCAGTCATTACTCTTCGCTATTAAATGACCAAGGTCAAGGTCATGACTTGGTGTCAAGGTCACAACTTTGCAAGGCACAGCATAATGACCCTGAAATTTTGCCTTTACTTGAAAGGGCTTTTGATGAGAAAGAAATCGATCAAGTCCCAGTCTGTTTCTATATCAACAAGAGCTGAGGGAGGACAGCGAGCTCGCCTGCTGGGTACATTTTATATTGTAACATTTTTATCATTAAGCCATACAGTATAGGTCACACTGACCTAGATGTATTTGTATGTAAATCATTTTGTCACATAGATATAATAATCCAGGTATGACAATTCTCCATGAAATAGTAATAAAAATAAAAGGCAAAATCACTGAAGCATGAAATATAGGTCACAATGACCTAGATATAGTAAGTGGTCATTCATTGGGTCACATGGAACTAATATCCCAGGTGTGACATTTATCCAACAAATATTCAAGATATAAGGCAAAATCACTGAACCATGAAATATAGGTCACGCCAACAGAGATATATTTTGACGTCAATAATCGGGTCAAAAGGAACTAATATCCCAGGTGTGACATTTATCGAACAAATAGTATTCAAGATATAAGGCAAAATCACTGAACCATGAAATATAGGTCACAATGACCTAGATATAGTAAGCGGTCATTCATTGGGTCACATGGAACTAATATCCCAGGTGTGACATTTATCCAACAAATAGTATTCAAGATATAAGACAAAATCACTGAACCATGAAATATAGGTCACACCAACAGAGATATATTTTGACGTCAATAATCGGGTCACAAGGAACTAATATCCCAGGTGTGACATTTATCCAACAAATAGTATTCAAGATATAAGGCAAAATCACTGAACCATGAAATATAGGTCACACCAACAGAGATATATTTTGACGTCAATAATCGGGTCACAAGGAACTAATATCCCAGGTGTGACATTTATCCAACAAATAGTATTCAAGATATAAGGCAAAATCACTGAACCATGTAATATAGGTCACAATGACCTAGATATAGTAAGTGGTCATTCATTGGGTCACATGGAACTAATATCCCAGGTGTGACATTTATCCAACAAATAGTATTCAAGATATAAGGCAAAATCACTGAATCATGAAATATAGGTCACACCAACAGAGATATATTTTGACGTCAATAATCGGGTCACAAGGAACTAATATCCCAGGTGTGACATTTATCCAACAAATAGTATTCAAGATATAAGGCAAAATCACTGAACCATGAAATATAGGTCACAATGACCTAGATATAGTAAGTGGTCATTCATTGGGTCACATGGAACTAATATCCCAGGTGTGACATTTATCCAACAAATAGTATTCAAGATATAAGGCAAAATCACTGAACCATGAAATATAGGTCACAATGACCTAGATATAGTAAGTGGTCATTCATTGGGTCACATGGAACTAATATCCCAGGTGTGACATTTATCCAATAAATAGTATTCAAGATATAAGGCAAAATCACTGAACCATGAAATATAGGTCACAATGACCTAGATATAGTAAGTGGTCATTCATTGGGTCACATGGAAGTAATATCCCAGGTGTGACATTTATCCAACAAATAGTATTCAAGATATAAGGCAAAATCACTGAACCATGAAATATAGGTCACAATGACCTAGATATAGTAAGTGGTCATTCATTGGGTCACATGGAAGTAATATCCCAGGTGTGACATTTAACCAACAAATAGTATTCAAGATATAAGGCAAAATCACTGAACCATGAAAGATAGGTCACAATGACCTAGATATAGTAAGTGGTCATTCATTGGGTCACATGGAAGTAATATCCCAGGTGTGACATTTATCCAAGTAATATCCCAGGTGTGACATTTATCCAACAAATAGTATTCAAGATATAAGGCAAAATCACTGGACCGTGAAATCTAGGTGACCTGGACCGTAAAATGTAGGTCACGATGACCTTCACTCTCTTACACTTAAACTGATGTCACATAGTTAGCTGATGTATAGCCAGTTGTGTCTATAACCTGTAGGCATATAAGATTTTACAAATGTGTCCTAGATTTTGACCCCTAGCTCCACCCCAAGGCCCACCCTGAGGTATGAACCCAGGGGTATGTTCTTTTGGAATCTCAGAAGACTCGTCCAGGTACCCAAATTCTAAATATGAATGCTCTATGAGGAGTGAAAGTCAAGATATAAGAATTTGAAAAACTTTAACACAGTATTACAAAGGTGTCCTAGATTCTGACCCCTAGCCCCACCCAGGGGCATGAACCAAGGGGTTTATTCTCTTGGAATCTCCAAGGTACCTAAGTTCCAAATCTGATGCCTCTGTGAGGAGTGACTGTTGAGATATAAGCATTTGAAAAACTTTAACGCAGTGTGACGGGAACGGGAACGCAAACGCAAACGCAAACGTGGACGACCGGGGTGACTACAATAGCTCTCCTTGTACTTCGTACAGGCGAGCTAAAAATGGAATTTTAATGAGAAAATGGCGTCCTCCTGATGTCTAAGTAGAAGACGAGTGGACTGTTAACCACCAAATAGTGGTTCCAAGGATTTATCGCCCTGAAATTTTGAACTTGGCCCATGAGACATTTAGGTGTAAATAAGACCTATCAGAAAATTCTCAACCATTTTTACTGGCCAGGGTTAAATTCTGACGTTACTAAGTTTTGTAAGTCTTGCCATACTTGTCAGATGGTAGGAAAACCCAACCAGACAATACCAAAAGCTCATTTACAGCCCATACCTGCTTTTGATGAACCTTTTAGCAGAATAATTATTGACTGTGTTGGTCCCTTGCCTAAAACCAAGTCAGGCCATGAGTATCTTCTCACTATAATGTGTGCTTCTACACATTTCCCAGAAGCCTTTCCACTTAGGAATATTAAAACAAAGAATATTGTAAAGGCTTTGGTAAAGTTTGTCACATTTGTAGGCCTCCCAAAGTCTGTTCAGTCTGTTCAGTCGGATCAGGGCTCAAATTTTATGTCTGGAATTTTTCAACAGGTCATGCATGAGTTGGACATTACTCAATATAAATCATCACCTTATTATCCTGAAAGTCAAGGTGTCCTGGAAAGATTTCATCAGACCTTGAAAAACCATGATCAGATCATACTGCTTTGACACTAAAAAAGATTGGGATGAAGGCATTCATTTGTTGTTGTTTGCCGTTAGAGAATCTGTTCAGGAATCTCTTGGTTTCAGTCCATTTGAGTTGGTTTTTGGCCACACTGTGTGTGGACCTTTGAAACTTTTGAAAGAGAAATTTCTCTCAAATGATGACAGTTCTCTGAACTTACTTCAGTATATATCAGATTTTAAAGACCGACTGTCTAAAGCTTGTGAAGCTGCTCGGACCAATCGTAAGTCAGCACAAAGGAAAATGAAACGTTGGTATGATGAAAATGCAAAAGAAAGAAAATTCATGCCTGGAGACAGGTTACTTGCTCTTTTGCCTATTCCTGGCAAACCATTGCAATCCAGGTATTACGGCCCTTACACTGTAGATAAACAGATTAGTGATGTAAATTACATTGTTAACACTCCTGGGAGACGCAAACAAAAACAATTATGTCATGTTAACATGCTTAAACAATACATAGATATTGATAGCTCTTCTGTTACACCAATAAATGTTGTTAGAACAGTCCCTCAGGAACAAAGTGAAATGAAAAAAAAGGTAAGAGAAAAGTCCAGGGAGTGCCACAATCACAAACCGCAGCCCTTCCCAGACCCCAACTCTGAAGATATGAACTTAATCAAATCTGATCCTGCTTCATCAAAACTCCAGAATTCTGACATTCTAAAGGATCTCGACCAGAAACTTTCACACCTAGATCCAGTCCAAAGAAAGGAACTGAAACAGTTAATTCATGAATATGAACACTTACTTCCGGATATTCCTACAAGGACTGACAAAATTTATCATGATGTGAATGTTAAGGACTCACAACCTGTCAAACAACATCCATAAAGAATGAACCCAACAAAACAAAAATATCTTAAGGAGGAAATTCAGTATTTGCTGGACAACGATTTCATTGAACCAAGCCAAAGTGAATGGAGTTCACCTTGCATTCTTGTGCTAAAAACCTGATGGATCATATCGAATGTGCACCGACTACAGGAAGGTCAATAACTTGAGTAAAACAGACACTTTTCCCATCCCAAGAATGGATGATTGTATTGACAAAATTGGAAATTCAAAATATATAACTAAATTTGATCTTCTGAAAGGATTTTGGCAAATTCCTCTCACAGAAAGAGCCAAAGAGATCTCAGCATTTGTTACTCCTGATGGATTATATCACTTTAAAGTAATGCCTTTCGGAAAGAAAAACTCTCCAGCAACAATTCAACGCTTAATCAACACCATAATAGCTGGAATCGAGCATTGCGAGGCTTACATCGATGATGCCATCATATACAGTGATGAGTGGAATCACCATCTGGGAACTGTCAAAGCATTCTTTGATAAACTAAGTGAAGCAAAACTGACAATAAACCTTGCTAAAAGTGAATTCTGTCATGCAACTTTAACATTTCTAGAGCATGTGGGTCATGGTCAGGTTAAACCTACAGAAGCTAAAGCTGAAGCTATTTCAGATTTTCCGGTGCCCACATGCAAAAGACAACTGATGAGGTTTCTTGGTATGGCTGGTTATTACAGAAAATTCTGTAATAATTTTTCTGTCATTGCTGAGCCACTGACTAATTTACTTAGTAAAAGAATGAGGTTTAAGTGGACCAGTGATTGTCAGAATGCCTTTGATAAACTAAAAGCTATACTGAGGAGTGAGCCAGTTCTCTTGGCGCCAAATTTTTATAAAGAATTTAAGCTAGCCGTAGATGCGAGTGATGTTGGTGCAGGCGGTGTATTGCTGCAAGAGGATGACAATGGTGTGGTCATCTAGTTTGTTACTTTTCCAAAAAGTTTAACAAACATCAAAAGAATTATTCTACAGTAGAGAAAGAATGTTTTTCTCTCATTCTTGCTCTTCAACATTTTGAAGTTTATCTAACTTCTTCGTCCTCACCTATTGTTGTTTTCAGCGATCACAATCCGCTGACTTTCATCCATAAGATGAAAAACAAGAATCAGAGGTTGTTCAGATGGAGCCTGTTGTTACAGGAATACAATCTTGACATCAGGCATATCAAAGGAAAAGATAATATTATTCCTGATGCCTTGTCTAGAGCATTATGTCTTGATCTGTGGTTTCATGTAACTTGCTATATGTAGGATAGTAATTGCTTTTATCAGTATTTTATTTTATGATAATCTTATGGCAAAAGAAAGCTTTATTACATAAATCTTTCTTTTCATTGGAGAAGGGAAGTGTTATATAACAGAGTGTTCAATTATTTTAAACATCATGTTTACTATGTTTCCATAAATAGCTTTATTTACTATGTTTCCAAAAATAACTTTCTGGAAAAACATGTTTACAATGACATGTTGTTTATGTTCTTGATTCTAGACTGAGTTATTTTTGGCATATCATAGAATATTTGGAACCTGGAAAATAAGGGATGCTTGCAGTAAATTCTTTTTCTAGAACGTTCTTTGATATTATATAAGGAGAAAAGATTTTCATCTGGGCACCTTTGTATACTTTCACTGGAAATTATTCTATACTGGATTACTTTAATATTTTATTCATTTTGGACTTAAATTCTGAATTCAGGAACTTTAAATTGTGGGATCAGAAACTGTTATTCAAATGATTTGTTTTATAAATTCTCGAGGATTATTTCAGAAGGACTTTGTGACATAAACTTGAAAGGTACTGTCTACTTACATTCTTTTGTTTTGAATCTTGTCTCATTTTTTGTGAATAAATATTGTTAGTATTTTAAAGTTTGTTGCTGGTTTTACTTTCATTTCTTTCTCGTTACGCTTGGCTCGTAACAACATATAGAAAATTTCACTTCCAAAAACTAAAAACATTCAGATAAAAAACTTGATATTTTTCATATTTCTGCTCAAAATATAGATTGTGTGTACTCGTTAGAACGTCTCGGCGAGGCGGTTCTAACAAGTACCCACAACCTATGATTTTTAGAAAAAAATAAAAAAAACTAATGTGTATCCCAGTAAACCCCAGTTGTACTGACCCCAAAGAAAAAAAGGCTTCCTCGGGCGACAATTTACATAAAATGCCAAAGCCTATTTCCAGGGGGCAATTTGCATGAAATGTCATTTCCTATTTTCTGAAGAAGACATTAGAGAAAATACATCAAAATGTCGTCTGCTGGAATGGTTCCCAGCATGCTAAGCGTTAAAGAAGCTTATTTCAGTGTTGGCATGTTATATAACACTGTATTGTACAACCACCACAAAATTTCAGCAGATGACATTTTCTATTTTTTCTATTTTTCTCGACAAATAGGAGTTGACATTTCATGCAAATTGTCTCCTAATTTCAAATTTGTTTTCTTGGACGAATAAGAAAAATCTGCTAAATTTGTCGTCTGCAGAATATGCCCATAGCATGGAAAGCGTTAGTAATTTGCAGACAAAATTTTAAAGTCAGTTCATATATATATATACACACACAAACACACACACACAACATACACACAATATATATATATATATATATACATATATATATATATATATATATATATATATATAAGCTGGGAGAAGGAGCATCACATCTAACAAAAAAGGTAGCACTGGATCTAAGAAGGATGCTAAAATGATAGGCGTTAAACTACATGTTGAGAGTTAATCATTAACAGTGCAAATGATTTGTTTACCTGAGGCCTTTTGGCTTTCGTCTTCTTCAGAGGTTTTCTATTTAAAGAAAATGACATAAAAAATGTAAAATGTACAAATAAAAGTTGCATAAGTTGAGAAACAGATTATGCCCTTTTCGGGTCCATGTTATCTGGCCCGCTGCGACTTCATGACTGATCGTGTTTGGATACATGTGAAATTACTTTATTTAAGTCTTAAATTATATGATATAACAAGTACCCACAACCTATGATTTTTAGAAAAAAATAAAAAAAACTAATGTGTATCCCAGTAAACCCCAGTTGTACTGACCCCAAAGAAAAAAAGGCTTCCTCGGGCGACAATTTACATAAAATGCCAAAGCCTATTTCCAGGGGGCAATTTGCATGAAATGTCATTTCCTATTTTCTGAAGAAGACATTAGAGAAAATACATCAAAATGTCGTCTGCTGGAATGGTTCCCAGCATGCTAAGCGTTAAAGAAGCTTATTTCAGTGTTGGCATGTTATATAACACTGTATTGTACAACCACCACAAAATTTCAGCAGATGACATTTTCTATTTTTTCTATTTTTCTCGACAAATAGGAGTTGACATTTCATGCAAATTGTCTCCTAATTTCAAATTTGTTTTCTTGGACGAATAAGAAAAATCTGCTAAATTTGTCGTCTGCAGAAATATGCCCATAGCATGGAAAGCGTTAGTAATTTGCAGACAAAATTTTAAAGTCAGTTCATATATATATATACACACACAAACACACACACACAACATACACACAATATATATATATATATATATACATATATATATATATATATATATATATATATATATATATATATATATATATTATATATATATATATACATATATATATATATATATATTAACAGTGCAAATGATTTGTTTACCTGAGGCCTTTTGGCTTTCGTCTTCTTCAGAGGTTTTCTATTTAAAGAAAATGACATAAAAAATGTAAAATGTACAAATAAAAGTTGCATAAGTTGAGAAACAGATTATGCCCTTTTCGGGTCCATGTTATCTGGCCCGCTGCGACTTGATGACTGATCGTGTTTGGATACATGTGAAATTACTTTATTTAAGTCTTAAATTATATGATATAACAAGTCCTATAATTTCTCAAACAAACATTCAGAAAGATAAAAACTAAAAGTGCTGATACAATGACTTGCACTTAAAGCGACATAAAAAATCTTATAACAAAAAAGGCAAATACAAATCTAGGGACTTTGGCAAGTCTAGTTTCCAAATGGGAGACATGGTTGATTTAACAGCCTAATTCTGATGTGAGATTAGAAATCGAAATTATGTCAAGAAATCTTCGAAGACTAATGCCGTCATTTTTATGCGTCACTTTCTGCCGTCTTGTTATTATGCAAATCATAAAAGAACTGCCAGTCACAATAATGTATTTTTTCTTCCGTAACGTGTTTACCCTAAATAGCCGGCCTTCGTGGCCCAGTTGAATGCGCGTCCGACTGGTGATCAGGGCGTTGCGGGTTCGACCCTCGTCGGGTCGGCAACATTCTTTCGTGGAGATTATCTCATGAAATATTTCCTTCCATCATTCTCTCCCATCCGCTGATTCAAGAAGGGTAGATGTCAGTTTCTGGCGGAAGAGTGTTCACAATACCGGTTAACCGCTTAGAGAACTAAGCCTGCCTAGTAAACGTGTGGTTAGGTAAACGGACCGCGCTCGACATGACCCCATTGGGTTGACTGGGCCGTAAAACCTCAACACAAACAAACAAAATTACCCTAAATATTTGGACACCTCAACATCTTAGCATACTTGCTCTAAACTTTGACTGTCCCTCTTACTGCAGTCAACTCTCATTATCTCAAACTCCAAGGGACAACACTTTTTGGTTTGAGCGGAAACGGTGCTTTGAGAAACAAGGAGTTGACACGTAAGGAGCATATATTAATTTCAATCAATATTGCCCTTTATTTAGTTTGACTTAAGCAATAGGTTGATTTATCATAATTTGAGATAACGATATCAATCGTACTTGATGTCTTTACCCACATGATAAAGAGTGGTCCACGGTTCAGACGCTGTGTTCTGTGGCATCGGTTCAGGGGCGGATCCAGGATGATTTCCTAGGGGTGGGTGGGATGATTTGATCAAATTACCGTACTTACTCTCCCAATTCGGCTAGGCAGACCTTAGCAAACAGTGTAGACCAGATCAGACGCCGCAGTACGCGGCGTCTGATCTTGATCTACACTGTTTGCTCCTCACTCAGCAATTTTACACACATTCACAGATAGTAAAATGGATTTGTTGAAGAGAAGTATACGGTAAATAGTAAGGGGTGTGTATATTTTAGGGTAAATACGGTATCCCACATTCACCAAAATTTTCCACAAAAATAATATTTTGAAACAAAGGAGGATTCGATTGAACCCCTCGACCCCTCTGAATCCGCCCCTGCTGATTTGTCCTACACTGTTTATGTACCTTTTTTCAGGGTAAATATGAGGCTCACATGAACAAACATACCTTCTGCCAACATATCCGCGCAGGCAGTCTGGTCACAGAGTCTTCGTTGTGCACATGAGCAAACTTTGAATCCTTAGCTATTTAAATGATCTAGTAAAGATTCAGATCAGAATGTGCAGGCTGATCTGAATCTCCTCTGGGCGTACATGCCCGACGGTAGGTTTCTGACGTTACGATTTATATGATAATTGATTCCTTATATGAAAAAGGTTTCAGGCCAAACGAGAGTATAGCAAGTTGTGGATTCTGCACTCCTTGGTACAAAACAATGAAACAAGGCGGCTCCGAAATTCTCTGAAAATCCGAATCGTAAAGTTACGTGTATTTCGATCACGTCCAGTCATCTGTTGGCGGAAAACAATGAGACTTTCCTTCTTTTCCCGTTTTCCCTGTTCGGATTTACCGTTGTTTACAAACCTTTTACGTTCCTGAAGGTAGACGATGGAAAAACACATTAATGCCGCTCTTTGCATACGATTTTGCAGCCTTAAAAATTAACCTCGTAACTGTGTATTCTTGTTTATTGACGACTCAATTTCGCCAACATTTGATTGGTCGATATTTTTGACTCCGGAAAATGGTCGTTCATTTCCGTACCGGCTCGGGGATGTTTGTAGTGAAATTGACAATTAGGTTCTTAAGGAATTTCATACATCTGGTAGATTTTCCGACATTTTTAAAAGGGAGACAACTTCTGTGACTTCTGTTTGCCTTCCGAAACGCTAATTCCTTTCTATAAAAGGGTGTACTCTTGGAGCAAATTCTTTCCTTTTAGAGTAGACCGTTTTTCAGAAACAATTCAATTTGATAGAGTTGTCTTCTCCAGAAGATGTATATTTCCTCCTTAATCAATTTGTTTATATCGCGACTGGAAGAGCTCACCGAGTAATAGCCATGACTCGCTGGATACAAAAATATACATTTTTACATATGAGGAAACTTCATTGGACCGAGTATCCGGTTTTCGTTTTTTCGTGAGTTCTTTGTTTCCAAAGGCAATCTTTATTTATTTATTTTTTATTTATTAAAAAGATAGTGACATCGACAAAAAGTACGTAGAATGGGTTCCCTTAGCGGTACCCATTTAATGCCCCTTTTGGCCTGATACGGCTTCTGTTATCTAGTTATCTACAGACATCGCCTAATATGTTTCTGTGAATTCTTATTAAATTATGTCGCGATTTCATCGTTGTGGTAATTTCTTGCCCTATATGTGATTTATTGTCCTTTAACTGACAATCCATTATGCATTCCTTGCCACACATCTGATGTCTGCGGCTGACTTGCTTTGCGAGTAGGGGCAGTTGAAGTGATCTGGGTTTCCTGGCTCGCATTTTTGGCAGTTTGTACCGAAACAGTCTTGTTCTGGACCCTCATATAGTAGGGGTAATGGTCCTGAATGACACATAACCAATGCAAAACTTATATTTTATAGAGTGCATATATCTATGGCTTTGTTTTTGAATCTATGTGTTGTCTAAAGGGCAAGAGTTTGTAATATACAGTCGACCCACGTTATCTCGAAGTCCAGGAGACTCTCTGAAATACTTCGAAATATCCGTACCTCGACATATCAGATTTGCAGAATTGATAAAAAAATAAATCGAATAACCACATTTCACAAATGAATAAGTAATTTGACTCCTGAAGTCAGAGATATAATTAAAATATTGTGGAAAAGAGGAGAAATTGCTCCTAAGGAGTAATTTCAGCTCTTTTCCACAATATTTTGTTACCTGTTGTTAGATTTTCATGTTTAAACAGGGACCAGACTTTCACTTAGAGATAAGCGGTTAATCGAGACAAGCGAAGTCGAGATAACGCGAGTCCAATGTATGTGCAATAGGTAACTAGTAAAACGCTAAGCAGATTGTATCAGACTACATTCTTAAAATGTATTTGATTTTTAAGAGAAAATAAGACGACATTTCATGTAAATTGCCTGCCTTGCTGGTGATTCACGTGAAATGACAAGCCTTATTTTCTCCTTAAAATAAAAAAAAGAATACTTCAAAGTGTCGTCTGCTGTAGTTGTGATTAGCTCTTTCAGCGCTTACCCCTTTAAAACAACAAACCCTATTAAAGGAGCCCTTAACTCCATATTAGAAAGTCCTCGGGACCCTCATTTCAAAACCCTGAGGGAAAACCCTGAGTTATTCTGCGAAGGTCCGGGCAAAAGCACCTCCTGCCTATATCTTCAGCTGCTTTGTTTTAACACCATACTGGCCGCGCCAAACTTAAGCCTTGTCATGCTGAATAAATTAAGATGCCACGCCCCCGTTTAATTTTCAGACAGTCAGATTCCTTGATTCAGTTTGTTGATGTAAATTCACATATTGAATGGCAAACTGCAGATTCAGATCAGTTGGCTTCTTCAGAAGCCAACTGATCTGGAGCTACACTGTTTGCTAAGGCAGGGTATATCCGGGTTCAGCAGGACAGGGGTTAAAGGTGCCTTCGAACATGTGCAAAATACGCAGATTCAGATCATCCTGCGCATGCGCAAGGTATCATCCGGGCCTTTGCTCTCAGTTCATACATTCTGCAGTATCGAATGATTCTGTTTGCTGGCAGCAAATGCCCTGATCAGACTGCGCGGATGCTGTCCGCATATGCACAAAGAATTCGAATGGCACAGCCCATACTTTTTTTTTTTTTTTTTACTTTAAGTTTAAATTAACATATTTTGCTCTGATTGACCATATCTGATCAGAAAACATTTGTCTTTTCTGTTTGTGTTCTCAAATATTTA
This sequence comes from Anodontia alba, assembly GCA_964016985.1. Classification (NCBI taxonomy): domain Eukaryota; kingdom Metazoa; phylum Mollusca; class Bivalvia; order Lucinida; family Lucinidae; genus Anodontia; species Anodontia alba. The sequence continues at coordinate 69,420,646 of OZ024835.1, forward strand.
CCCACAAATCAAATTTATGATAAAAAGTTTGTCATAATTAGAATATCACTGGCTTTAATCTTTTATCAATGATCTGAAAAAAAAATCAACAAATTTATGCCAAAAACGATGTTACCAGAAACTGATTGGTGTCTGTATTAATAGTCAATAAAATATTTTTATATACGTCTTATAAATATGAGACATCTCACCTTCCGCCACAGAATGGTACTTTTTGCTAAAGGGTTCCTGTCCATCTTGAATAAAATCATCAAATTTGGGGAACCAGCATTAACAACTCAACTAAAGTGTTGGATAAACGGCGGAATGATACGCCTTTTATACTCTTCATTATTTATCCTACGTTTTCTATTTCTACTTTAAACTATTGACTAAACTATGAAATAATGTCTGTCAGCCATTTACCTGCTTGAGTTTATTGTACTTGATAGAGAAAGGGTGGTAACTAATATTGTTAGTTTTTGTGGCCTAACTCCTTTGCTGGAGTTCATAATATCAATAAAATATGCTTAAATTTAACCTTCATCACTCTCTTGGCTAGTTCAGCAAACAAAAATTCACGATATTTTTTTCTTATTTTTACTAGAAAACAAGATTTGACATCTCATGTAAATTGTCTCCTTTGGACGTAATGAGCCGTCTCATCAGGATCTACATTGTTTGCCGTTCTGCTATTTTTTTTTTTTGTTTTTTTTTTGTTTTGTTTTATTATTATAATTATTATTATTATTATTATTATTATTTTAAACTGAAACCCTTATTTGCAACAGTGGTCAAGTCCAAATCAAGAATAGAAGAGTCCACTTTAGAAACACAGGGATGTAAGGATTAATAAATAACATCAAGGGACATATAAGAAGCCACTTGATAGCATACAAGGGCAAATCAATAAGTAACTAACCAACTTTAATTTTCGTTCGAGATCGACATCATTTTTTTTATTGTGTAATAACCCTCCAGCCGGCCTCGGTGGCTCAGTTGGATGCGCCGTCCGACTGGAGACCAGGAGGTCGCGGGTTCAACCCCCGCCGAGGTCGGCAACATTCTTTCGTGGAGATTGATCATGAAATATTTTCTACGGTCATTCTCTTCCTTCCGCTGATTCAAGAAGGGTAGTTGTCAGTTTCTGGCGAAAGAATGTGCACAATACTGGTTAACCGCTGAGAGGACTAAGCCTGCCCAGTAAACGTGTGGCTAGGTAAATTGACCGCGCTCGACATGACCCCATTCGGTTGACTGGGCCGTAAAACCTCAACACAAACAAACAATAACCCTCCAGCATAATACTCGCGTAGTAATGACAGGTTTATGATACACATGTACTGCCTTACGGTACAAGCAGCCTTTTATAGCGACGTGGTAGAGTGTTGGCCTGTCATGCAGGCGACCCATGTTCGATAGCCGGTCGCGGCAGGGGTGATTAGAATTTTTTCACCTGTTACATCTGGTGCCCAACGTAAATAACCCCATCTGATGAGCTTGGTGGCCCGAGAGGATTGGTGGCCTGATACATGTATTGAGTGGTTGATTAAATTGAGATTCGCGGACGAATCTAAAAATTGAGGGGGAATATGAAGTAGTGATAGGTATATGATACACTTGTACTGCCTTACGGTACAAGTCGCCTTTTATAGCGACGTTGTAGAGTGTTGGCCTGTCACGCAGGCGACCCGGGTTCGTTCCCCGGACGCGACATTGGTGATTTATTTTTTTTCACCTGTTCACTCGTATTATAGAATCTTGTCAGTGTTCGAGAAGCTATTTTTGCTTTCCTGCTTATAGTATTTATCTACTAGTTATAGAATCGCGCGTACGACGAAATCAAGGTAACGGTTATTTATAGCTGCGCTATTCTGTCGCTGTGACGTCAGAGTGAAGGTCTGTGAAAGCTGGACTGGGACTTTGGCAAACAGTGCAGACCCAGATCAGACGCAACAGAGCGCGGCGTCTGATCAGGATCCGCACAATTTTCTCAAATTACAGGAAGTTAAGGATCAAACGAAACAGTCTACGTCCCGTTCAAGGTCATTTTCCCAGCCTACAGTCAGAGACAATCTACCCAGCAGTGCTGTCAGTGCTTTGATTATGATCTTTTCGTGAAATTAAACAATTATTCTGTGCCTTGGTAAGGCTGTGTTCTGTGACGGTTACCTTTCTTGATATCTCCGTATTATTTCATTCTATTGCAATGCATATGTGATTAGTAAATCACTGAAGCCATAATACATCGATGAAAGAATTATTATTCCATTAGCTTTCTGAATGTTCGATGAAAGAATTATTATTTCCTTATCTTTCTTAATGACATTTGGTTTGGTATTTTATTACTTTTTCTGTTGTTTCTTTCTGATGATTATTGATAATTTAGGGTTGCTGGTTATTGTTGTATTTTCTTATGGCTGTCATTACGAAAACACGCCTATTCAAATATATTGAAAAAAAAAATCACCACCAAAAACTGAAACTTTCTGATTTTTTTTTTTTTCATATTTCTGCTCAAAAACATAGATTGTGGGTACTTGTTAGAACCGCCTCGGCGAGGCGGTTCTAACGAGTACCCACAATCTATATTTTTTAGCAGAAATAAGAAAACTAATGTATACCCCTGTAAACCCCAGTTTTACTATATAAAAGTGGGGTTTAAGGGAATCAAAATTATATAGGTATGTTTTCGTGATGGTTCGCTGCAAGGCATTTTTGATTCGTTTTGACCTGTTCTTCTCTTATTGTTAGTGAATTATGTCTAGCATTGTGATGACCTTTTGGGGAAAGAGGTAAGTGATTGTTTTACTTTTCTGTGGTCTGCGGTTTGTGTACCGTCTGTCTTGGTTTGTTTACTCTCCCTCTTGGTGTCATTGGTAGGCTATGATTTATGATTGTGGCTATTCCTGGACATACTCTAGACTAATTTTGTTATGATACTCCTAAGATATATGTATGTATGTATGTATGTTATGTATGTATGTATATATATATATATATATATATATATATATATATATATATATATATATATATATATATATATATATATATATATATATATATATATATATATTATCTGTTTTAGCTAAGAGATAAGTATCTGCATGCTTAATATGTTATCCTCTTTAAATAAAGACATTATTATTATTATTATTATTATTATTATTATTAAGGTGTGAGGTAAGTATTTGGAATAAGATAAATAGTTAAATAGTTGACATTCATCACTTACAGCACACCGTAGCAATGAGAAGTGAATATAATACTAACCTATAAGGACATGAAAACAATAATAATGTATTTATCTTAATTCTTTGCACTTCACATATACTTCTAAACTGCAGAGAAACGTAATATTAGGAGTAGCCACTGTGTGACTCTGTTGCCCGACAACGTTAAAAATCTAACTGATTGAGTGAGAAACGTAATGTTAATATATAAGCAAGCGCACGACAAAATCTACAATAAGACTTGTGCGACCAGCGAAGACACAGATCAGCCTGCGCATCCGCGCAGTCTGATCAGAGTCTTCGCTGATCGCATGTGCTTTCTACAGCCTCCAGGCTATCCAAAGAGGGATAAACGAGAACCCTTGCCATACTGGGTGGATGTACAGGCTGATCTGAGTCTTTGCTGGTCACACAGATCTTATTGTAGGTTTTGTCATGCGCTGGTTCATTTTTTTTTTCTTTGCAACAAAATTTTATCTCTATATTTTGGTCCACAAATTTTTGTATGTATTTATATTGAGGAAAAAGCAATTCAAATTTACACTCAATCGTTGATTTACATGTGCATTTTGCACACTTGATCAGTTTTACAATTTTATTAAAAACCCTTTTGTTTGACCTTTATGGGTATCACTGCATTTCTTGTTTTGGTCAGTATCACCTATATAAGTTTGACCCCCTTAAATCCCATTGTTAAATAGCATTACGAAAATACGCCTATTCAAATATATTGAATATTTCACCGCCAAAAACTGAAAGTTTTCAGATAAAAAAATTCTGATATTTTTCAAATTTATGCTCAAAACATAGATTGTGGGTACCCGTTAGAACCGCCTCGGCGAGGCGGTTCTAACGAGTACCCACAATCTATGGTTTTGAGCAGAAATAAGAGAAATAATGTATACCCCTGTAAACCCCAGTTTTACTATATAAAAGTGGGGTTTAAGTGGGTCAAAATTATAAAGGCGTGTTTTCGTGATGTAAAACTGGGGTTTACAGGGGTAGACATTATTTTTCTTATTTCTGATCAAAAACAGATTGTGCGTACTCGTTAGAACCGCCTCTCGAGGCGGTTCTCGAGAGGCGGTTCTAACGAGTATCCACAATCTATGTTTTGAGCAGAAATATGAAATATATCAGAATTTTTATCGGAAAAACATTGTTTTTGGTGGTGAAATTTTCAATATATTTGAATAGGCGTTTTTCGTAATGTAGTTGTTTTTTTTTTTTTTTTTTTTTTTTTTGTTTTTTTTTTTTTTTGTTGTTGTTGTTGTTGTTGTTGTTTTTTCACACATGCTCTGATATTCCTTTCTTCTCATAGCTGGGTTTGGCGTACTGGTATCTATTATATAATTGAAATAATTTCTTTCATCTTCAGCATTACTCGATATTGCCAATTCCATAAGACCATAAGAATGTTCGATTGCTTTTTGTTACATCCATCTTTGAGAAATGGCAGAAAATCTATTACTTCTTTAAACTGTTTGTCTGCGATAAAAGACTTATTAATCTAGAAGCAGCTTCTGCAAACTAATCTTCCTTAAATATTGTAATGAATATTGAAGTTTGTTTGTCAGAATTATGTTTAAAATACAAATTGGATTGTCCGCCTCCCGAAACAACAAAAAGCTATTTTGCATTTGGCTTGATTTCAATATTCTAGCATACGCTCAATTCACATCAAATTTTCTGCAGCAGCTGCATTAAAATTAAGGGTGATGTTTCGTGCTACTAAAACTGGCTTAAGACCCACCCACCCTATACCACCCTACCCCATCCCTCCATCCCGCCATAAGTTTTCTCCTGACCGTTCCTAGGCGGTTCCTCTGTTGTCGTTCTTCTGTGTTTGTGTATCGGTGATCTCATATATGATGTTTCCCTTTAGTCTTTATTTGTTCCTCATCCCTCCTTCTTTTGGTGCCGCGGGAAGAGTTTTTTTATCATAGTGATTAATTTTAGTTTTATGTTTTCGCTTTGATGCATTGACTGTGTTGGGAGCCTTTAAGCGAATCGAATTTTTATATATTTCTGTATTAATAGCATCGAGACCCAGGGTGAAGTTGGCTAGCTGTAAAAGTGCTTTAACCCCACCCCGACCCGCCCCCGACGGTGGTTTAGTCTACTGACCGTTCTAAGGCGATGGTCCCGTCAGGCTTACTCTTTGTTGCTTTGTGGTTTATTCTTCTAGGCAATTTGTTTTAAATCTTACCTTGTCTTATTTTGTTCTTGTATTCTTGTGTTGTTTTTTTTTTTCGGTCCTTTTAGCATTGCGATTACCTCGCTTGGGGAAGCGAGAGCTAATTTTGGTACTTTTCGTACGTTTGTTCGCTTTGCGCTTGTTTGGTTTTGTCTGTTATTTCTTCCTCTTGGTGTCTGGGAAGAGCTGCGTCTTGTGATTGTGGCTTTCCCTGGACATTTCTTTTACCTTTTTGTAGCAGTTCCTGGATATCTATACATATATTTTCATATGTGACATTTGTTTAGTCCTTATTTGGTTAATCTTTCCTTTTATGGTGTATTGGGAAGGCTGTGTTTCGTGTTTGAAGCATTTTGGGTATCTTCTACATGTTGGCCGACGGCTGAGAAAAAAAGACCTTAGAACATATTTAAATAGCACGCAATCTGGTCAAGATCTTCGCTGGTGGCCTACACAATAGGGGGACTGTATAAGATAGAGGACTAATAGTGAAGCTCTTGACCCGACGGCTGGCTGCGCAAACTGTTCCGAGGCTTCGCCATTCATATATGCCCTAAAGGCCTTTTTGTTAGCCGGCGGGCCATTTTCCCTCTCCTCTCTTCCCTTTCAGAATCATTAATACAAGCAAAATCGTTTCTTGTCAGAAGATTCACTGTTTCATCAATTAATCCATTGTAGACTGGAGACCCCTAAACGGGTAACTGGCAAAGAGTGCAGACCCAGATCAGACGTCGCAGAACGCGGCGTCTGATCGGGGTCTCCACTGTTTGCAAATAGTTCAACCATTTTTTCTTTAGGAATATCTGCATGTACATCATATAGCCTGACATACCTAAAATCGAAAATGGACACTTCCAATATATAGTGTGGGAGAGTTTATTTAGTCTGTTATGGGTTAAATGCCCCGGTAATCAGGGGATCTTTTATTCGCGTTTTGTCCTGTTCGTTGTCTCTTTGTTGTGTTTAGTTGACCCTGTCTACTGTGCTTTTGACAGCTTTCAGAAAGTCGGTTTTTTGCTTGGCGCTTTACATAGAAGAAGTAAATTTCAAACTTTTGTCATGATTCAATGCACAACAATTTATCGTAACTACCTATGCACAAACAGTTTTATTCTAGTCAATGATTTTTTTAAAAAATCAAATATTTTCACTTTTTCCCACTGTAAAAATGAATGCGAATTATGCAGAAGTTTGTAGGGTAGGTAACGTGGAGGCAGATTTTCAACAAGTTCTGCTTGTTCAATTTTTCTGAAATTTTCACAATATTATTGTGAAACATCAATAATTCAAATTCAGCAAAGAAATATTTAAAATATTTTCTCAGACAAAAATTCCAAAACATCACTTTACTATAGACGTTGCATAGGTCAGACCAATTTTTTGGCGATAAATTTAACTTTGGGGTATATGTTTGAGAACAAAACAAAGATTTTGTCAAGTATACATCGATTTAGTTTCACACCTTATCATCTCATCACCTGCAGTGCAAACGATAATGCTGTTTTAAACAATAAACAAAGACAGGTATTTACACTTCAACAGGTTTCAATTGTCACGTTCAGTAATTAACTGATGATAAAGACAACTTATTATTACTTTAACTTTTACAGAGGAAGTACTTAACCCATGTATCGGCTTTTTGGCACATTGTTAAGCAGTGTAGATCCAGATCAGACGCGTTTAATCTATTTTTTTTTTTTTTTTTTTTTTTTTTTTGCTTAAAGTACTTACATAAAAAAAACAAAATACTGATAAATATAATAATGGTAATATTTTTCTTATTTCTGCACCAAATATAGATTGTGGGTCGTCGTTAAAATCGCCTCCCTAGGGCGGTTCTAACGAGTACCCACAATAACGTAGCGTATCTAAAATTTTCACTGAAATATGCTATGTGTGGCTTCACTAAGGATCTAAAATTAAAACGGGTAAATTTCTGTCTAATAGTGTCTTCATATAACATTGTGATACAAATCACAAAAAATAATACAAAATCATTCCAGTGTGGATCCAGATCAAACTGTACTTTTGTCAAGGCCAACAATATTTGCTTGGATGCAAAAATTATTTTCTTGACATTAAACAGGCTTCTTTAAATTTGTTTCAAATGGACAGAAGTTTTTCTTGACACATTAAGGGATTAAGCCTAATCATTATCAACAAAGGGGATCAAACAGGCTTCTTTAAATTTGTTTCAAATGGACAGAAGTTTTTCTTGACACATTAAGGGATTAAGCCTAATCATTATCAACAAAGGGGATTGTAATATCATTACTGTCCTGAATTGTCGCCACAAGCATTCTTTATGAAAACATAATCATATGAAGACACGCCATGAGAAAAAATATTTTTTGGAAAATTTTAACCAAGGTCGACTCTTACAGAACTGCTCCACTATCATGTAACTAGAGGCTCAATTTACTTGGTACATTGACTTTTACCAGTCAGCGCATATGCACACTGCAACTTGAGTATATATTTGTTGTAATAGCAACAGATGAGGTATTTTGTGACTCGATGAGGCTGTTCTATCGAGTACCCACAATCTATGTTTTTTTTTTAGCAGAAATATGGTAATAATATAATCCCCCGTAAACTCCAGTTTTACAACCTGCAAGTTTTTTTGTTTTAAATGAAAAAGGCAATGGGCAAAACACACACATAAAATATCACCATGTTAACAAGTGAGTACCAAATGCCCCTCTACATTCCACTTCATATAAAAAGGTGGAGCTTGCAGGAGTGAACATTATTTTCCCTTTTTCCGGTCAGTAAAACATATTGTGGGTACTCGTTAGAAAATGCACCAATGAGGCCGTTCTAACGAGCCAACTCAATCTATGTACTTGAAATGAGACAATATCAGAATTTAAATCACATATATAGATCTTACCTCGGGTTTAGTTCAAGAATGCCGTCGAAGAGTTTGTTGAACTTGTCAATGACGGTCGCTGAGTCGTCCCTAGGCAGATTATTGATACCACACAAAACGGCTACCACCTGGGTTTCAGGAATGAGGTTCTTTACTGAGGATTCCTTTAACAGGTCCTCTATCAAACATCCGGAAAAGGATTCACATTTTGTGTCCATTAAACTAATGTAATTTTCAAAGTATTTCACTTGTGAGTGACCTATGATAAGATTTGCCATTTTATTTCACTGATTATACACTATTTCAATATATTAGGAAATACACAATTCAAACAAGAATCACTGTTTTACACTATTTCAATATATAGGAAATACACAATCCAAACAAGAATCACTGTTTTACACTACTTCATTATACAAGGAAATACACACAATCCTAACAAGAATCCAGCATAAGTTATTTATCACTGTTATACACTATTTATTTTTTAAGGAAATACTTAAGAATACATTTAATATGGCTATGTTATAAAGAACATTCACTTTTAATGTCCCGAAAAATGGGCGAATCGAAATATATGGGCTTTTGTTTTTTTTCTTTTGCAACTTTTGATTGGTAAATATCTAACAAAAAAAAGAAGCTTGAAAACAAGTGGCTGGGGTCTTTACCCAATGAAATTCGGATTTATGTAAATTTCCGAAGAACATCAAAAGTCGGCATCACAACTTTAATCTTTTAAATATGAAACAATTTTCTTTACAAGCTGTGAAATAGTACTCTTAATGGTTAATTATGAAAGGTATCAGCAACGTTAATACCAATTAAGGGCTATTGAAGAAAGGTATTAGCATCGTTTTGATTAATGATGTGCAAAAATTATTATCATAACCATTTGATTATTGTTTGATCGTTGTTCTTTGATCTTCATAACGAATTAGAATCAGATTAAGAAAGAAAAACGTTGATCTATGGGATACAAGATACGTCCCAGTCATCACATTTTAGGTCATTTAAGTGACATTTATAATACTTATATCATATTTCCTCAACAAGCTTAGACCAAGCGCTCATCATACTGTCGTCTTCCCTGAATCAACAGAAGGACGGCCCCGCCCATCGGGGTTTGAATAAATAGATGGGCTGCACGAGGCTTCATCGGAGAACTGAAACTGACAGCACAAAATTTGCGGTTAAACCGCTTAAAGAATTAAGCCTGCCCGGGCTAAGCGGTGCAAATAGGAATGTCCATGCTTATAAACTCTATAGGTTTCATTAGGTGACAGATCTTACGATGTCATTTCTTTCCTACGATGCCTTACATGTAAAGTCCCATAAAATTGGAAGCAAAATGAAAATATTCAGTGTTGACGGGGACAATAAATCTCAAATCAAACCAACCAGCGGAAGGCGGAATGTCTTTCCACAGAAAGAGGCCGCGAACCGGTGGGCCAAACCCGCATCATCTATGGCTCCAGTCGAACGTTAATTCAAACCGCTCTTCAAAAAAGACAGGAAAAACAGAAATCTTTGAAAGAAATAGAAAAAAAAACTTTCGCATTTCGACTCTGAAATCTGAAAGACGTTTGTCAATAGCATTTTTACCGAGTTTGTGCTATTGACAAACGTTTGTCAATAGCATTTTTATCGACTTTGTGCTATTGACAAACGTTTGTCAATAGCATTTTTACCGACTTTGTGCTATTGACAAACGTTTGTCAATAGACACTCCGAACAAAGAAACAGAAAAGACAAATGGTTTCTGATAAGATTATGGTCTGTCAGAACAAAAAAGTTTCATTTAAGATAAAACGCCAAGCAAAAAGAAAAAAAAAAAAAAAAAAAAAAAGAAAGAAAAAAAAAACGTCTTTCCGAGAGATGTCGAAAGGACAGAAGCTTTGTGATCACTTCATTGGGAAGAGGGTGCTGACATTATTATTATTATGATTATTATTTTTTTTTTTTTTATCTTTTATCTTTTTTTTTTTTTTTTTTTTTTATGCTTGCGTACTCTCTGTCTATCTTGGATTCTTGGATGATGATGATGAGTTCAGGTTTAACGACGCGTCAACCCAGAGTGGCCATATGCGTCGAAATGGTATATTACATGTAACTTGGTTAGGTATCGAATCGGGGTCTATCTTGGAATGCTCCTCTTCCTCGTGGTGTTATTAGTAGGCTAAGTACTGTGATTGTGACTATTCCTGGGTCCAGTTGTTCAAAATTATCGATGTCGTTAGTTAACCTTGCGTTAAAACTTTGATCATTATTTATGCCGTATAGGCTAATATTTTTTTTCAGCAAAAATACCTGTGAATTAACTTTTGTGCTTTCTAGAACAGTTCACATCTTGACCACTAACGAGCTCGTTAAGTAACGATGCTTTGAACAACTGGGCCCTGGACATCTGCCATACTATTTCGTTTAATATGGGATAGAAAATTTCTGAGGGGGTCAGTACTGAACAAACATTGTAGACCCAAATCAGACGCCGCAAAATGCGATGTCTTTTTAGGTTCTATATTGTTAGCCATTCATCCTGTATTTTAGACATATTCACAGGTAGTGAAATGGACTTCTTCAAATTACGGAAGTACAAGGTAGAGTTAGTATGCAAATAATCAGAGTGAATACGAGATCCAAAATTTATTTTTTTTTTTTTTTTTTTTTTTTCATAAAATCGAATTTTTGAATGGGGTTTGTTTGTTTGTGTTGAGGTTTACGGCCCAGTCAACCCAATGGTGTCATGTCGAGCATGGTTGAATGAATGGGGTTCGACTGAACTCTACGTTCCCCTCTGGGTTTGCTTCTGACAGTGAATTACTTCAAATATAATATTAAAACCTAGATAATGATAGCCCATAACAAATTACTTTTTGGGCAGATTGTTTAGAGTCGACCCAAAGGTCGATTGTTTGCAATCACCCAAAGTATACATACTCCAAACTTTTCTTTAGGTTGTTGTCTACGTGATTATCATTGACCAATGAACTCAAACCGCTGAGACGTCAGAGTACATGTAAAGAATGCTATCTGTAAAACCTGGACTAGGCTTAATGCTTGGACATTGACAAACAGTGCTGACCCAGATCAGACACAACAGAATGCGGCGTCTGATCAGGGTCTGCACTGTTTGTTTGAATTACAGGAAGTTAAGGGTTAAATGAAACAGTCTTGTCCCCGTTCTTGACCATTATCCCAGGCTACACTCAGAGATAATCTACCCACCAGAGCTGTCAGTGCTTTGATTTACATAGAAACAGCTATAAATGTTGCCTAGATACGGTAATAAAAATGTCATTTGAAATCATGCGCTGCAAAATAATACTTTGATAGAAAGGCAAAAAGCAATCAGGCTCCAATATATGAAAACATAGAAAACACACCTGACATGCGCGCCCATCGAAGACTAAAATCAGACTGCGCGTCTGATCAGTGTTTCCGTTGTCCGCATGAAAAAAAAAATGCATCCTTGGCTATTCAAAAATGCGCCCAGGGAAGATTCAGATCAGACTGCGCGAATGCGCAGGCTGATCTGAATCTTCGTTGGGCGCACGTCCGAAGGTACGTTTTCTGACGTTGCATATCAATTCTACAGTGACGTTGCTCTGGAAATAGAGAACAATTAAAAAAAACAGAAGACTCGGTTTAATTGATTCTGTTAATAATAATAATAATAATAATAATAATAAAACAAATAATAATAATTCAAAATAATAATAATAATAACAACAGTAATAATTCAAAATAATAATAATAACAACAGTAATAATTCAAAATAATAACAATAATAGTAATTACAATAAAAATAATAATAATAGCAATAATAATAAAATATAATAATAATAATGATGATAAAAAATAATGATAATAATAATAATAATAATAATAGTAATAATAATAATAATTATAATATTAATAATAATGATAATAATAAAATGAATGCTAATAATACTAATAGTAATAATGATAATGATAATAATAACAATAATAGAAATAATAATAATAATAACAATAATGATAATAATAACTATAAATATCCCTCATTTCAAAATTAATCAATAAGATATGTTAGTGCTGTAACTTAATCTTTACCACTCTATGGGCTTCCAGGAAACGACAAATTGATGACATTTTGCTTATTTTCCCCAGAGAGCTGGATTTGATATTTCATGCAAATTGTCTCCATTTTCTTACTTTTCCCAGAAAATAGGATAAGACATTTCATACCCCCAATGGGGACAATTTGCATGAAATGTCAAATCCTGTTTCATGGGCAAAAAATAAGAAAAATATTTCAATATGTCGTCGGCTGAAAATTTTACCAAGAGTGCTAAGCGTTATGAACTGTAAAAGCTCGTAACGAATAGCTTATTTACAAGGCTGGAGAAGCGAAGTCGACTGACATCACAATAATGAGATAAATTGGATCTATGGTAGAAAGAATCTTTAGTGTAGCTAATGGACAAATAATTCAACAAGCCATCGCCAGTAAAATGTGAAAGAATTGTGTACCCTTAATATTGATCTGTTCTATGTTTCTTCGAGCAGAAATTATTTATGGACTCCTAAAAAATTTAAGCGAAGATTTCCAAGCCTGCCAAAATTACCACGCGCAAGCTTTTTCTTTCTTTTTTTTTTTTTTTTTTATTTTCTTTTTTTTTTTTTTTTTTTTATTTTTTCCGAAGCAGACGTGAGGAACAAATAATGACAAAACAAACGTCACATATGAAACCACAGACTCCATAGCTACAGATAAGAGGGGGTATCCACATAATATTTTTCTTACTTCTCGACGAAAATATATGTTGTGGGTACTCATTAGAAGCGCCTCGGCGAGGCGCTTCTAATGAGTACCCACAACATATGTTTTCTTTGAGAAATAAGAAAGATACGTATCAGCAGTTTTCCGATGAAAAAAGTGCCTTATCTGTTGCTATGATGTCCGACGCACATACAAAGAAAAACTGAAACTGAGAAACCTCCTTTGACTGCTCAGTATAATAACTACAGTTGACTCTCGTTAGCTCGACTTCGCTTATCTCGAATAACCGCGTATCTCGAAGTGAAAGTCTGGTCCCTCTTTAAACATGAAAACCTAACATTTTGATGTAACCCTGGGGCAGGGCCAGAGGGTGTGGCCCCGATGCGTCCAAAATCCATTTTGTATAAACATAGTCATGTTGCATATCAAATTAAAGGTAATAAAGAGTAGAATACAGTGGAGCAAAATGTTACCCCGGGGTCATGTCGGGGGGGGGGGGGTCATCAGAGGTCAAAAAGTAGGATTTTGGGTCTTTTTTTATTGTCACACAACTCCTCCTAGGCTTTTTGAGCTAGAACCTTGAAACTGTCACAGGTAATAGCCCTATGGATGAGGACTGGAGGAACGCAGTTGGAATTTTGATGTGCGCGTAGATAGGCGATGGCGTTGGCGCGGGGATATGCGATGGCGTTAGCGCGGGGTTATGCGATGGCGCGCCATTGACTTGCTCTTGTTTGGGGATACTTCTTCTTCATCATCTTCTTCTTCTTTCAGAAAACAGGGTTTGACATTTCAGGCAAACTGTCTCCGAAACAAACAGATTGCATGAAATTTCAAACCCTGTTTGCTGGAAAAACAATTAGAAACATATCATCAAATTGTCGTCTGTTGAAAGCTTTACCCAGCACGCTAAGCATTAACCAGCTTTGACAGCGCATGTATAACATTACGAAAACACGCCTATTCAAATACACTGAAAATTTTACCACCAAAAAATGGCAATATTTCAGATAAAAAATTCTGATATTTTTCATATTTCTCCTCAAAACATAGATTGTAGATACTCGTTAGAATCGCCTCGTCGAGGCGGTTCTAACGAGTACCCACAATCTATGTTTTTGAGCAGAAATAAGAAAAATAATGTATACCCCTGTAAACCCCAGTTTTACTATATAAAAGTGGGGTTTAAGGGGGTCAAAATTATTTAGGTATGTTTTCGTGATGATTATTCTTTCTGTAAAAAAAAATAATGAAGCACTTCAGAGATGAAAGGTATTAACATAACAGTTTCTCTAAGGGAACTAGATTGTATTTCTGATAAGCTCTCAGATGAATGGCAACCCGCACACAACATGCTCTATAACCTATACTAGGGAGCTGATAACCCCGTTAGTAGAATTATAAGCCTAGTCATATCCTATTGGTTTTGTAGCGAGTGACAATCGTTTTAATAGTTCTGAAAAATCGGTTTTGCAAGCAATCTTTTTAAATATATGCTAGTAGCACTGTGGTCAATTCACTTCAGTAGCTGGCCGCATTGCTGTCTGTCTGTGCCTTCCGGTGTGTTTTATGCTTTATTGGTCTCTATGCAAGCTGAGCGTTTTATCATTAGTTAAAATAATAATGATGATGATGATAATAATAATAATAATATTATTATTATTATTTATTTATTTATTTTATTATTTATGCAACATTTGGAATACAGTCGAATTACCGCTTATCCCGAAGTGAAAATCTGGTCCCTGTTTTAACATGAAACTATGACAACAGGTAACAAAATAATGTGGAAAAGAGGAGAAATTGCTCCTAAGAAGCAATTTCTCCTCTTTTCCACATTATTTTATATACATATTTCTAACTTCAGGAGTCAAATTAAACATTCATTTGTTAAATGTGGTTGTTCAATTTATTGTTTTCCTCACTCTCTCAACTCTGATATGTCGAGGTATGGATATCTCGAAGTATTTTAGTGAGTCCCTTGGAATTCGAGATAACGAGAGTCGACTGTATTTGGTACCTTTAAAATTGATTAAACAACTTCCCACACCACACCTTATTTACTTTTACTACCGACCGTGCAAAGGCGGCGGTCGTTGTCAGTTATTCTTTGTGTTACCTTATGGCTGTTCGCTGCGGGGCTTTTGTCATTTTTTGTCCTGTTTGTTGTTATATTGTTGTGTTTTGAGGAATCCTGTCTAGCACTGTGATCATCTTGTAGGGGAACAGAAACTTTGCTGCTTTACCTTTCTTTGGTCTGAGGCTCGTGAATTGTCTGTCATGGTTTGTTTGCTCTTCCTCTTGGTGTCATTGGTAGGCCATGTCCTCTTGGTGTCTTGGTAGGCTATGAACCTCTTGGTGTCATTGGTAGGCTATGATCGTCTTGGTGTCATTGGTAGGCTATGATCTTCTTGGTGTCATTGGTAGGCTATGATCCTCATGGTGTCATTGGTAGGTTATGATCCTCTTGGCGTCAATGGTAGGCTATGGTCCTCTTGGTGTCTTTGGTAGGCTATGATCTTCTTCTTGGTGTTATAGGTAGGTTATGGTCCTCTTGGTGTCATTGGTAGGCTATGATCCTCTTGGTGTCATTGGTAGGTTATGATCGTCTTGGTGACATTGGTAGGCTATGATCCCCTTGGTGTCATTCGTAGACTATGATCCTTTTGATGTCATTGGTTGGCTATGATCCTTTTGGTGTTACTGATAGGCTATGATCCTCTTGGTGTCATTGGTAGTCTATCATCCTCTTGGTGCCATTGGTAGGCTATGATCCTTTTGGTGTCATTGTTAGGCTATGGTCCTCTTGGTGTCATTGGTAAGCTATGATCCTCTTGGTGTCATTGGTAGGCTATGTCATTGGTAAGCTACGATCTGTAATTGTGGCTATTTTTGGAAATCTATGCTTTTGATCTTTAGCCTTATTGTCTATGTGAATAGCATCAACTGTCCTCCACATGAAAAAAGTCGAAGACAGCTTATTACATAGTTTTAAATTTCAAGCCGTCAGGCGAGAAATGTAAAACAATGCAATAACCGATTTGTCACAATAATCCTTTTGGCCACATCTAACAGATGTCACGATGAGACTGACCAGAATATACACCAGTCATGTATACACCAGTCAAGGATATCACGTTTCATTTAATGGCTTATTGCGACAAACTCTGTTGTTTGGGAAAATCAGAGAAGTGTTACGAGTATCAATTTGTCGTCTGTGGAACCTGAGCGTAGAGCTAACAGTCAAACATTGTTTATATGACAGTTTGATAAAAAAAAATTATTATTTTGGCCACGCCATGCGAAAATGTCTCTGCGTGAATATGCGGTCAGCAAAGGCACAGATCAGACTGCGCATCCGCGCAGTCAGATCTCTGCCTTTGCTGTCCTCTAACAGAATTATTGGAAACTGTAGCATATATAAGTGAAGAACAAATGCCTAGATGATACTTTGCGCATGTGCAAGATGATCTGAATCTTCCACATTTTGTGTATGTTCAAAGGGAAGCTTTTGCTTGATGAGGCCCTATTTATCTAACACTAGAAATATCGTTGTAGCTATTAAAAATTCGGAAACAACTTTGTTCATTGTAGGACTGAGGGATTGGATACTTATTTTTATTTTTGTTTATTTATTATTATTATTTTTTTTTTTTTTTTTTTTTTTTTTTTTTTTTTTTTTTTTGGTATGACAACATCTCGAAAAGAAGGAATATAGTTTAACCTTTACAACTCTCTGGACAAATGTAGCAAATTCAACGCATGCTGTCTATAATGGTCTCTCTGTTCTTGTCCTTGGTGTCATTGGTTGGCTACGTTCTGTGATTGTCGCACTTCCTAGACATCTCCCATATTATTTTACAGAGCATTATCAATTTTGCCTTGCAATGGTTAGGCCCTTCACATCACGAAAGTTATATGAAAATTGTGATTGCTTCACGAAAACGTACCTATACAATGTTGACCCCCTTAAACCCCACTTTTATATAGTAAAACTGGGGTTTACATGGGTATACATTAATTTTCTAATTTTTGCTCAAAACATAGATTGTTGGTACTCGTTAGAACCGCCTCATCGAGGCGGTTCTAACGGGTACCCACAATTTATGTTTTAGGCAAAAATATGAATAATATCAAATTTTTTATCTGAAAAGTTTCATTTTTTTTTGTGTATGGTAAAATTCTCAATGTAGATGAATAGGCGTGTTTTCGTAATGAACATGCTGTCCACAGTATTAGCGTAGAGTTCTTATAGGCCTGCAGCATAAAGCTATTAAGAGGTGATCTGTTTCACGCAGACAATATTTTATAAATAATGGATATACACATGACACGATCACAATTCGTAGATAATGACTCTTTATTGATCATTTTGACTGTCAGTTTGTCAAAGGCTTAATGATTGAAAATTCTTGTAAATAGTTCATTACTTATCGCTACAAAATTTAAACGTTGTACAGTATTAGATGAACTGGTGGAGTTGTCTCAAATCTCTAAAGGCACTGCCTCTATGTGACTCAGTTGCCTGGTAGCGTTAAAAATCTGATCAGTCAGTCTCAAATGTCTCGAAAGTGATTAAAGCGAATTTTCAGTTTGGTCACTTTCGGGAGATTTGCGATTACTCCACCAGTTCTTCCATTTCAACTTTATAATAGTGCATGATATACAGTTATTGACAATTGAGGTATTGGATATGACGTGATATCCACCAGAGAATACCAACATTGACCGATACGATAGCCGAGGTCAATGTTGGTATTCAATGGTGGATATCAACGTCATATCAAACAATCAATAGTCAACAAGTGTTTTATCATATAGTTTGGCTTTCCTCTTGATAACCTAGGCATTAACAGTCAATAGCAGTCTCCATTATTATAAAAGATGCGCGCTTAGACATCGGCGTCATTTCTGGCGACGTCACTAAAAGTTATAATCTAATTTTAGAAACTAATACACACTGGAAGGCGCGCGCAAGCAAGTGTGTATCACGATCTAGGGACTTGGCTGAAGGCGGCTCCGAGCCAATACTCACTAATCGATTTTTAACTTAAAAAACAACCAGTGGGACACAGCATTTCCTAAAAGATTGCAAGTGCCCCAAGCGACATTCGGCTACCCACAGAGTGCCATGCGAAAACTCTGATTAGAATGTGCGGAGTTCAGAATCAGAGTTTTCGCATGGCACTCTGTGGGTAGCTGAGGAACCAAAGCGTTTTCATCAGACTCTAAGCCTTCGCTGGCTGCAAATGCAATATTGTCGCAAATACTGTGCCCCGAGTCATATAAAATTTGATCCTGTTTGAGAATGGTGAATCTACTTGGTTGTTAGTGACTCAAATACATCTCAAGGACACATTGTACTGAGTTTTGCCTCTTTTTCGGTCGATAGTTTACAACCGATCCATAGTTTACATACACAAAAAAATCTTTTATGTTGTTGTCCACTTGATTATCATCAACTAATGAAATCAGATCGCGCGTTTGTACGAAATCTTGGTAACGGTTATTTAAAGCCACGCTTTTTTTGTCACTGTGACGTCAGAGTGCTGTGAAAAGAGAGTTATTTGTAAAACCTGGACTGGGACATTGGCAAACAGTGCAGATCTAGATCAGACGCCGCAATCAGCGACGTCTGATCTGGACTTGCACTGTTTGCTTAAATTTAAGAAAGTTAAGTGTTAAATGAAACAAGTCCCTATTCATGATCATTGGCCCAGCCTACACTCAGAGACAATTGACACAACTGTGCTGTCAGTGCTTTGATTCAACTTGAGACAATTCGAATAGGTACACTAATAACACTAAGTATTGAGACAGACAGGATTGGACTAACAATGTAGACCCAGATCAAACGCCGCATGCTCTACATTGTTTGCAACTCATCCACAATGTTTGATACATCAACAGGTATGAGAATGGACCTTTTCAAAGTTTGGGAGAAGTATAGTAAATATTTAATGTGCCCCAATATTTAGGATAAACATGGTAGTTTTTGTTTTGTTGTTGTTGTTTTTACGGTACAGTTGAACTTCAATGGCTCGAACATCTTTGGGACATTAGAAATTTGTTCGAGACATGGGTGATTCTGATACTGAGGGTTAATCATAGGACTAGATCAGGAAGGAAATGAGGACAATTCAGGGATGTCTTTTCAATTCTCTATAAAATAAGGGTATGTTGAGTGTGCTCATTAGAATCGCCTCGATAAGGCGATTCAAATGAGTACAAACAACATACAATTTCGTGATAAGATTAGGAAACTTCGCTAAATATCCTGTAATATTTATTTTTCTTGAGCCATCAAAAGACTCTGCTAGGGACTCAAAAGCGAGTTCGGATCAGCCATGATAAACGGCTATCCCTGTTCGAGTCATTGCAGTTTAATAATAATTAAATCTCAGAGTAACACACAATCGCCTTACATCCTCACCCCCCATTAGTAAAGGGAGGCAGTTAACAGGTCTAAGAGTGGTTTCCCTTGAGGATGTATTGGTTTAAGGGGAATTGCTATACTTTCAGAGGAGCTAACTCTGTCAAATTGTTGTGCCTCCCTTCTGAAAAGGGATCTACACCAACGGAAAGAGAATGTTTCCCGTTCTATTGTTTAGTAGTAAAATACAGTTTTTGAACCAATACAAAAACACACCTATTCAAATATATTGAAAATTTCGCCACCAAAAACTGAAAATTTTCAGATAAAAAAACTCTGACATTTTTCAAATCTCTGCTCAAAACATAGATTGTGGGTACTCTAATGAGAACCCAAAATATATGTTTTGAGCAGAAATAAGAAAAATAGTGTATACCCTGTAAAGCCAAGTTTTACTATATAAAAGTGGGGTTTAAAGGGGGTCAAAGTTATATAGATATGCTTTCGTGATGCACCAAAGTTGTTTCCATTAAAAATAAATACCTTTACCATTACATCTCTCTCTCTCTCTCTCTCTCTCTCTCTCTCTCTCTCTCTCTCTCTCTCTCTCTCGTGAAAATATGACGTTAGGTTCAAGTGGTCTTCTTGTATCTAGTTATATAAACGCCGTTTCTGTTTTCGGTAAGCTGAGCATTGTGAGAAATCACATTGGCACATCCAACTGAACTTTATTAAACCCATTTATGCCAAGCTTCCCATGAAAGGGACACTGACAAACAGTACAGACCCGGATCAGGCGCCACAGAACGCAGTGTCTGATCAAGGCCTACACTGCTTGCATTAAATACAGGGATTTCTATAAAACATGGTAATAATAAAAACTACCCAGACACCCCTTATTTTGGAAATTGACCGGTCCGAAGACCATGGGTAGAAGAGTCCATGCGGCATGAATGGGTTAAACATTTTTATTTTATTTCTTTATCACCTAAATAAAGATAACAAGGACATCTAGCAATGTAAATTTGCTTACAAAATGACAGAAAATAAAGTTTCAGTTAACTACATTTATTTTTGTTGCAGTGGATCTCGTATGACTCATCATTACTGATAATGAAAACAACTTTTCTAAATGAACTTTTCAAAATGCATTTGCATATTATGCATATTTTACGTAATACATGTAAATGGCTACCGGTAGCAAGAGAGAGAATGATATCCTAGAGACAAAACTCCTATTGTTTCACTCTCAGTGCAGTAGTTTAAAACAGGGAAAGAATTTCAAATATATTTCAAATTGCACTGTCTGAATTTTTATGTCCTTGCATATTCATTTTAGTATACACTGTCATTAATCGGTCATTATAGCTGGCCATCTGCCTGACTTTTATTGCAGAAATGCGGCCTCCACTCCGCAGCTCACATATATAAAGCCTGATTATTGCATAAAAAGCCGTGCATTAACCGGCGAAAAGCCGTGTATTAACAAGGCAATTCACGCGCAGTTAATGCACGGCTACGCAACGTTCAATATGATCGTACCAGGGCCACAGATTTGCTGTCGTTGCGAGATGTGTACTGTCCGGCCTAGAACGAGCATAGTCCGCAGAAATTACGTTCGCGAGACATCGGTGAAAAGGCGAAACAAAATAGTGCAAGAAACAACGCAAAATGTAGTAAATGTTTTCAGTTTTTATGCAATAATAACGATCGAACATGTTTTTCAATGCATTAGCATTCGCCAGGTCCCTTGGGAGGTGTTGAAAACCGCGGCCTTCGGCCTCGGTTTTCAACACCTCCGATGGGACCTGGCAAATATTAATACATGAAAACCATGTTTGATCCTTATATTTAGTAATGTGTATTTGGAAGGCAACTGTACAACTCAAGATTCCTGTGCACATATGGTATAGGTAGCTCACAAGTGGTAATGCCAGCCTCGGTGGCTCAGTTGGATGCGCCGTCCGACTGGAGACCAGGAGGTCGCGGGTTCAACCCCCGCCGAGGTCGGCAACATTCTTTCGTGGAGATTGATCATGAAATATTTTCTACGGTCATTCTCTCCCTTGGAGATTGATCATGAAATATTTTCTACGGTCATTCTCTCCCTTCCGCTGATTCAAGAAGGCCAGTTGTCAGTTTCTGGCGAAAGAATGTGCACAATACTGGTTAACCGCTTAGAGGACTAAGCCTGCCCAGTAAACGTGTGGTTAGGTAAACTGACCGCGCTCGACATGAGCCCATTGGGTTGACTGGGCCGTAAAACCTCAACACAAACAAAAGCTTACAAGTAGATGTGGATTACACTATAGGGTTCCAGTTGAATGGTCAGATGTACGTTTTATTTCTAATAGTATTGTACCAAAAATGACTACAGTTCTTAATCATTAATATTGTCTTGTAGACCTAATGAGTTTCCAAAACTTATTAATTTGTGAAAAATGGCAAAAACTTACTGGCATATATCTCTATGTTAATAAACTTACCTGGAGTACTGGTTACAAGCCGGATCACTGAAAAATAAAAAACAGCATTGCTGTTGGGTATGTTAATGTTTGATGCAAACTATAATTTTCTGTGGAAAACGTAAATTTATACCATCAATTTTAGTCAAGCAGTTGGTTACATACCCTAAAAAAATCTATATTTTGTAAATATGTGCAGAAAATTTCATTTGCTTAAAGTGAATTCCAAATCTGGATAACTTTATTTTTCTACAAATATTACCCTTCCCTCCTTTATATTAGGTTGAAATACCGGACTTCTCTAAGACAAATATTTACAATATTGCTACTTCGGCCTCTTTATAGGATATGCAATTTCATCACGAAAACATGCCTATATAATTGTTACCCCCTTAAACCCCACTTTTATATAGTAAAACTGGGGTTTACAGGGGTATACATTATTTTTCATATTTCTGCTCAAAAGATAGATTGTGGGTACTCGTTAGAACCGCCTCATCGAGGCGGTTCTAGCGGGTACCCACAATCTATCTTTTGAGCAGAAATATGAAAAATATTAGAATTTTTTAGCTGAAAAACTTTCAGTTTTTGGTGGTGAAATTTTCAGTATATTTGAATAGGCGTGTTTTCGTAATGTCCTAAAGATACCAAATATAATGGTATGGAGAAATCATGACAGCTGGAAAACCCCGTTAAAAAAGACAGATTGCTACGTTACCGGCAGAGGTCCTTTCAGTTGTGAATTATAATTCCCAAAGGTGAAATCAATGCGTACATAATGCCTAGTACTCGTGTCATGTGAAAATGTGGCTTTGGTGTAAATGCGACACAATGTATATTGACATACTGGCCGTGCCTTGTACAGTTGTGGCTCTGATGTGTGTGCGGACATTGAAATACTAGATAAGGATGTATCCACGCAGTCTGATCAGTGCCTTCACTTATTTGAAATGCACTCGGCTAAGCATTAGCTCAAATTAAAAAGAAAATATAATGTACCCAAAATATTGATTTTGTTCTAATTTCTCCACGAAAACATATGTTGTCGGTACTCAATGTAAGCGACCCGCAGAGGTTATAAAACAACGAAATTAAACCAAAATGGAGCGGAACAGATTGAAACACAACGAAACGAAACGCACCGTTTGCAATTCGCACTCATGGTAAGTTCTCTTTTAGCATGGCTCAAATATCGTGTCAGTGTTCAATGTTCCTTGAATGGAATGATACACTTTAGTAGATGTTCAGCCAATTCTGAAAAGGGAGACATTTTTGCGACTTCCTGTTTGCTTTACTGCGCGCCATTTGTAAGCCCTTCTGTAAAAGGGTCTTCTCTAAAATGAAAGAATTTGCTCCCATGGGGAGCAAATTCTTTCCTTTTAGAGTAGACCCCTTTTCAGAAGGAATGAAAACACAGTTTTGACAGAGTTGTCTCGCTTAAGGTTGTAGCAGTTCTTCATAATCCTGGATTAGTCGAACACTTTCAGTTCAGTAGCAAATGGAACAGCGACCGGTAGTGAAAATGTAATAATGCAGCTAAAATGTAGTCTCAGACAGTCGGATATGTCTGGCGTTGTAGTGTTTGGTCGGTTTTCAAAAACATACTTTTCTTCTGTCGCATGTTGGCTAGCATTGATTTTGTTGTTAGTTTTCACTAGTACGAGTATATGTGCCGCCGAATCCTCAAGCTTCCTGCGCCATTTTAGGCGAGGGGTACATCTTTTACACCAGTACAGAACAGAACAGAATATATCTGTAATTGCGTGTTGTGCTAAGTGCAATTTGGACTCTACATGTCTGGCCGTTAGTTATAAGAAGGAAACGCAGCTGTGTGAATTGAACGAAAAGGGCACATGTCAGGTGAACTACAAATCTGTCGATGACAACACATGGGAAGTGTATATGACGCTGATGCGTAAGTACTCTTATTTTTTAACCCTGCAAGGTTTCGTGGGAGTAAACCCCCCAGTACACTACAACCTCTTTATAACACGGTTCGTTATAACACGGTTTTGGATATAACACGGTTCAAAGATGGATCCCAAAAATGTATAGATTATATTGAAAAATGACCATAATGTTCATAAACGGTCATTTTTTAATATAATCTATACATTTTTGTTTGGATATAATACGGTTGTTTAACTAACAGTTTATGCTATGGACCCTTACAATAGTGTTATAAAGAGGTCGTGGTATAGTATTTTTTAACTAATTGTCCCAAGGCGGTTCTTCTTTTGCTGTTCCTTATTCGTGCATCGAGGGTTTCATATGTGACTTGTTTTGTCATTGTTTGTTCATCTTTCATTCTTTTGGGCATCGGTAGTTATGGATCGTGATTGTGGCATTTCCAAGGCATAGTTAAGTACAGTCGACTCACGTTATCTCGAATTCCAAGGGACTCTCTGAACTACTTCGAGATATCCATATTTCGACATATCAGATTTGCAGAATTGAGGAAAAACTAATTCGATTAACCACATTTAACAAATATATGTGTAATTGGACTCTTGAAGTTAGTGATATATTGAAAATATTGTGGAAAAGAGGAGAAATTGCTCCTTAGGAGCAATTTCTCCTCTTTTCCACAATATTTTTACCTGTTGTTAGATTTTCATGTATAAACAGGGACCAGATTTTAAACGAGATAAGCGGTTATTCGAAATAAGCGAGGTCGAGATAGCGAGAGTCAACTATTTATTTGAACCAAATTTCAATTGCAGTTTTACCATCATAAAAGTTTAAAGGACCGTTATCTAATTAAAGACACTAGAAAGACTTGTAACACCATGACATCAAGACCTCTCACTTCTAAATTTGTGACTTCATACTTTTATTTTCAACACTTCTCATCTGCAGAATTTTACTGTTTACTTCTAGCTTCCCACGTCTGACTATTTACTTCAAACGTCATACTTCTAGCGTTCGACATTTTGCTTTCCTTTCCGCTTTGTTTCTTGTTTTAATTTATTAACATGTCACAAAAGGGCATATTAATCACTCAAGCGAGCAAACTTGATATAATAATGATGGTAAAATTTTCAGCAGATGAAATAATTTTCTTATTTACCCAGGAAACAGAATTTATCATTCCATGCTTTAGCGCAACCTGTCAATAGATAACTCATCAGTACAGGAATTGTTCATGTATAGATCAAAATATGAGCCAGCACATGACAAAACCGACAAAATAGCATTTGCGCCCAGCGAAGCCTCAGATCAGCCTGGGCATCCGCCCAATCTGTTCAGTCTCGCTGTCCGCTCAATGGGTAGCTAAGGACCCAAGCTTTCTTCATGCTAACATCGCTGACTGACAGACTGGGCGGATGACAAGGCTGACCTGAGTTTTCACTGGGTGTAAATGCTATTTGGTAGGTTATGTAATGCGCTGCCTCGTAAAACCTTGTCCGGTGATGTAAGGTTCTGTTTCCCAGCTGTACTATGCCGAATTGGAAATTGAAACCAGAACCACAGATCACCGAACAAGGTTATATTTATACCTGTATACGGATGCATTTGACAGTGAGTCTAGAAATAGCTTAAAACGTTTCTGTTCGGAAGAGGTAAGTCCCCAATTCCTGCTGTCCCTATCAAAGTCATATTTGCAATCATGATATATATGAGTCTTCACTGACCGTCTGAAGATGCTTTGAATTCTTGACTACACAAAAAGTTTTGTGAAGATTCTGATCAGACTGCGTGGATGTGCAGGCTAATCTGATATTTCTTTTGGCGAACAAGCAGTCTTATGGGAAATGCTATGCCCATCTCCTATTCAACAAAATGGTATAGTGGAGATCAAAAAAGTAAACTAAGAGCAAGTTATGCTTTCTATTAACAAATTGAATTACTTAATGGCCGCGTAGGAAAAAAAACAAAGCAATGAGAGTGCTGATTGGGGCACCTGCCTGAACTTCTATAGGCCTCCAGAACTGATTGAAATTTGTTTTGAAATTAGTCCTTTGCGGTACCCGATAGCCCCTTTCGGTCATTTCGGTCGAAAAGGTCCTTTTCGGTGTATAGTAGGATAGCGGCTCGAGTAACAGTTTTAACTCAACCCTATAGATTTGGCGCGTTTTGCTTGAATATTCATATTCATCCGCCGATATTGTACTACACAGTATGATTAAAACCTTATTGCTTCAAACGTTTGAAGTTCTGTTTGGTTTGTTTATTTATTCGCTATTAACAAGCATCAGAGTGTATTGGCCGGATATGTTTGAATGCAGAATTTTAGTGTTATCAGCGTTATAGGGAACTTTTTGTTAGGTCGTTATTAGGTTGGTAGCAACAGGAAAACGGATTGTCGAAATGTGATATATTAAATCTGGTGGCGGTTAAGCAGCCGCCCCTAGAAACGGTATAACAGACTAGGTACTAAGGTATATAGTCATTTAACAGGTCCTTTCAATTGTGTAGATGTTCAGCCAATTTCCCGAGATTTTCACGGAATATTTTCCGCTATCACTTTTGTAAGTCGCGTTTACAATCCTGCGCACGAAGCCCTTTCTGAATGGGATCAAAGGAAAGAAGTTGCTCTCCCCTGAGAGCAAATTCTTTCCTTTTAGAGTAGGCGCCTTATTAGAAGGGATGCAAAAACACGTTTGGCAGAGTTGCCTCCCCTAAAAACTATTTTCATTCCCTGTATTTCTTATTTTCGTTATATTTTGTAGAGACAGAGTCAAACACAGTGAACATCGCGGCTAACTATGCTGACGCGTCTCAGAGCTCAGAACATTCTAATTATCGACCAGCAGAACTGGCAGTGGATGGTAATTTTCACACAATCTCTGTAACTGATAGTACAGCCGAGGCCTGGTGGAGCTTGCGAATTTGCAAATATGGCGTCATAGCGAGGGTCAAGGTATGGAATCGTCGTGATTGTTGCGGTAAGTGTAAGGTCTCTAGTAATAGACGTTTATACAACTTCACATTAACGTAAATTCAACATTATCATATGTATGACTTTGCATCGTATCGACTATAATGCGACCTTGTATAAAAGTCATGACGTTGCTTTGATGTTAATGCGACGTTTCATAACGTCATGACGTTCCAGCGATGTAAGAATGATATTGTATAAGCATCATGACGTTGCATCGACTTTCATGCGACGTTGTGTAAACGTCATTAGGTTCAATTGACGCAAATGCGGCGTTATTTAAGTCATGACATTGCAGCGACGTTAATGCGACATTATATAAACGTCATAACATTGCATCGATTTAGATGCGATGTTGTGCAAACGTCATGTCGTTTCATCGACATTAATGCGACGATTAAATAACGTCATTATGTTGCATTGGCGATAATGTGACGTTTTATAAACGCCATGACATGTCATCGACGTTAATGCGACGTTTAATAAAGTAACATTGTTGCATGTAGTTGTGTAAATGCCATGACGTTGCATCGATGTATAAAAATTATGACTTTGCATAAAAGGTACGACATAATATCGACATAATGCGACGTTATATAAACGTCATGGCATTGTATTGATGTTCATGCGACGTTTTACAAACGCAATATCGTTGCATCGACGTTATTTCGACGTTTTTAATAATGTCATGAGCCTACGGGGAAAATTCCCAGGAAAGGCTAGACACACGAAGCAAATGTTCCGGAAGCATCGAAAGAAGAACCTATGAGGATCAAATAATGACAAGCAGTGACCGGTACCAAATTATATTTACGTATATCCAGGAAAAACCTTGAAAATCTTGAAGTACCACTTTCAAAACAGGAGCTACTCTTAAAGGAAAGAACTTGCTCCTTGTGGATACTCAAAATGTATGAATGCTGTCCAAGGACTCGGAATATACTAATACGACGGTATCAACGCTGCTCTGTTAATATATAAACTGCATGCATTTTTTTTTTTTTTTTTTTTTTTTTTTTTCTTGTTTCAGTTTTAGCCCTCGTAAAAGTTATTTTCGTAAACAACGGATGCTACATAATATAAATATAAGTAATAAAGGCAATTTATTTAATATTCACTGAAGTATGCACAACATAAGATTGCCAGCAAAGCTTAAATGAAACTCTTCGGGGTCCATTTACTTTACCCGTGAGTTGGTATTGTTAATACTTCAATGAAAGTCGGAAAATATCTTCACCTTAATTATCTCGAAAATTCAGTAATATGTAATTAAGGCACTACCATTTAGCATGTTTGGGGCGACGCTCCACTGTGCAACCTTCCATAACGGTAAGGGAAATGGAGAGACATTCATGGGAGACAATTCTGTCAGAATTATCTTGTCATCTGAAGTGCTTTCAGAAGTGCTTTTGGTGTGCAGGGAAGCAACAAGAGATAACGTTGTACAACATGGCACATGGCAGAGAATCTGCCATGTGTCTAGAGAATCTGCCATGTGTCTACCCAAGTCCTGTTAAAGCGCCAAGAGTGATGATAATGTTTCGTGACATGTTGAAGACTCATGTTCGTTTCAGGAGACCAACTAAGCCCGTTTGACGTCACCGTAGATGACCAGTTTTGCGGACATGTTAGTACGACCATCGCACTTGGTGCAGTTGCAGAAATAACCTGTGAAGAACCTCTATTAGGAAGTCTATTGAAGATACAACGAACGGTCAAAGGACATCTAAATATTGCTGAAGTTCAAGTGTTTTCTTCTTGACAGTTTTATATATAGACAGTATACTGTTCTTTAAACACCAATCAGAAAGATGTTTTGGGGTTCAGGCCCAGAGGTTATAAAACTTTTTTCATGCTCAACTCAGCTGAGCATGAAATTTTCTCTGCTAATAAATATGAAAATGCCAACAGTAGTTGGCATGTTCATATTTATTAGCAGAGAAATTTTCATGCTCAGCTATATTTAGCAAGAAAAAAGGTATTGTTAGTTATTTGAGATTTGTTAGCATGAAAAAGTTCATGCTCAGCTGAGTTGAGCAGGAAAAAAAGTTTTATAACCTCGGGGCCTGATTGAACATATTTTATTAGACGTCATCTGGCTTTTTGTGTCTATGTCTTAGTTTCAAATTTTACCTTAAATTAAATTTATGCCATTTATTTGTCTGACCTAAGCGATTTCTATAGTAAAGTTATATGTTTAGATGTTTTTATTTAAAATTTTTGTTCATTTTTCTTTGCTGTTAGTTTTATTACTTAATGTTTTATGATTATGACGATATTGTACAAATTTCAGAAAAAAAATAAACATGCAGAACTTGCTAAAAAATCCTTTCTTCCGTTAACCTACCCTACTGATTTTTGCACACTTTGCATCCTTTTTACTGTGGGCGAAATTTGAAAATATTTTACAAATAAATTAATATTTTTTACAGCTAATGACTTCAAAAAAATTGTGCATAGATTTTATTTTGGTTTTATTTAAGTGGATTATCAAGCAGGATTATAAGTCACTGGAGACTAGAGTCAGTTTACAGAATAGCCTGCTCGCATTGTACCAAGTTATTTTTGCCTGATAAGTTCGTATAAATGCTCAGGTTGATTACAACATTTATTGTGTATATTTGCCATAACTTATTCCTGTCTATCTGTCTGCCTCTCTCTGTCTGTCTCTGTTTCTCTCTCTCTCTCTCTCTCTCTCTCTCTCTCTCTCTCTCTCTCTCTCTCTCGTGTTTTTTTTTTTTTGTTTTTGTTTTTTTGTTTTTTCGACATTTTACCAGCAGGCAACTCGTATGACTTCCTCTTTGCTTCAAAGTCCCTTCTTTCTCTCTATGTCATTATTTTGTTTTCTTCAATTTAAATTCATGTAAATAAAAGAAGTGAGCACAAATGAAACGTTTCGCCAGTTACAGGTAAATCAATAATTTTCAGTATAAATTGTATTAACCCTAAAAGCATTAATCGCAACTACAGCAGACAACACTTTGAAATATTTATTTTCGAAGAGAAAATAAAACTTGATTTTTCATGTGAATCGTCTGTAGGCAGACGATTCACATGAAAAGCAATGTCTTATTTCAACACTTTTTATTCTCTCAAGATTTATAAAATCAGTTTCAGAATGTCGACACTACATGTATAAATTTGCTCAAGACTTTTAGGGTTAAGTGAATCAATATGAAAATTCAATTTCAGCTATATTTACATAAGAAAACAAACAATACCAGATATTAAAATGTTTTAATGTGTTAATGTTTTAACACGCCCCAATAGGTTAAAATACTTTGTCATGAAAAACTGATAATGAAGTTTGTAGAAATCATATGTACCGTGTCATGGCAAAATCTATCTTAGCCATCGTTTATTCCTGGGCGCCTGAGTCTCAGGACAAGCGTTTGCGCCTGTGTGACTTAGATGAGGTAACACGAAATGCCCACAATAGAGTGTGTCTAAATACCCCAATGCACCCAAAGGCAAACCTTGACAAACTATTGACTTCATTCCGGATGTCCACAATGACAAGAAGTGTACATTTTGTTTTAGCTCTTTGAAAACATCACAACATGGTTGATATCATCAAAAGCTGGTTTTTAAGCTTTTTAAAAAGCTAACCTTGTATTAGTTTGTGAAATGCTTCCTGTGGAGCATCAGGAAGTATGGTCTGCACATGCGCAGCCCACTGATTTAAAAATTAAGGAGAACAGATATATTTTCAGGGGCGATAACTTTGTTAAAATTTTGTCTACATTTAAAAAGGGGGCGAATTTTTGTTCCTTATAGAGCCGACCCCTTTTCAGAAGTGGATTAGTGTCACAAAAGGCGTCTCCCATATAAGAAATTGCGGTTACATCTCTAATTGAACTCCTCCCTCAAAGTCATGGAAAACAACTGACGACACTATTTTAGTGCGCGGACACTTGCACTGTTCGCCAAACCTTGAATATACTTTTTATCGTGAGGATCTGTTTTCACTTCTACGACATGATTCCAGAAATAGCTATCATGGCTATATGCGATCAGCGAACAGTCAGTGCCTTCTCTGTTCACCAGTATATCAACCGTAGCCATTGATTCCATGAGAGGAAGGTCCTAATAAGACTGCGAGGATGCAATGGTCAATTGTATGCGTTACCAGTTTAAAGCTCCCCCCGCCCCCCCCCCCCCGACCCCCAACCCCACCCATCCAGCCCACCACACGCGCCAGTGTTCCTACAGACTTTTCCAACCCATCAGACACACACACCGTTGAAACAACGTCGATTCAACGTTGAATCAACATTGAATCGACGTTGTTTCAACGATATGTGCCCGCTGGGAAGGCGTTTCTTCTGTTGCAGATCTTTGTGCGTCGGTGTTTTCAAATGCAGTGTCTGTTTTGTCATTATTTGTGCCTCGCTTTGCCTTCTGTTGATGCCTTGGGTAGCTTGTGCTTCGTGACTGTGCCACAGGGAGCAAATTCTTTCTTTTTCCAGAGAACCCCTTTTCAGAAAGGAGCAAAACAGTTTTGACAGAATTTTATCCCTGGAAGGGTTTCAGTTTCCCTAAAATCAGCTACAACAGCCATCTCTACACATCAGCTTCTGGTATCACTTCCCAAGGGTTGTTACTAAAGAAGGTATTCACTATACAATAAAATTCCGCTGTTAAGACCACCTTTGGTACTGCCGGAAAGTGGTCTTATTAGCGGGATGGTCTTAATATTGAATGTAGAACATAGTTCCAGGTGGGGTCTTTTTTCAGTCAAAAAAGTGCTGATAATTTCATATTTCTCTACAAAAAATCTATTTTGGTACTCCTCGCTGAGGCGCTTCTAATGAGTACCACAAAATATTATTTTGTGGTGAAGGAAAAAGTATTATACGGATATCCGCTCTTATCTGTAGCTATGTAGAATAACAAAAATAAAACAATTTGGGACTGGCAAAAGCTGATCGTAATAGCGGAGTGGTCTTATTCTCGAGTGGTCTTAATAGCGCAGTGGTCTTATTTTCGAGTGGTCTTAATAGCGGAGGTCTTATTTTTGAGTGGTCTTAATAGCGGAGTGGTCTTATTTTCGAGTGGTCTTAATAGCGGAGTGGTCTTATTTTTGAGTGGTCTTAATAGCGGAGTGGTCTTATTTTCGAATGGTCTTAATAGCGAAGTGGTCTTATTTTCGAGTGATCTTAATAGCGAAGGGGTCTTATTTTTGAGTGGTTTTAATTGCAGAATGGTCTTATTTTCGAGTGGATTTAATAGCGAAGTTGTCTTATTTTCGAATAATCTTAATAGCGGTGGTCTTTTTTCGAGTGGTCTTAATAACGAAGTTGTCTTATTTTGGAGTGGTTTTAATAGCAGTGGTCTTATTTTCGAGTGTTCTTAATAGAGGAGTGGTCTTTTTCCATAGGTCATAATAGTTGAATGGTCTTATTTTCCATAGGTCTTAATAGCGGTGGTCTTATTTTCGAGTGGTCTTAACAGCGGAGTAGTCTTATTTTCGAGTGGTCTTAATAGTGGAGTGGTCTTATTTTCCAGTGGTCCTAATAGCGAAGTGGTCTTAATTTCGAGTGGTCTTAATAGCGAAGTGGTCTTATTTTCGAGTGGTCTTAATAGCGGAGTGGTCTTATTTTCGATTGGTCTTTATAGCAAAGTGGTCTTATTTTCGAGTGGTCTTAATAGCGAAGTGGTCTTATTTTCGAGTGGTTTTAATAGCGGAATTTTAATGTATATATACGTGTACAAGCAGCTATCTTTTCACCTTCTGTAATATTCAGCTTCATTATAAACCTGATCCGCAGTTATTATAAAAAAAAAAAACAAATTGGTTCACTGTGTCATATTTTACGCATCACAATTTTATCTAATCTTAAATGGACATAATGGTTAGATATAAACTGCTGCAAACTGATAACAAGTGAGGTGGTTTATGCATTTGCCTTTATTAATCGGACAGAATATACATACACAAAGAGTGTAAACCCTGAACAAAATGCTCCAAAGGAGCAGTTTGATCTGGGTCTACACTGTTTGACATTCATCAAGCGCTTTTAGACACATCATCAGACGGCCGTGTTTATCATCGACTTTTCTACGCTAAGAATTTACGGACCCATTTATCTGGAGCACTCCTGGTAACCAGTGCACAGCAAAAAGACGGTAATGCGCATGCTCCATGCGAGACTATTGACATACTATTCGTGTAACTGGAGTTCTTATGGTAATGGGGATAATGGAAGAATCATAAAAGAAAACTATGGAGCGGACGTCTCCAAATATTAAAATTGCAACCGTAGAATGTTGTCAGCGTGCCAAACGTGGAACCCGTGGCGCTTTTGCTGGAAGATTGCTAACCCTTGTTGTAGGATGTTTAGCAATGGGCATTTCCGGATCAATATTTGCTTTTGGAGCATACTCAAATGCGGTGAAGGCAACATTCAAATATACACAATCAGAAAGTGAGTATAATCTGTTTATTTTGATTTGAAGTTTTATGACCCTGTCAATACTGTCAAGGTCATGTCGAGATGGCCAGACCCTGTCAACACTGTCAAGGTCATGTCGAGACGGCCAGACCCTGTCAACACTGTCAAGGTCATGTCGAGACAGCCAGACCCTGTCAACACTGTCAAGGTCATGTCGAGACAGCCAGACCCTGTCAAGGTCATGTCGAGACGGCCAGACCCTGTCAACACTGTCAAGGTCATGTCGAGACGGCCAGACCCTGTCAACACTGTCAAGGTCATGTCGAGACAGCCAGACCCTGTCAACACTGTCAAGGTCATGTCGAGACAGCCAGACCCTGTCAACACTGTCAAGGTCATGTCGAGACGGCCAGACCCTGTCAACACTGTCAAGGTCATGTCGAGCCGACCAGATCCTGTCAACACTGTCAAGGTCATGTCGAGCCGGCCAGACCCTGTCAACACTGTCAAGGTCATGTCGAGACAGCCAGACCCTGTCAACACTGTCAAGGTCATGTCGAGACGGCCAGACCCTGTCAACACTGTCAAGGTCATGTCGAGCCGACCAGACCCTGTCAACACTGTCAAGGTCATGTCGAGCCGACCAGTTAACTTAAGACACTTTACCCGGACAAGCTTAGTCCTCTAAGCTGTTAACCAGTACTTTGTGCAATACTTTCGTCAGTAAGTGACAAGCGGAAGAGTGATCATGGAAACCATTTCATAATCAATCTCTACAAACATTATGTGGCAGAGCTGGGATTCGTACTTTCGATCCATGGATCTGCAGTCAGACACGCTACCGACTGGGCTATGGAGCTATGGAGCCCTGCAAAATTGAGGATTAAATATTATAATAGCTATGAATTTTGGGAGTAATATCAACAAGATTTTCACCTATTAATGCTTAACATCCCAAAAATATTGGCAAACAGTGTAGACCCAGATTAGATCCCACAGAATCTTTGCCTGTTCTGTTTGCCATAACATCACCGATTTAAAACTACAGAAGCAATTAAAGAGACTTGACCCCGAGGTAATAAAACTTTTTTTCGTGCTGAGCATGAAATTTGTCCTGCAAGTAAATCTCAAATTATAAATAATTGCAAATTCTTTCTTGCTAAACATAGCTGAGCATGACAATTTATCTGCTAATAAACATGAAAAAGCCAGTTATTGTTGGTATTTTCATATCTATTAGCAGAGAAAATTTCATTGAGCACGAAAAATGTTTCAAACCTCGGGGCTTGGATACACATGGTTCATTTTCTGTATTTTTTTTCAAGGGAGACAAAATTTTGTGACTTTCTGTTTGCTTGTCTGCACACCAAGTCCGTTCTGAAAGGAAGCAGAAAAGAATTGGCTCCATTAGGGAGCAGTTGTTTCCCTTTAGAGATCATCGCTCTTCAGAAGTGGGGTGGTTGGGGTGTTGCAATACACTTTTGATAAAATTGCTATCTCTCCGGATATATGCACAATAAAAATTCGGCAAAGTCAGAATAGTTTTATCCGGAAGTGGTATATGTTCTGCGGACCTCTCCCGGAAGTCCGACTCAAACATCCGGCGAAATACAGGGGAACACAAAGCCAATATCTCTTAGTTTAGTTTAAACATATTTTATTGCATCTAAACAAGCAATAGGGTCGGGCCACAAGTTCTGCCAACATTAGTTACGGCCCTCCCCTAACAGAACTTCATTACAGCAATATTCAGACACATGATAATGGCAAAGTAAACATGTAAGCACTACAAAAATACAAAAAGGTGATGGAGTGAAAGGTATAATAATGTAAATAATATACAAATCAAATAAATAATAAGATAATGGAATGGAATGTCATAAGATGAATTGTCATACTGGCCTTAGTGAACAGCAGCCTAATCGGTGAACCTTCTGGTGTCCTTGATAAAAGTTTGGATGGCTTTGAAAATAGTAACATTTTCTTCTGGTGTGAGATTTTCATTTCCAAACAAAAGTTTATTAACATTTAGTGGGTTGAAATTCCTCGTTGACCGAAACAGTGCAATTCGTTCATTGATAAAGTGTGAGCATCTAAAGAAATAATGCTTTGCATCTTCAACTTCTTCAGAACAGCTGCATGTAGGACTTGGTGACAGATGATTAATATATAGATCATAAGATAAATTACTACAGTTGTTTCTAATTCTTGCATGTAGGACTGAGATGTATCTACTACCAACTTTGTAGTATGTTGGAACTATTGAATTATTTTGTGTTTTTTTCAACTGATACTTAAAGCTAGACAAAGACGGTGAATTACGTAATTCTATGTCAAGCGAATTCCATGCCGAAATAGACGAAGGAATACATGATTTTCGGGAAATTTCTGTCCTGCAAAAGGGAACAGTAATATTGTTATTATTTCGTAAATTATAGGCATTTGTTTCTCCAACAAGCGGAGGAATTAAATCAGACACATATGAAGGAACAAGACCATTAACTGATTTATACATGAAGATAAGTTTCTGCTGCTTCCGTCTTTCGATAAGTGACACCCACCCACTCTCTTTGTAATATCTCTTTCGAAGCATGAAGCTCTCTGTTCTCTATCACAAACACAACACTCGAGGCTACGCCGTCCTTAGTGTAGAATCGTTTTTCGTGTCTCATTCTGTTGAACTTAAGCGTAAATACTGCCCTTTGATCTCCTCGAATTCTTTTCTCAGATAAATTTTAATATTCAATACCCTATACTTGCCACTTTATTTATGTTTTGCGTCTATTTATCCTTTGGTCATTCAGTTCGCAAAAACCGAAGACAAGAAAGATATATATATATATATATATATATATATATGTATATATATATATATATATATATATATATATATATATATATATATATATATATATATATATATATATATGTATATATATATATATATATATATATATATATATATATATCTGTTCGTGCCTGTGTATGGCGTATTTGCATCCGTGTTTTTATTAAGTGTTATTGCTTCTTCCAGTTGAAGTCATCGCCTCTTTAGGAAATTTTGGAATTGACACGGCTTTTATAGCTGGTGTGTTGTGCGAAAAAGTCGGTGCAAGAGTTACGGTTCTTTGTGGACTTCTTCTCTCTGTAGCTGGTTCCTTGTTGTTATGGAGCACAACGTTAATGACTGAATTTTATCAGAGCCATGTTTTTCTGCAATACATTTATTTCTTCATGGGAGGTAGGAGTTGTTTCTTTTTTCTTATATTGGAGATAGTGTTATCATCATTAGTTATTTGTTATCGGGTCGATTTTGTTTACAATCGAGCCATAGTATACAAACGTCATAATTTCCTTCAGGTAATTGTCCACGTGATTATCATTGACCAATGTAATCAAACCGCACGTTAGACGAAATCCAGGTAACGTTATTTATGGCCGCGCTATTCTTATCCCATGTAGATGTTTTCATGCTAAAAACTAAAAATAAAAAAATAATTAGCCGCTATGTCAAAAAAACATACTACGAACATGTATGCCCTGCGAAGATTCAGATCAGCCTGCGCATTCGCGCAGTCTGATCAGAATCTTCACTGGGCGCATTTTGAATAGTTATGGATGCAATTTATTCTTAAGCGGACAATGAAGTATCTGATCAAACTGCGCGGATGCGCAGGCTGATTCATCACGAAAACATACCTATATAATTTTGACCCCCTTAAACCCCACTTTTATATAGTAAAACTTGGGTTTACAGGGGTATACATTATTTTTCTTATTTTTGCTGAAAACATAGATTGTGGGTACTCGTTAGAACCGCCTCAGCGAGGCGGTTCTAACGAGTATCCACAATCTATGTTTTCAGCAGAAATGCTGAGGCGGTTCTAACGAGTACCCACAATCTATGTTTTCAGCAGAAATATGAAAAATATCAGAATATTTTATCTGAAAATTTTCATTTTTTTGGTAGTAAAATTTTCAATGTATTTGAATAGGCGTGTCTTCGTAATGAACCTTATATTGAGTACATGTAAGAAGGTACATTTTCTTACGTTACGGCCCAAATATGATGTTGAATCTTTGATGGATCAGTCTGTGTATAGTATATTTCTACATCTGTTTCAGGGTTTGCAGCTATATTTTTGTACATGCCATCGCTGATAACAAATATGGCAAATTTCAGTCCCAGACACCGCGGCAAGGTAATTGGAATTCTCGACGCCGCCTTCAGTGCGGGACCTGCTTTGATGGCCCTCATCTATGGTGTGTATTTCACTGATGGTCACGTGACGGATGAACAAAATCAAGATTTGAAAGGATTTTACTTAATGAGTGCTGTTCTGTTTGGAATTATAGCGCTACTAGAAGTTTTGTTCTTGAAACAATACAATTTTCCAGTGGATGAGGATTCAAACAAGCAAGTGAATGACGTAATATCTAAAACCGCGGATGAATACAAAACCATTCATTGTGATTTGACCGGATGCTCTCTTTTGACGAACTTTAACTTCCATTTCCTGTTGTGGTCCTTTCTTTTTTGTGCCGGACAACAGCTTATGTTCCAGAATAATATAACAGTCTATTTGAAATCGTACAGTTTGGAACACCACAGCACGTTATTTACTACATTAAATCCCATATTCGGTGTAATTTCAAAATTCTTCGTTGGATTTTTTTCTGACGCAATACTTCATAAAGTGCCAAGAATAACTGTTTTGTTCACGTTCAATGTATTTCAAACAGCTGTGCTGATAGTTTGTATATTTTGGTCAAATTATTTAGGAGTCCTTGTGCTAGCTTTGGTTGGAATAAGCTTTACAAATGGGGCTGTTTGGAGTTTAACTCCAATCATACTGAGTGAATTCTACGGAATGAAATATTTCGGTCGGAACTGGGGGATAGTTATGTTTGGCAATGGATTTGGTGGTCTGCTAATTCAGACAATTTATGGCAAGGTATATGATGCCGGTATCGGTTTTGTGGGACGTAGATATTGTTATGGATTACACTGCTTCACTTGGAGTTTTGTAATGGCGGCGGTGTTAAGTTTCTGTGCGACCTTATTTAACGCTGCTATACTGGAAAGTGAACTTTTAAAATATAAACGTAATAGATATGCCCAAATAAAGTAAATTGTACACTTAAAGTGTTATTGCTTTTTGCTGTTTTATTCATTTATTTGTTTATTAATTAATTAATTAATTAATTAATCTATTTATTTATTTATTTATTTATTTATTTATTTATTTATTTATTTATTTATTTATTTATTCATCTCCTTTTAGAGGACTGGATAAACTTGGCACATTTTCCGCTTGTTTACAATGAAACAGTTCTTGGAACTAGTTTTCGCTTTCCAGCATACCAAACCCCTTTTGAAAAGGGATCTACTCTAGAAGAAAGAGAAGTTTTCCAAGTAAACTCCTTCTTTTGTAGTTGCTCTGTATTATGAAGTATGCAAAACAGATTTGACAGAGTTACCTTTTATTTTTATTATTATAAGTAGTAGTAGTAGTAGTAGTATTTTTATTATTAGTACAGTGAATACTCGTTATAACGACAGCATTTGTTCCCAAAAATGTTGCCATTAAAATGAATTTCTTATTGTAAAGAATCCTTAATGGACAGAATGATATGTAAGAAAGGCCTTGATTTATTCTTATTTACTCATAGAACATACGTTTTGGATATTTGTTAGAATCGCCTCAGTGAGGCAATTCTAACAAATATCCCAAACACATGTTGCTTGAAGTTTTAATACAATATTCTTGCATACTTTCTCATTAACTGTCACCTCCTGAGCGAAGGTTTCGTAACATTCAAATTGTCATTATAACGAATTTTGTCGTTGTATCGAGTGTCGGTGGGTTGACTGTAGAAGTATTAGTATAAATATTATTGTTGTTGTTGTTTTTGTTACTAGAGTTAGGTGTAAAATTAAGAGAGACGGATATACTTTGGCTATCAGGGGAGACACCTCTGTCAAAACTGTCAATCAATGCCGTCTGACAAGGGATTCTCTATCTCGTTGGAAGCAAATTCTTCCTTTTTAGAGTGGACCCTTTCAGAAGGGACCTGATTTGCGGGAAAGCAAACAGAAAGTCACAAAAGTTAACTAACTTATAACAAAGTACAGCATAATCTATCAAGTTTTAAGTTTCCTTAAAAGACATAAATATAAGATGTGGTGCGGTCATTAGTCCTAACACTGATAAGAGACCGGGAAAAACAAAAGCTAGAACACTGACAATAAACAATTGACAAGTAGAGGCTCAGTAGGGGAATGTAGTACTGGCTTATTTATCTGTTCCATGGGTAATATCATATGCACACATCAATAGTCCTACAAAATTTACTACCCTTCAGAAAGCCTCTTTACACCCCAGCTGGGATCTCATAATCGCTTCCCTATGACATGTCTTTCATCGCTTTTGCAGAGAGCCTATGTATGGACAATAAAATCATAAGCGAGTGGTACCACCTTTTGTCTTATTTTAGCTTTAAATTCCCTGTAATGCCACTCTAATTCTAGTTTGCTTTTACATAGTCATTATTCTTAAATGCGTTTTGTATCTTGATAAGAACACATTGTAATTTGAGTGTGTGAAGTTGGCTTGGGATTCCTAACTTGGAATATCGAGTTTGCCCAAACATAACCGTTACTTTACTATACTTTACTACTACGGAATAAATCGAATACCAAACTCCATACTTCAAACTCCAAGCCAACGTCATACACTTTTGTAATTTTCGTATTTCATTTACATGTTCGCTGTAGCTATTTTTTGTATGTTTTATCCTGTTTTTTGGCTTATTGTTGGACTTGATGGGTGCTATCTGGCATTGTGTTCATCTCGTTGGGGAAGAGGGGATTAGTTGCTTTGCAATACGTTGGTTTGTATAGCGCACGCGCAGTCCGTACATATAGTTGTTTGTTTACTCTTCATCTTGGTGTCACTGAAGGGCTACATGTATGTCATGTCATGTGATTGTAGTCACATGACATGACAATGAACAATATAAACATTTAAGCTTTTGTTGAGGATACATTTTGAAATGATAAATGAAAATCAAACTCGGGATTTTTTATGTTTATTTGTTGTAAAGTACTCGTATTATGCAATGACAAGGAAGCCACAATGAACCGAACACTGATGGCTCGTTTACTATGGCTGTTTCAAACTCGTTCTAGAGTCCTAGGGCAATGTTCTCATTACTCTAGCTATCACTATATTAAGGATAATTCAGGGAGATTTTTTGTTTTAACTGGGAAATGTGTATTGTGTATACTCATTAGAATCGCCTCGATGAGGCGATTCTAATGAGTGTACACGAAATACTTTTTAAATGGAAGATCGAAACGAAACCTTAATGACTCAAACACAGATGACCCGTTTACTGGCTCTTTCGAACTCGTTCTAGTGTCCCTTGGGAAACTTTCTCATAACTCTAGCTATCAATATATTTAGGATAACATAAGGAGATTTTTCTTATTTTAACTGGGAAATGCATATTGTGTGCACTCATTAGAATCGCCTCGATGAGGCGATTCTAATTAGTGCACACAATAAACCCTTTTTAATTTAAGATTGAAAAGACGATCTTGAATCGTCTCCATTATGCCTCCTGACCTGGCGCTATTAACCCTCAGTGGCTCGAACTAACTCTCTCTCGAACAAATTTTCATGATCCCAAAGGTTCGAGTTATTCAAGTTTTACTGCATTTCTTTACATCAGAAATGAAACAAAGTACAACACAAGGAACTACAATTTACGAAAAT
The DNA here is from genome assembly GCA_964016985.1 of Anodontia alba. NCBI lineage: Eukaryota > Metazoa > Mollusca > Bivalvia > Lucinida > Lucinidae > Anodontia > Anodontia alba. The sequence continues at coordinate 69,461,588 of OZ024835.1, forward strand.
GTACCCAATGGCACATATATAACCTCAATGACTTGAACACCGATCACTCGTTTACCGTGGCTAATTCGAACTCGTTTTTGAGTCCCTAGGAAATTCTTCCGACAGCTCAAGAAAACAAATATTTAGGGATATTTTAGGGAAATTTTCTTATTTTATCATGTAAATGTATGTTATGTGTACTCATTAGAATCGCCTCGACTATGCGATTTAATGACTACACTCAACCTACCATTATTTAACAGATCGAAAAGACATCCATATATTATTCTCCTAACCTGGCGCTATGGTTAAACCACAGTGGCTCGAACTACCCATTTCTAGAACAAATTTCCATGGTAACAAAGATGTTCGAGCCATTGAAGTTCAACAACTACATGTGCTGCCAGCATATATTCAGATCAGCCTGTGTGTATGGATAAGTCTGATCAGTGTCTTCGGTCGGTACTCTATGGATAGCCAAGGATAAAACAGATTCAAAACGAAGGGAATTCACTGGAAGCAAGAAAAAGCTCAGACGAAAATAGCAGATTTGGTTCAGATTAGAACTAACCAGATAGCATTTTTTATAAATCTACAGCGGACCGTTATCAGCCCGTCAGCTACCCTGACGGGCCTGACGGGCTGATAGCGGCCCGCTGTAGATTTATAAAGAATGTTTACTGGGTAGGCGAGGTTTCGATCGTGAAAAAAACTAGTCAACTGATGCAGGTCTGTTCCTCTGTTACAGATCTTCTTTGTTTCTATGTCGGTTATTGCAACTATGTCGTTGTGTCTTTTTATTGGTTGCTTTTTCATCTCTTTTCCTTTCATTGCCTCCAAAAAGCTCATTTATACAGACGACTCTCGTTATCTCGACTTCGCCTTTCTCGAATAACCGCTTATCTAAAAATGAAAATCTGGTCCCTGTTTTAGCATAGAAATCTAAGAACTGGTGACAAAATATTGCCCAGTCCAGGTTTTACATATAACCCTCTTTACACGCCACTCTGACGTCATAGCGACATAGCGCCATTATAAACAACAACAACGCGCGTTTTGATTTCATTGGTTAATGATAATCACGTGGACAGGAACCTTAAAGAAATTTTGGTGTATTTATTAAAGGATCGACTGTAAACGATCGATCAAAAATCAAACATGCTGATACTCAGAAAAGCCCACAATCCCGAAACATGCTGATACTCAGAAAAGGTTACAATGCCGACACAGCCTTTTCAAAGGTACCGGCTTATAGTTAAGCTACATGGAATGACATCATAAAACAGAACCAGGCCCCGAGGTTATAAAACTTTTTTCATGCTCAACTCAGCTGAGCATGAAATTTTCTCTGCTAATAAATATGAAAATGCCACAACTATAGTAGGCATTTTCATATTAATTAGAAGAGAAATCTTCATGCTTTGAGATTTATTAGCAAATAAAATTTCATGCTCAGCTGAGTTGAGCATGAAAAAAGTTTTATAACCTCGGGGCCTGGAGGTACAAAACGAAGATAGAAGAGACAAAAAAAGAGAGGAATTACAAGAGAAGTACTTGGAATGGTTAACGGTAAAACTGCTACAATTTTATCAGTACAGACCTACAACTCTGATTAAGAAAACATGTATTTCCATTGAGCCCAATTGTAACAGTGATTTCTAAGAAACTGCTCTGCGATATCAAACATGTACTGATGTTTAAACACTTTCTTCCCTGAGTTTCAGAGGTGAACTCTTCCTTCTAAGAATTCAGACATTTCCATTGTTGCAACTACGGGTGTCAGTCAAACATCATTACGAAAACACGCCTATTCAAATATACTGAAAATTTTACCGTCAAAAAAAAATGAAAATTTTCAGATAAAAATTCTGATATTTTTCATATTTCTGCTCAAAACATAGATTGTGGGTACTCGATGAGCGGTTCTAACGAGTACCCGCAATCTACGTTTTTGAGCAGAAATAAGAAAAATAATATACATTGTATATCCCTGTAAACCCCGGTTTTACTATACAAAAGTGGGGTTTAAGGGGGTCAACATTATATAAGCATGTTTTCGTGATGAAAACTGGCAAACAATAGAAATCCTGATGATGTCTCATCTGGATCTACACTGTTTGCAATACAGTAAAACTTCAATGACTCGAACACTGATGGCTCGTATACCATGGCTGATTCGAACTCATTTTTGTGTCCCAGGGATATTCTTCCAATGGCTTAAGAAAACAAATCTTTAGGGACATTCATCACGAAAACAGCCTATATAATTTTGACCCATCTTAAACCCCACTTTTATATAGTAAAACTGGGGTTTACAGGGGTATACATTATGTTCCTTATTTTGCTAAAAACATAGATTGAGGGTAATCACTAGAACCGCCTCGCTGAGGCGGTTCTAATGAACACCAAGAATCTATATTTTGAGAAGATATATGAAAAAATATCAGAATTTTTTATCTGAAAATTTTCCTTTTTAGGTTGTAAAACTTTCAATATATTTGAAAAGCCGTGTTTTCGTAACGTTAGGGACACCATCTTACTTATTTTGAAAATTTATGTCGTGCGTACGCATTAGAATTGCTGTATCGATACTATTCTAATGAGAACTCTCAACAAAGCTTTCTATATTATAAGAGATCGAAAAGGCATCCCTGAATTATCCCCATCTGCCTCCTGACCTGGCGCTATGATTATAGTGATCAAACATGGTTTTTCATGCATTAACATTCGCTAGGTCCCGTGGGAGGTGTTGAAAACCGAGGCCGAAGGCCACGGTTTTCAACACCTCCCACGGGACCTGGCGAATGTTAACGCATTGAAAAACCATGTTCGATCGCTATTATTGCATAAAAACTGAAAACATTTGCTACATTTCGCGTTACTTCTTGCACTATTTTGTTTCGCCTTTTCACCGATGTCGCGCGAACGTAATTTCAACGGACTATGCTCGTTCCAGGGCCGGGCAGTACACATCTCGTAACGGCAGCAAATCTGTGGCCCCGGTACGATTATATTGAAAGTTGCGTAGCCGTACATTAACAGCGCGTGAATTGCCTTGTTAATACACGCTTTTCGCCGGTTAATGCACGGCTGTTAATAACGTGCGACCCTGCTTTTTATGCAATAATAACCATTAGTGGCTCGAACTCCCCATATCTACAACAAATTTCCTTGGTCCTAAAGATTTTTAAGACAGAGAAATTCGACTGTATGTTATAACCAAAATATTCGTAAGAGGTTCAGGTTCACAATCATTCATTATTCAAAATTAGGTATGCTTTAAGGTCGTATTAGAGGCTCCATATTCCTCAAAAATAGACATTTTATTCTCCAAGCAAGGTTTAATAAAGTGATATATGGTGTTAATACAATCATCAAATGTGGCACCTGACAGCCTGTAAAATTTCAGTTAGTCTCTCGTTCGTGAAATGAACTGATTTTTTACGGTCTCTTTGAATTAATGATGCCAACATTAATTCAGAGATATGATAAAAAATCATTTCATTTTTATCCAGGTCAAAAACGAGAGACTAACTGAAATTTTACAGGCCGCCAGATGCCACATTTAATATCGTATTGGTACTATATATCAGTTTATTAAACCTTTCTTGGATAAAAAAAATGTCTATTTTTGAGGCATATGGATCCTTCAAGTAACTTAAATTTAATCAGTTTATGTTTGTTCAGCAGAGATTGTCAAAAATCAGATTTTATATAAGAGCGCGTAAATGTGCATTGTACTTAATTCCTGTACTTTACCATAGTGCAGATTATATTTCATTTCCTTTGGGATCACTGGGCCCATTGTGGTATCTTTGAAAATGGAGTTTTGCTCATGTATACGCTAGAGGGCGTAAGCAGTGTTGCAAACTTCATTACTGCTTATGAAGAGTCTCAATAAAACCGAGACTCCCACTTTTTTATCTGTAGTGTGTTCTTTATTTCCAAAGGCAATGTTTTTTACGTTTATTTTACTACACTGCAGCTGGTATTGGTGCCGTGTGGCAGCGGTAGAACGTCTCCCCGTACTTTACCATAGTGCAGATTATATTTCACTTCCTTTGGGATCATTGGGCCCATTGTGGAGTCTTTGAAAATGGAGTTCTGCTCATGTATACGCCAGAAGGCGTAAGCAGTGTTGCAAACTTCATTACTGCTTATGAAGACTCTCAATAAAACCGAGACTCCCATTTTCTTATCTGTAGTGTGTTCTTTGTTCCCAAAGGCAATCTTTTTGACGTTTATTTTACATGTAAGGTCGACCGTAACTTCAGGAATGATTGTAAACTTGGTCAAGGTATACGAATGTTTTGACAAGACAACGTATTGCTTCATGACGCGCAATTTTAACAGTGAAAATGTTCTGCATTTCAAACTTAGACTGATGTTTCAATTCAGTGTACCCTCGTTACAACAACAGCATTTGTTTCCAAAGACGTTGCCATTAAAATGGATTTTGCTGTCATACAGAATACTTAAGTAGCCGATTGATATGTAAAATACGTCTTGTTTTGTTCTTATTTCCTCATAGAACATATGTATTGGATATTTGTTTGTGAGGCGATTCTAACAAATATCCAAACATATTTTTCTTTAATGCATTTAATACAATATTCTTGCATAATTTGTGACTAATTGTTACCTTATAAGCGAAGGTTTCGTGACAGTCAAATTATCACTATAACGAATTTTTCGTTGTACCGAGTGTCGGTATAAAGAGGGTTATCTGTATATTCTTCCCCCGAGATTCTGTGGTGGATTCTTCTGTCTTATAATTCGGACAGGTCCATTGTTGCAAACAGGGATGTCAGTCCAAAACGATACCAGAATGACAAACAGTGTAGATCCCGACGATACCAAACCGTCTCATCTGGATCTACACTGTTTGCATAGGTATGTATTTTGGTCTGCAGAGCTGAAATGTTTAACTCATTTATGCCGAATGGAAATTTCTACCTTCACTATTCGGACCGGTCCATTTCCGATGTAAGGGTGTCTGGTTACTTTTTAATAATGCCATGTTTTATAGAATTTCCTGTATTTAATGCAAACAGTGTAGACCCTGATCCTGCACCGCGTTCTGCAGCGACTGATCTGGGTCTACACTGTTTTGCCAATGCCCTTTTAATGGGACGCTAGGCTTAAATGGGTTAACAATGGCCATTACACGAAAGAGTCAGACAGCCATTGAATATGCTTCTTTGAGGTTTCTTTCACTCAGTAAAGCAGTATTAGCACTTCAACGTATTTCTGATAAACCCGTTTTAAGTTAAGCACAAGAATGAGAGTTTTTGATAAACCCGTTTTAAGTTTAATGACAGTGATTACGTTATCAGTGTTTATCATTGCGTAGGCTATATTTTAAATATGTCTCTTTTCAAAACTTTTATATTAAACACTTTCCGTTTTAAACGATCACAGTGATATGTACAGAGCTTTGCCAATTACTTAAAAACGACAAGAACTGTGATAACATCTTCTCTCACCAAGGCTCAAACTGCTACGCTATTCTTTCCCCCATCCAATCCTTGGCCTAAAGAGTTACAATTATTCTGACTGACCATATAATATTATGTAACATGAAATGCTTCAAGTTATTGCGGATAATAATGACATGATATGCTGACTGATAATTAGCTGCAAGCAAAGATGTGTTGTTTAACTACATAACACTGTGCACATTATGTAATCTATCTTTGATATCCTGTCCGTGGTGTCACTCTTTTGGGGACTGGGAATTCGATTGGCTAATTGACTGTTAGAAATAATAAATATATCACTCAATAGGGCAAGGTACTGAATATATGAAGTTTACTCGGACCTTGGTGAGGCAAGATGCTATGATTACTAATATGGTATAAATGAGTACTACGTTTACCCTAAGTCTTAGAAGTGACAAGCTTGAGCAAACAGTGTAGACCTTTATTAGACGCCTGACCATAGGCTACACTTGATGCTCTTTATCCAGCAACATCTTAAAAAAGGTAAGAGAAAAGTCCAGGGAGTGCCACAATCACAAACCGACAAATCCAAACAAGCACAAATCGATCAAACGTACGAAAAGCGCTAAGATTAGCACTCTCTTCCCCAAGCGAGGTTATCGCAATACTAAAAGGACTGAAAAACACAAGAACAAAATGGCACAAGGTAAGACATAGAACAAATCGCCTCGCAGAATAAACCACAAAGCACCAAAGAGTAAGACTAACACCGGGACCACCGCCTTAGAACGGTCAGTACTGCAAACCACCGGGGGATTTAAAGCACTTTTACAGCTAGCCAACTTCACCCTGGGTCCAATAACGGTCTAAGGTAGTACAATAGATACAGTTAGTTTCTGAACTGGAAATATAAAACCATGTCCATAATCAGCATTTCTTTATGTACTGTCAATTTGCGAAGGAGAAGGGCAACATTTGCTGACAAGAGGTTGCCTCTACAGTATTTGAAACATTTGAAACATTTACACAAAGGGTAAAAAAGGGTCTTTAAAGAATTTGTTCCCTCTGGAGTGATCCACCAATCAGAAGGGGTACGGTAAATGTCCTAAAATTTCGAGCACTTTATTCTCTAATATTCTGGCCTAAATTTTGTTTTTTTATGCACTTGTGTCTTAAAATATTTAGTGGAATGGCAAACAGTGTAGACCCTGATCAGACTGCTCCTTCAGGAGCAATCTGATCTGGGTCTGCACTGTTTGCATCTGTCATTTTTTTTTTTCAAAAACTTTGGTGTTCGAAATTTTAGGACATTTGCCGTAGATTGTTTTCATATCAGTTATTTCCTCTCCGCTATATCTGTTTACCATAAGTTTCAAAAATACAGAATGCAAACAGTATTGGTCAGATAAGCATTCGTCAGAATCTACACTGTTTTGTCCCTAAACCGTTAAACATTTAGTTGGCATTTCTGTCGACCAGCTCAAAAACAGAGACTTTTGTTTGCGTTACCTATGTTTGATGTTTTTGCCTCATCCAGGCCATAAACAGACACACTAAACCCCGAGCATTACTATTTCCGTATATTCCTTTATCTCTATACAGGCTATTAGGCATGGTGGGCGAAGCATGCTTACTAAGTAATGTTTTCTTTCCGGGGACGCCTGGTTACACCCAAATTATTTTGGGCCCTAATTGTATGTCTGTCTGAACAGCACTATTTTTTTTTTCTTTGTGTATATCGACTGTGATTTTCAGAAATACGATTTTGATATGTTGACCTCAGACTAGTTATTCAGGACCGAAAAGGTTGAACCTTGTTATAGAACTAACTTTTTCTAATAAATTAGATCTGTCCATTCAAATGAGAATTTTAACTAAACAATATTTAACATGAAAATGATATGACCTGTCGTTCGCAAGTAAAAGGCAAAGCTACATCACTGTTAAAATGACAGTCCAGCACTTTGAAAACACTCTTTTGTGACACTTATAAAGCATATTTTACAATTATAATCCGAATGTTTTCTACAACAGTGACACCGTAACTTACAAAGCTTTCCAAATAACTGCTCAAATATCTTTACACGCTTAGAAAGAATCTTGTATCTAGTTTCCGGTGCAATTGTCTTATAGATAGGAGAAGCTTCGAGGTCATATGACTTCCGCTTTATTGCTAGTTCCATGACTTCCTCTTTAAGTTTGATCAGCCTGTGAGTGTCGGCTGCGTTGAGCATTGTTATGAGTCCATGAACAAGTGGTTTGTCTGATTTCTTACACCTTTGTATAAGATGTTGTTCACACTTTTTCACAAGATCTTCTTCGTCGTAGTCGGCTGCTGCGCGTAGTACATCGTGCACATTGCCATCTGCAATAAAACAAACATCAATCTTAAAAAATACCTGAATAGGTTCATGAAGACAGAATTTCACACATTAATCCGAATACTTCTTTGATCAGTGCTTGCACTAACTGTCAAAATCAGGAAGTCCCAGGACTTCCTAGCTACAATATCCGGAAGTCCTGGTGATCGAATTTTTTTCACTCACTTTCAAAAATTCAACCTCAATATTCTTAAACTCTCATTTATGGAGTAAAACTGCCATTGTTAAGCTAAATAACACACAGATTCGTTCTAAATTTTTGTTATAAATGACTAAATATCTTTAAAAGTTTGTAGTCCCAGACTTCCTGGCATTGATTTTTGGAAGTCCCAGGGCAATTTTTGAGAGTCCCTAACCCCCAGACTTCCCTTAATGCAAGCACTGTTTGATTATATCCAGAGAAGAATTTTCACTTACTGTGACAATTTCGGTCACCGAAACCGTCGCATTAAGTGAAAAGTCTTCTTGGGGAAGAATTTTCACTTACTGTGAAAGTTTCGGTAACCGAAACTGTCACAGTAAGTGAAAATTCTTCTTTGGATATGATGAAAAGAATCTTTTACATTAAAAAATGAAATATTTAGAAGATGTACAGGATGGGGAACAACCACGTCATTGACACTAAGAGAAAGATGACGCAAACCATGACAAACAGTACACATGACACAAATAAAATACTAAGGTAATAAAAGAATATGTGTGTTTATGATTACCCTAGCACTTACTTTTCCTGGTGAAACCTAGCAAGTTTTTTTTCATGTTTTCTCTAAAATATAAAAAGATGTTACTGGGATAAAATTGTATAGTATTTATGCTAAATTATTGAACAAGTAGGTATGAGCAAACAGTGTATACCCAGATCAAACTGCTCCTATAGGAGCAGTTTGATCAGGGTCTACACTTTTTGCCATTCTATCATTTCTTCCAGATTCCAAGGACAGTTAAAATAGACTTGGTAAAATTTTAATTTGAATTATGTGCGAAATCAAAATATATCTTATAATTATGGTATAATTCAACATTAAAAAATGTAAAAAAAGAAAGTGTTTCTACTTACTCTACCTATTTTTTTATTCTTTGGCCTAAGTAACCAACTCCCTCCTTCCCAAAGAGGGGACTACAATGCCTGGCAGGATCCACAAAACACAACACTAAGACAGCGAATGGGACAAAACAAGAAACAGTCCCGCAGCGAGCAGTCATCTGACTTGAGCAAACAGACCAAAAGAAGCAGTTTGATCAAGATCAAAACCGTGTGTCATCATTTCATCATAACAGATAGTTCGTTATTTTTCATTACAGTGCAGTTTATATTGTTATTTCTTTTAGTATGATCGAGCCCACTGCGGTATCTTTGAAAATGGAGGTTCGCTAATACAAACTTCATTACTGCTTATGAAAGATTTAGGGAAAAGCCTGTAGCTCAGATGAAAAGCACCCTGTACCGTAATGACCCTAAAATTCGGACAGCTGATCTTCTTAAAATATAAGTGCATGTATTCTAATCTTTAACACTTAGCATATTAGGTAATAATTTCAAAATTAGACATTTTGAAATAGTTTCCCAGTTGTTGTTTTTTCCAGAAAAGATGTTTTGGCATTTCATGCAACTGACATTTTATGCAGACGTTTTAAATACAAAGAACTTTAAGGCACAGTCTTCCAAATGCACAGCCAACAATGCCTGCTAATTCACTGTGGCTCGATCCCAATATTTACACGGATTACGCGATTAGCTTTATACCCTTCATTAGACTTCTCCAAATGACCTCGTACACTCAATCCTTACGACAGCAGGGAAATATTAGCACACGATAAAAGATTAACTTGATGCATTTTATTATTAACATACAACAACGCATGGCTATCAACGATAAAAGATTACCTGGCTACAGTATATGATTAGCATACAACAACGTATGGTTTGCGACAGGGAAATATCAGCACAGGATAAAAGATTAGCTTGCTGCAGATAATGATTAGCAGGCAGCAACGTATGACTTGCAGCAGGGAAATACGTATTAGCACACGATAACAGATTATTTTGTTGCAGTATATAATGTTTAATTGCATACATCAACGTATGGCTTACAGGTTGAAAAATATTAGCCCATGATAAAAGATTACCTTGCTGCGGTATACAGTTAGCCTAAAACAACGTATGGCTATCAGCAGAGAAATATCAGCAGAGAAATATTAGCACACGATAAAAAATAACTTGTAGCAGTTTACGACTAGCATACAACAATATATGGCTATCAAAAGGGAAATATTAGTACACGAGAAAAATTGCCCTACTGCAGTATATGATTAGCTAACAACAACGTATGGCTATCCATTACGAAAACACGCCTATTCAAATACACTGAAAATTTTACCACCAAAAAATGGCAATTTTTCACATAAAAAAAAAAATCTGATATTTTTCATATTTCTGCTCAAAACATAGATTGTGGGTACTCGTTAGAACCGCCTCGTCGAGGCGGTTCTAACGAGTACCCACAATCTATGTTTTTGAGCAGAAATAACAAAAAATAATGCATACCCCTGTAAACCTCAGTTTTACTATATAAAAGTGGGGTTTAAGGGGGTCAATATTATATAGGTATGTTTTCGTGATGGATGGGAAATATTAGCACCTGATGAAGATAACCTTGCTGCAGCTTATGATAAACATACAACAACATAAGGCCTGCAAAAGGGAAATATTAAGACATATAATAAAAGATTACGTTGCTGTAGTTTATGATAAACATACAACAACGTATGGCTTGCAGCCTCGGGGGGGGGGGGGGGGGGGGGAGGGGGGTGTGGGGTAACTTAGGGGTAATTTTGGTGCGGGTGTGCGAGCAAGTATTTCAAAACCTACCCCATTCATATACCTGGCCTTTGAAAAAACGGACCCATTCATATACTTGATCATCCAAAATGTTGATCTATTCATAAACTGCCCTTTGATTTTTTGTACCCATATTTTGCTGGTTGTTAGACAAATATCACAGTCAATTCATGTACAACAACGTGTGCCTTGCAGCATGGAAATTTTAGCACACGATAAAAAGTTATTGTGCTGCAGTACATGATGAGCAAACAACAACGTATGAATCGAAGCAGAGAAATATTTGCACACCATAGAATATTACCTTGCTGCAGTTTATGACAAGCAAATAAAAACGTTCCACACAGTAATTACCAAGATACAGACTTTCGTGAGGGTGGGGTGCAAACTTGTAGTCGTATATATGTTTTAGTATTTAAGTTGATATCTTTTTTTATCTGTACCACATCCTTGAATGATTTGAAGTATTATTAAGATAATTATTAAACCAAATGAACCGTAGTTATTGTGTTATTTTTAGCAAGCTTGTTCGTTTGGTATTTTATATATTTTTGTTTGTTTGTTTGTTTGATAGTTTATGAATAATTAAGTTTAATTTACTTGGTACTGATTATTTTCTATGTATTTTCAATTTAGCACTGTTTGTCATGGAAATAATAATCTTGATTAGACAATATTGACTAAACCACTTTCTAAAATTCTTGAATTGCAACATGTAGCCTCAAATCCCTTTAATACAGACATGACAGAATATCAGATACCATTTCACTGAATTTGGTGGGTGGGGCTTAGGCTTGACAGCTAAAAGAAGTTTTCTAAACTTCGGACCTAAAAATACCCGGACTTGTCACTGACGGACCTGCCAAAATACGTTGTCTTGGCTTGATTTTAGCGTTATTTTACAGCACTGTGGTCATTAAAAATGATTTTGGATAATAACTGAAGTTGTAATAGATTGTTTATAATTGGTTTGGTTGAAAAATGTTAAGCCACAAATAATAAAATTGAAGTTATACCATCATTTTGGGTGAATTTCTGATGATTTTCTGCTAAAAGTGCCGAAAATAGCTAAAATGGGTACCTAGGTTTCTTGTTGATATTTACAAAAAATGTTTGATTTTCCTTAAATATAATGCTGCAGTCTTAAAGGCAATATATTGAACTATTGCTTTTTGAAAACAAATCTCAGATATTTGGAGAAATAAATGAAATATGAGCATTTAAACTTCATCATACAAAATTATGAAAACTCAGCCACGACAACATATTTCCAATAAATACAATACCTGTACCGTAGTTACTAGTCCAGTGTATATTGGGTCCAAGTCTACACAAAGAAAACAAACACTACATTGAATAAAAAAAAAACTGGAAAAATGGCAAGGTTTTTGAAAACATAAACTTGTGATTAACTATGTTGCAGGTAGCGGGTATCCGTGCCAACTATCGGTTAATGAGTCAAAGTATCAAAAGCATCAACATAGTGATACGCACATATGATAGGGATCCGCGACTGTAACATTTGTTCTGATTTATGACAAAATCACGAAGAGTGCATAATGCAGCAAAAATCACCGAGTACACAAAACATGTCCATTTTAGTACTGCTTTTTACCAAAAGTGCAAACTACATACGTATTCTGTTATAGATACTTCGAGGGCACAGGGAACGATTTGTGACAAGACTGCTGATTGGTGCAAAAAAAAAAGTCTGGGGAAGCCCGGAGTAGTTATTTTGTGTGAGAAGAACTGTGATAAATTAATAATAAAGATGAATTAAAATTCATCACTCTAATTTGAAGAAAAAAAATGTTTGTGTGTAATTTCCTGATTGTTTGAAAGAAATATGTGTTTCTCTGTGTGTTTGCTGGAGCCAAAAGAAGAAGTGGTGAAATTGCAAAGTTTCGATTTTTGATACCTGCCAATTGAGGGGTTGCTACATTCACCCTCCAAAAAGTCCCAGAAAGTGCTGGTGCCACTGGTATTTTGCCTAATTTGTTTTGTTAAGCTAAGCCTGGTCTTCGAATTAAAACAAAATTTGGAAGCCCAGCCTTACCCTGAAATGAACTCTTGACCACCAAAAAGGTTGGAATTACTATGGAGCTCTATGGGAAAAATAATTAGTTCACTGTACCCTCGACCAATTATACTAAAGTTATTAGTGATTCTGAATATCAACAGGGATGGTCAAAGAAACCGAATATACATTGCGTTTCAGAAGCCCGATTTTTCGAAAAACAGACAGTCCATATGACAGTGAATCTGGTGCACTAAGTGAAATGTTCTGAATTTCATAAAACCCTAGTTAGTTCAGCAAGAACCCGTAAAACTAGTTACTGACAAAAATAGATGCCTTCATCACCGTTATGATGTAGGTTGTGAATGGTAGTTTACATGTAGGACTTCCAGAACACGTACCTGTGAGTTTGACGTCTAAAGCTTGTGAGCGAAGACGCCTGAACTTCTCTCTAGTTTCATCGGAGAGTTTGACAAATTCTCCAACTTGTTTTAATAACGATGGACTCGCTTTTGAAACAGTGTCAAAACATGCGTTATACAACTCTTTTAGACTGTATCTCTCTGCACAAAGTAATATATTAACTTGGTCAGTTAATGTAGAGTCTGGATCATAGCACTTCTTTGCTAAATATTCCACACATCTTTTTGTAAGTAGTTCCACTTGGTATTCATCCGCCAGGCTTAAGACGTTGAAGACCGTTTCATCTGGAAAACAAAACATTACTAGTGGGTTCATGGCAAATAAAACTGTTTTCGGGTATTTGTGAACTTAGTATTCCAGACTAGACTGTGAACATTCATAGTGAAGTATGTGATGCATATATTCATTAAAACACACACACACACACACACACACACACACACACACACACACACACACACACACTTATTTCCAATACACTTTCAGGGGTGACAACTCAAAATTGTTCTGCCTCTCTTTCGGAAAAGGGTTTATTCCGACAGGAATGTCCTTGAGGCCAATGAATACACTCACAAAACTCGAAACAGCTAAAATGTCAAGTTACATCACAAAACATGCCTATATAATTTTGACCCTTAAACCCCACTTTTACATAGTAAAACTGGGATTTACAAGGTTATGCATCATTTTTCTTATTTCTGCTCAAAAAACATAGATTGTGGGTACTCGTTAGAACCGCCTCGTCGAGGCGGTTCTAACGAGTACCCAAAATCAATGTTTTGAGCAGAAATATGAAAAATATCAGACTTTTATCTGAAAACTTTCAGTTTTTGATGGTGAAATTTTATATACTTGAATAGGAGTGTTTTCGTAATGGCTACTTCCGGTCAATTAGGCCTCATCAGTAACCCTCATATACATGTAAAAAAATCCCGGAATGGGATCAATGATTTCAAGGACCAGAAAATATAAACAACACCACAGTGAAGTACGGGGAGGGGTTTTACGGTTACCATAGTGAGCTGGGTGGCCTAGTGGATAGCGCACTCGACTTTCCAGCGGGATATCGTGGGTTCGAATCCCGCTCGGGTCGAGACAATGTTCAGACCATTAGTACGCCTAGCTCATACTCGACGAGCCCTGAGTAGAGTATAATGTGGACAGGGCGGCGCTTGGTGACAGACAGCGGCATCAAGTGTGCATGGGTGATCCATGAAAGCAAGGCTGTACAAATACATGTACATAACAATCTCTGCTGCCTCTAGGTGCATCGGGTGCTTGACAGCGATAAAAGTCCGCACAGCAACGATGGTTGCCACATGGCACTACCGCCAGCCGTATTGCAGATAAATAGAAAGTGAGCATCGAAGACTCAGGACACGTTTTCTACAATATGCCATTGTTCTATAGGGTCATCCTTTTAGAATTTATCGTTCGAGTCTTCGCTGTTTAGAGATCGGCCTCGGTGGCTCAGTTGTATGCGCCGTCCGACTGGAGACCAGGAGGTTGCGGGTTCGACCCCCGCCGGGTCGGCAACATTCTTTCGTGGAGATTGATCATGAAATATTTTCTACGTTCACTCTCTCGCTTCCGCTAATTCAAGAAGGGCAGTTGTCAGTTTCTGGCGAAAGAATGTGCACAATACTGGTTAACAGCTTAGATGACTAAGCCTGCCCAGTAAAAGTATGGTTAGGTAAACTGGCCGCGCTCGACTGGACCCCATTGGGTTGACTGGGTCTTAAAACCTCAACACAAACAAACAAACCAACCGATTTCAAGTCATCCGTTAGTCATACAAGGTGCCCTTAATCATACATTAATTCGTGAATCCCCTGGCCTATGTAAATGACCGTATTTGCCCAAAATTTTTTGAACAGTATGTCTCCTTACCATCATAACCGTCTTAAACTTAGAACAACTTCATTTTAACACCTATTAATGTGTTCAAAACTGCTGTATCAGTAGGAAACAGTATAGTATCTGATCAAACACCGCGTTCTCTGGCGTCTACGCAGTATTCTCTGGTCTGCCTGTTCCAATTCTTAGGATAAATACGATTAAACAAGTCCAAATGTGTTCTAAATAAGACATAACCAATCTAAATACGTCATGTTATCATTTATGAAGTTTTTGTTGTATGCCTCCCGAAGTAGATTTATCTCATAGGAAATCAAAAAATATGTTTTTAAAATAATTAATGTCCTATTATTATATTTGGAATACCTTATTTATCGTAAGTATTCTGTCTGACATTTCTCAGCAAACAGCGAAGACCCAGATCAGACGCCGCAGAATGCGGCGTCTGATCAGGGTCTACACTGTTTGCAAATCGTCCAGCAGTAGTTAGACCCATTTGCAGCTAGTAAAATGGAGTTGTTCTATTTTTAGAAAGTAGACTGTGACTTGTTCAAAGTTTTCAAACAATGTATAGAACCAGACCAAGCATCTCAGTACACGGTGTCTGATCAGGGTCTACACTGTTTGTTAATCATCCAGCAGTATTTAGACCCGTCTGCAGGTAGTAAATTGGTCTTGTTCAAATTTGAGAAAAGCTATGGTAAGCAGTTAAGGTAAACCGAATACTTAGGGTAATTGGGCATAGTTTGTCTCGGTGTGAGAAAAATGCCCTTATCAATTATGCGAACAAAGAAGGTCCAGATATTTCTTAAGATACACGCCAGCTCCAAGTGAACTATCACGTAAGACTTCATGAAAAATATTTGGAAGCAATTTGTTTCCGTTTAGAATAGACCCCTTTTCAGAAGAGAACTTGTGCACAGGAATGTAAACAAGAAGTCATAAAAGTTGTCTCCCTTGTGAAAATGGTGAAAAGAAAGTGTATCCTTTGGCTTTGTATTGTTAACACTTACAATCCCTAGCCAGTGGAATTATTATAATCATAATTATTATTTTATTTATCTTAAGTATAGTGTCAAGCGAAAAGACCCTTCGAACATGCGCAAAAATACGCAGATTCAGGTCATCGTGCGCGTGCGCAAAGTATCATCCGGGCATTTGCTCTCCATTCATACATTCTGTAGTATCCAATGATTATGTTAGGAGATAGTGAAGGCTCTGATCGGATGCGCAGGCTGATCTGGGATTTTGCTGTCCGCGTATGCCGGAAGACAAGTTTTCGCAAGGCACGGCCCATTTTACTAATCTAACGTTCATCTTTATATAATGAGTTGTTAGTTATTGTTTACGTTATTTGTTGACATTTAGTAATCGTATGTGTGCTGCGTATTGATACGCAAAGAAGGGACTTGACTCATTTTGCGAACAAGGAATGTTCGCTTGCACATTTACGCAGTCTGGTCAGAGCATTCACAGTTCACCTTGTGGACTTAAAACTACAGCTACAGATGTTTTTCGCGTAAAGCGAGGACTCTGATTATCCAACGCTGGTTCTGCTGTCCCCATATAATTGCTAATTCTGCTTTTTCTTTAACCGGATTGTTTTTGTCTTAATTTTTGCAACATGCATTGACACAAACTGCTGAGTAATGTATTTGTTTTATTGCATTGTGTTATTTGTTTCTGTTTGCATGCTTTGTTATTAAAGAATGCCTGATTTTACCCTAAATTGTTGGATAGGCAGGCCTGAGCAAACAGTGTAGACCCAGATCAGACGCCGCAAAACGCGGCGTCTGATCTGGGTCTACACTGTTTGCCAACCAGCCAGCAGTTTTTAGACACATTAACAAGTAGTAATAATAGTCAGTAAGGGCAAAAATTTAAGGCGTCCGAATATTTAGGGAAATTACGGTATGAAAATTAGCGTCCTAGCCTACATGTAATTTACACGTCTTTGGTAACATAATGACAAACGTGATGAAATGCGAAAAAAAGGCCTTATAGCATATACAGCCAACGAAGACTCGGACCAGCCTGCGCAGTTGCTCAGTCTGACCAGGCTCTTCATTACCCATTTCAAAAAAAATCCCTCCTATATAAACAGCATATTCCAGCTGGGCTGTATGCGGTAGAACATTTCGACGAACAAAGAACAAATTATCCGTGCAGTCCATGTACGAGGGCCCTTTTCTCACGACGCTCAACCTTTCTTAGCTTCGTCATGCTTGTATCTCAGTGATTTCTGTCAATCAACCCATTGACTATGCTTCCATTTCTACTGGTAGAAATATGTGAATCGACCAAATTAATGTTGCGTTAAACCTCAGTACAACATCAAATGGACCGCATTCGACGAATCGAAAAAGTGCCTTTGAGCATGCGCAAAATGCGCCAATTCAGACCATCTTGCGCATTCGCAAGGAACTATCCGGACCTTTGCTGTCCATTCATACATTCTGAAGCACCCAATGATTCTGTTAGCGGACTAAGATGGCCCTGATCAGACTGTGCGGATGCGCAGGCTGATCTGGGCCTTCGCTGTCCGCATATGCCTGAAGACACGTTTTCACGTGGCACGGCCCATATGTAGCTGTAACTATCTTCTGAACCAAACCACCTTAAATGGTGGTGATTCCTCCATTGAGAACAAAATCAGGAAAATTTTAAGATTTCTTAAATTTCGGACATAACTGCAAACCGTAAAACTTCAACGTTTACCGTGGCTGGTCCGAACTCGTTTTTTCAGTCTTTAGGAAATTCATCAGATAGCTCAAGAAAACATATATTTAAGGATACTTTTAGTGGAATTTTCTTAATTTATCATGAAAAGGTATGTTGTGTGTACTCATTAGAATCGCCTCATCGATGTGATTCTAATAAGTACACTCAACATATTATTTTACAGAAGATCGAAAAGACATCCCTAAATTATCCCCCTTTGCCTCCGGACCTGGCGTTTTGATTAACCCTCAGTGGCTCGAACTACCCATGTCTAGAACAAATTTCCATGGTCCCAAAGATGTTTGAGTCATTGAAGTTCGATTGTATTTGTTATATAAGGCACTCAGGAAAAGCTACAACCACGAAGTACAGACTCTCCGAGTACCGTAAAAAGAAGGAATAAAGAACATTGAGAAAACAAAACGGTTTACAGTGAACCCTCGTTACAACGACAGCATTTGTTCCCAAAGACGTTGCCATTAAAATGAATTTGCTGTTGTATAGAATACTTAAAATAGCTTACTAGGATGGACTTAAACTAATTTTACTCTCGCAAAAACTTGCCCTTAATTTTGAAGCAGCGTCAATTTACAAAAATCCCCCAGCGGGCACATGGCGTCTATACAACGTCGTCTCAACGTCGATGCAACGTCATGCCGTTGCATCGACGTTGAGACGATGTTGTATAGACGTCATGTGTCATGTGTCTGCTGGGCCCAGCACACATAATGCCATATTAACGTTGTTTCGACGTCGCTGCGACGTCATGACGTCGCTGAGACGTCAGAACGACGTTGCTTAGACGTTATGTGTTTACTGGGATTTATTACATTTTCAGCAGTAATTTACTGAGTTTTATCAGTGAATTATTTCATTTCGAACGTTTTGACGTCATAATTGCTTGGCGACGTTGCTGACGTAGTTGGTAAAAACAATAATAATAGTTGACGTTTCGCTGAAAATTTGATAAAATCATGGAAAAACTCCAGTTTTCACGTCCAGTTGGCGTTTTTGAGGTAAGACCAGCATCACAAATAATATGAAAATAGGCTTAGCCTAAATGCGAGCACAGCACGACCTATCTGTAGTCTCTTCAAAAGTCCTTCACAGCATCATTAAAGAATGAATATCAGTATATAAAAATATATGTAAATTAATAATAAATAATAAAAATAATCAGCAAAATATAGTCGTGACACTTATTGATACTCGTTTCATGTCACTTCGTGACGCTTATTAGTGAGACTCAAATTTTTCCTGCCAACTTCCGGGAAGAAAAAGGAAGAAAATATTGGAGCGATTTCTGCTAAAAGTATATATCGTTGTATGTTACTTTTCTTTGATCATATTCTCTACCGTAGAGCTCACTTCGCGCTTTTCGCGTCGCGAGCTGTGCTCGCTATAAAATCTTGTCAGTGAAACGTCACGGTACAAATCATATAATCTCATGCACTTTGATGAACATCGCAGAACACTCAGTAGTGCACTGAAGAGTGTTCTGAAGAAAGAAAGCCACAAAATATGGCCGACTACAGACATCTATTGTCAAGTTCCAATCTTCTAAAACGGATTGAGAACGTAGCCTCCTAAGATCTGAGGCGCGGCTTAACGCGATGCAATTAAAATAGAAAATTGTCATTCCCGGCTAGCATTCTTTATAAATCTATAGCGGGCCGTTATCGGCCCGTCAGCTACCCTGACGGGCCGATAACGGCCCGCTATAGATTTATAAAGAATGCTTACTGGGTTATAACTGGGTTAATACGTACGCATGCAGTTTATCGCAGGACCTTCGTGTTGTGATTTGTACTTTTATAGCGTGCGACAATCCTTTTGAAGTGTTCCGAAAAACAGTATTACTAACAATCCTTGCTTTGGAATGCGGACAATAAAAGTTCAAATGCACCCCCACCAAGCACAAATGTGCCTTCGGGTTATGTGCGGACAACGAAGGCCCAGATCAGACTACGCATATACGCAGTCTGATCAAGGCCTTCACTGTCCGCTAACAGAACCATTGGGTACAGACAATCCTCTTTATACCGACATTCGATACAACGACAAATTCGTTATATTTACGAAACCTTCGCTTAAGAGGTAACAATTAGGCACAAATTATCTAACGGTATTGTATTTAATACTTTAAAAAACATATGTTTTGGATATTTGTTAGAAGGCCCGGATAATACTTTGTGCATGCGCTGGATAATCTGAATCTGCGCATGTTGCGCATGTTTGAAGCTTTTTTTTTTTTCGCTTGACGCGGCCCAGATCAGTATTTGTGCAATCTTATTAGAGCAATATAAAGAACATTTTCTCGTGTTGATTTTTTGAAGCACGTGCAGCTTCCGCAGCCTACGAAAAGACATCGAATATAAATAGCTTGGTATGGAAGTGACGACAAAAATAGGTAATAAATCCATCAAATGTTACAAATACATCCTCAGAGGCTTATAATTATACTAACGGGGCTATCAGCTCCCCAGTATAGGCGTGCAACATGTTATGTGCGGATTCCTGTCATCTGATCGGCTACTGACTGAGAGTTTATCAGTAATACAATCTTAGAGAAACTGGTATGATAATAGGTTTCTCCTCTGCGGTACTTCATTAAATGTTTACAGAAATGATAATTACACATGCCAATTGCACAGTCAAAGAAAACAAGAATTTCGAGGAAGGCGG
The DNA here is from genome assembly GCA_964016985.1 of Anodontia alba. NCBI lineage: Eukaryota > Metazoa > Mollusca > Bivalvia > Lucinida > Lucinidae > Anodontia > Anodontia alba. The sequence goes on from OZ024835.1 coordinate 69,481,931, forward strand.
TGTGGCACCTGCTGGGGCAAAAGTCACAGCCACAATCAGAACGCGGTTATTAAAAGTTTATTTCATTCGTAGCAGTGCTTAGTTGGAAGACTGGCTTAAAATAAAATGTAGAAAATATAGGTCAAGGTCATCAGGTCAAGGTACCTGCCAAGTCAGTAATCGAGGAGAAGCACTATGCAAGGTACGCTGGTTGTAGGCCTTATAGCTAAGGAGATACCGAACGTCAACGTAAAATATGTCAAAGTCACTGGAGCGTGAATATATATGTCAAGGTCACTGGGTCAAGGTACCTACCGTGTCAGTACATCGAGGAGAAGCACTATGCAAGGTTTGGTGGTTGCAGGCCTTATAGTTGAGGAGATACGAAATGTCGATGTAAAATGTGTAAAAGTCACTGGAGCGCGAAATATAGGTCAAGATAACTGTCAAGTCAAGAGGTCAGGGAGATGTTTCATGCAAGGTTTGATGCTTGTTTAGTCTTGTAGTTGATTAGAATACTAACTTTGACGTAAATGTCGAACTTCGACATAAATGTTGACAGACGAACGGACGGACAAACGGACGGAAAAGCGGACGCATATGTCGCACTCTGCTACAAGCAAGTGCGACAAAAATCAACAGACGACATTTTGAAACGTTTTTCTAATTTGTTTCAGAAAACAGGGTTTGACATTTCATGAAAGTAGTCTTATCTTTTGCGTCTTTTTTCATCGCCATCTTTAAGTTTAAATTATTTTTTTCTACCATCGCTTTATTTGCTTAGTCATAACATGCTGTCAAGATTTTTACAGATTTAAAGAGATATTTATTTTTAATCGTTGTGTCTATTGTCCGTTGTGATATTAATACACTAAATCTGAAGATGCCTGGGAAAGTCACCAATGATGGAACACAGTTCTTCCAATGCACCCAGAAATGTCAACAAAAACAAACACTTATCGTAAAGTGAATGAACAACCCTGTGTGCATAAGACGTTTATACAACGTTGCTTTAACGGCAATGCAACGTAATCACGTTGCATTGCCGTTAATGCGACGTTGTAAAAACGCCATGTGCGTGTTGGGAAACGAAGAAAAACGCAACAGAAATACAGAATTGAAGTGACCACAGCAAAACTGTCATGAAGCTTTGAAAGCTGGTCCATCGCGTTGGTTTTGTACTAGCGTAATGAAAAATGTAACATGTTCCCGAGGCATTCATATACAGGTATGTCGATGATGCTAGTCAAACACATATTTTAATATATATTTTAAGTGTGTGTACTTGGCTTGGAGTCTGGAGTTTGAAGCATGGCACTCAATACCAATTAAGCTTGATTTTCACAAACAAGAACGGTTTTCACAAGCACGTTTGGAATTGAAACTTAAGCCTGGTATTCAATCCCAATGTTGGAATCCAATCCCAAGCCGGGTATTAAGAACATAGTTTCTCCAGGAAGTGCCAAGTTTGGGATTCATTTCGAAGCATTTTTGCATGCATCGAAGCAGTGCTGCATTGCATGCATGCTTGGGAACGAATTTCAAGCTTGGAAGTGAATGTTTTGCTTGGAAATGTAAACTCAGCATGAAATTAACCCCTAAGCTTGGGATTGAATATATTGCTTGGAAATATAAGCTCTACTTGAGATTTACTCCAAAGCTTGGGATTGAATTTATTACTTAGAATAGTAAACTATGTTTGTGATTTACTCTCAAGCCTGGGATTAAATATATTGCTTATAATAGTAAACTCTGCTTGAGATTTACTCCCAATCTTGGGATTGCATGTATTTCGTGCAATTGTAAGCTCTGCTTAAGATTTATTCCAAAGCTTGGGATTGAATATATTGCTTAGAACAGTAAATTCCGCATGAGATTTACTCCAAAGCCTAGGAATGAATATATTGCTCGGAATTGTAAGCTCTGCTGGAGATTTAATAAAAAAAGCTTTGGAATGAATATATTGCTTGGAATTGTAAGCTCTGCTTGGGATTCATCCCAAGCTTGGAATTGAATATATTGCTTATAATAGTAAACTCTGCTTCAGATTTACTCTAAAGCATGGAATTGAATATATTGCTTAAAATATTAAACCCTACTCTACTGGAGATTTATTCCAAGGCTTGGAATTGAATATATTGCTTAGAATAGTAAACACTTCTTGAGAATTGCTCCCAAGCTTGAGAATCAATATATTGCTTAGAATTGAAAGCTTTGCTTGAGATTTACTCCGAAGTTTAGGATTTAATATATTACTTAGATTGAATATATTGCTTAAAATAGTACACTCTGCTTGAGATTACTCAAAATCTTGAAATGAATATATTGCTTGGACTGGTAAGCTCTAATTCAGATGCACCCCAAAGCTTGGGATTGAATATATTGCTTGGAGTTTTAAGCTTTGCTTGAGATCTATTCCAAAGCTTGGTATTTGATAAATTGCTTGGAATAGTAAGTGCCGCTTGACATTTATTTCCCAGCTTGGGATTGACTGTTGCTTAGAACTGAACGTTATGCTTGAGATTTACTCTGAAGCTTGTGGAATTAATTTATAGCTTAGAATTGTAAACTCTGCTTGAGATACACTCTAAAGGTTGGAGCTGAATATATTGCTCGGGATTGTAACACTGCTTGAGATTTATTCCAAATCTTGGGATTGAATATATTGCTTGGAATTGTAAGTTTCGCTTGAGATTAACTCCCCAAAAAAAAGGTAAGAGAAAAGTCCAGGGAGTGAAACAATCACAAACCGCAGCCCTTCCCATCACGAAAACATATCTATATAATTTTGACCCCCTTAAACCCCACTTTTATATAGTAAAACTGGGGTTTACAGGGATATATATTATTTTTCTTATTACTGCATACAGCATAGATTTTGGGTACCCGTTAGAACCGCCTCGCCGAGGCGGTTCTAACGAGTACCCACAATCTATATTTTGAGCAGAAATATGAAAAATATCAGAGTTTTTTATCTGAAAATTTTCAGTTTTTTTGGAGGTGAAATTTTCCATATATTTGAATGTTTTCGTAATGCCAGACATCAAAAGGAAGAGGATACCGACAAAACAAGCAACTCCTCCCAGAATTTTCTACCAATCATTTTGCATATTTGTTCAACATGGTCTGAAGATGTGCGTGTGGTTTTGGGGTTATCATACGCATTTAAAAGTCACTACCCTTTACTGACAAAGCCATGACGTCGGACGACGCTTGCCCGCAACGGGCTTTTATTTTTAATTCTTATTAATGTTTTACTTGCTCATGTTTTTCCTTTAACAATTATGTGCGTTTAAGATGTATTCAGTTAAGTTTGGGTAACAGAACTTCCACCTTTTTTGGATAAGAGTAGCCAACTCTGCTTGCCATCTGTTAATTTTGTGGCTGCTTAGTTGTATTTGTCTGTCATCCTCTTAGGTGTTGTATCAGTTCCCGAGTTATCTTATTCAATTTCTATATGAGCCGGACCACAGCTATGCCTTGCAAGAAAACCAGCTTGCGCACTCAGGTTGATCAGGGTTGTCGTGCTGGGCGCACATGCAGTGTTTTAGGGAATGCTGTGCCCCGGCTCATAGTTTTATATATGTGCTTTAAGAGACAGTACTGATTTAACTAACATGTAAACCGATACGTAACAAATTCGGCATGCGTTTCTTTGAAATTCATTCATTTCACAAAATGATGGTGATGATGATGATGATGATGATGATGATGCTGATTATGATGATGATGATGATGATGATGACGATGATGATGATAAAGATGATGATAGTATAATGGTGCATCAGTTTAATTACCTGCAAGTGCCTTTAAAGTGTCCGGATATATACACAATAAAAATTCGGCAAAGTCAGAATAGTTTTTATCCGGAAGTGGTATATGTTCTGCGGACCTCTCCCGGAAGTCCGACTCAAACATCCGGCGAAATACAGGGGAACACAAAGCCAATATCTCTTTCGAAGCATGAAGTTCTCTGTTCTCTATCACAAACACAACACTCGAGGCTACGCCGTCCTTAGTGTAGAATCGTTTTTCGTGTCTCATTCTGTTGAACTTAGGCATAAATACTGCCCTTTGATCTCCTCGAATTTTTTTTTCTCAGATAAATTTTACTATTCAATACCCTATACTTGCCACTTTATTTATGTTTTTCGTCTATTTATCCTTTGGTCGTTCAGTTCACAAAAAAGTAGACAAGAAAGAAAATTACTGGTATTTTAAGCCTTTACGAGTATACGACTATATATACCAATATAACACTCATTTATATCTGAACGTCATGATCATTCATTTTCTGGTGCTTTTATATCTCGATCATATCAGCGGTAAACCATGACGGACAAGCACCAAACGTCTAGGCTGTCACAAAATTCACAAGACTATTATTTTCAGAATACTTTCAGAGGTGGTCTGTCGTTGGTGTATGCAGTAGTTTCGGTTTTGGTTCATATACTTAATTATTCTGAAGTGCCATATCCCTTGCAACAAAGGTTCACAAATGAAAATGAATGAAGTAGCCTAATCCGTGTATATATATAATCCCACTTTTAAATGCAATTAGGTCGAAAATTAATGTCTGAGCCTTAAATGAGATTAAATTCCTAAGCTTTAAATTCACTTCTGTCACCTTTCTATCCACTATTTACAGACGATAAATCACATTATATAACATGGCTTCCGTAAATTCTGTAACTGAGCTTTTTGAAAAATAACTGTATTTCTTTCTATTCTAACTGTAGGCAGACTTAATCATGAGCTAATATTATAAACATATAATTCCCATGCACAAATGTTATGTTCAAAATTGTCTGAACAAAGGGTACCTTCTTATTTATTATTATTAAACCATAATCACATAAAATTTATCCAAATATATGCGATCATTGTGAATATTTTAAAACGCTTCAAATAGCCTTGACTATTTTTGTTTAGGGCTGAATGTGTTTTTGCGAGCTATCTCTTGTAGATTTTATACATTTAATTGTATCTATTTATTTAGAGATCTGCTTAACATCGATAGCCTTATATTAGATACAATAGAAATCTATCTCAAGTTTACAGTTTGCCAAATTCATTCAATGGGTAATTGGAACAGGTCTTTGTGCGTTGGAAGACAGATAAAATCCAGTCTCGCGACGAATAAAAACTACCTTATAGAATATACAACATGACTGTCTATATAGATAAGCCTGCGCATGCGCATTAAGTCGAATCAGGACATACGTTTCACAGGGCGTGTCTCTAAGATTTGTAGAAAGTGTTCAGTGGACGCCTTAGATAAAGAATAACTGCTCAAATGCGGATATCGATCTGGGTCTTTGCAATTAGATATTTTTTTCTTGACAAGGCCCTTTAATATAGGATAGGTTAAGTAAATTTATTCGGAAACTACATCTTACTATAAGTGAATAACAAAGTTCCAAACCAACCTGCGCATCCGCGCCGTCTAAGCAGGATTTTCGCTGTTTGCCACACACAGTCCAGTCCTTCCAGATCGTATATGTTTACAAAGAAGATCCTAGCCAGACTGAGTAAATGCGCAGGTTGCCCTGGCTCTTCGTTTCTCCAAATGTGCCTTTTTCATCTGTCATTAGTGGGAATAACCACAAGTTTAAAGGGCTTGACGATCTAAGACATTTATCTTGACCGTTGCTATAATAGAAGGTGTATATTTGTACCTGTAGCACCGACAAACAAACAGGTCGTTGCAGACTTTAACAAAAACAATGATGGGTACATGTAACAGGTTATAAAGGCTAAAATTCCGCGAGATAAATGTGTCCCGTGACAGAAACAAAGGTATACTCTGGCACGTACACATAAAGCGTTGCTGAATAAATTAAGATGTCACGCCCACTTCTAATTTTCAGCCAATCAGATTACTTGATCCGGGATTTTGATACAAATTCACATACTTAATGACAAACAGTGTAGATCCAGATCTGTTGGCTTCTGAAGAAGCCAACTGATCTGGATCTACATTGTTTGTAAAGGCAGGGCATATCTGTGTTTAGCAGGACCAGGGATAAAATACCCTAGGTACTCGGACAGGCTGTTCTGAGTAAACAGTGTAGAACGCTGTCTGATCAGTGTCTACAATGTTTACCATTCATCTAGCAGTTTTAGATACTTCAACATGTAGTCAGTTCTATAGAACACCTAGGCTGCCATATAACCCCATAAAATATGATGTGATCTGGTTATAATGAGCTAAAAATATTAATAAATGCAGTCTTGTTGCTGTTGATATATATACACCCTCTTTTTATGAGATAAAACTGCCATTATACTAGGGACAATATTTAAGGGAACCAAACATTCAAGTAAAAAATCAGCAAAATTTCAATGGCATAATGTGTATATGTAAGGGGATCAGTATCTGGTCCATGCCCCGCGAGCATGAATGAAAGACATGCACGAGAAATATGTGAAGTTTGATCATCTTTATTACACGTGTTCGACACCAACGCCCGGTTTCAAAACAGCTTTGACTTTTCACGTCAAGTCAAGGGGTTCCCTTAAATATTAGCATATTCGTTATGCACCAGTTGTAGTCATTTGCAGCTCAGGCCTTCATGGTGCTTACGTAGCGGTGTTTAAGGGTCGTGATTTTTCCTCAGGGATGTTTCGTGCTTTTCCCTCACAGGTGTCCCGGCAGTGGCTTGTTTGAGTCCCGCTAAAATAAAAAGGTATAATAGTGATGTTCTTTAATAATTAAAAAATAATTTATTTTCTTTGTGCAGTCCCTACGAAAGTATTCGAGATGCGATTCATAACAGGCAGTGAAAAGTTGTCAGTTACTGGTGAACGTATGTGCACAAGTACTGGTTGCATGCTTAGAGGACGAAGTTTGCCCAGGAAAAGTGTTGAGTAGGTTAACTGGCCGGCTCGGCATGACCTTAACAGTGTTGACAACAGTATAAAACGCCAACTCAATTCAACAATGTGAAAAAAGCGACAAAAATTAACCGAAGATTATATCGAAACCATATGTACAAAATGCGCAAACAAAATACCTACTATCAGAAGGATGATGTCGGCAACATTCTTTCGTGGAGATTAATCATGAAATATTTTCTACGGTCATTCTCTCCCTTCCGCTGATTCAAGAAGGTTAGTTGTCAGTTTCTGGCGAAAGAATGTGCACAATACTGGTTAACCGCTTAGAGGACTAAGCCTGCCCAGTAAACGTGTGGTTAGGTAAACTGACCGCGCTCAACATGACCCCATTGGGTTGACTGGGCCGTAAAACCTCAACACAAACTATCAGAAGGTAGAACCACGGAAGAATGAAAACGTAAATACAATGTTCCTTCGCTTTTCTCTGAAAAGGCGGTGCACAACAACCAATCAACCAACTAGTATCAACCAATCAACCAATATTAGTTCCAAAGTAATCGGAAATAGAACAGGTTCATCACGCGGAAGCAGACTGGCAGGTGTAATGAAGACTATATGAGGGACAAAGAAAGACAAAATGCCCCACCATCATGCGTAGGGGTCCACCACTATCGTGTTGTGGGGTATAAAAATGAACACTATTGACTTAAACAAACGTAACTCCTAAATATATGGTACCACTTCAACTAGATATTTCTGAAACATCCTGCCAAAACTATTTCCGTAGTTAGATGAATCCATAGACGAAAACAACAGCTGTCAGGGTCAATGAAAATTTATTATCCTACAGATTTACCCTATAATATACAAATACTAAGTTACACACTTCGTACGCTGTTAAAAGAAAAACGCCCAACCCTTGAACCCTTGTTGACTGAATAAATTCCCCCACACTATATTCCGGAAGATTCTAATTTCGATTTTAGGTATGTCAGTCTATGATATTTAGATATTCCGAGAGAATAATGGTTCGGCTATTTGCAAACTATGGAGATTCTGATTAGAGGTGCGGCGTCTGATCTGGGTCTGCACTGTTTGCAAATTACTCTTTTAGGGGTCTCCAGACTACAATGGGTTAAAGGGCCAATCATAATAGTAGTCACAAAGACCGTTTTTTTTTTGTTTTGTTTTTTTTTTTGTTTTTTTTTTTTATCTTTTTCAGAGAAAATAAGACTTGACATTTAATGTCAAACTTTATTTCCTTTGAAAAATAACAGTATTTCAGAATGTCTTCAGCTACATAATTTCTTAAAGAGAAAATAATGCTTGTCATTTCATGTAAATCATCTAAGCAGATGATTCACGTGAAATGACAAGCCTTATTTTCTCTGAAAAATATGGCAAAATATTTGAGAATTTCGCCGCTACAATTTTGCATGCTACAATATTGCATGGAGACTTAAGGGTTTATGCATGTCCAAACAGCATACACCAACACATTTTCGTTAAAAGAGGCCTTCTATACAGATACAGTATAATCATACATTTCCACATTAGCAACCAATGGGAGCCCAGTTTAGACTCTACAGATGTACATGTTCATATGGGTCTATGCTGTTCGTATATCTACTTAACCCTGTTTTTGCCCAACATAAGGTCATGCACAATGCAGAAAGGATCCTTATAGCGTATGAAAAAAAGCCTAGGCCCAGATCAGATTTGGAATTTTAAGGCCCAGTCAACACTGTAAAGAAAAAATGCCCGGATCAGCCTACTCATTCACAGTATGATCAAGGCATTTTTTCTGTTCATCAACAAATATTAAAGACCTGTCATAGGTGCGAGAGGTAGATAGAAAAATCCGTCCCAAGGATCAGTCTGGAATCACGAGGCTTTTCTATCTACCACTCACACCCATGATAGATTCTTTTTCTTGCACACCGTTCATTTTTGTACGTACGTAGATATTTGAATAATGAAGTTGCTTAGATTGCTGACGTCAGCCATACTGTGATGACATGACTGTGGCGTTTAATGATGCTATTGCGTTCAGTGACGTAAACCTTAATGATGGCGTACCTGACGTCCATTACAACCAGTGCATATCAAACACGTGATAATTCTCGATTTTTCTCTTACCCTGGGTAGGATAACCTGGTTAGGATAAGAATTTCTATCCCAGGGTTAAATTGAGGATTTCCTTATCTGGTGTGCAAGAATATAAGAATCTATCATGGGTGTGAGGGGTAGATAAAAAAATCCATCCCGAGGGTTACTGTCTGTCCCTCACACTCATGATGGACTCTTTTTCTTGCATACCTTTCATTTCTGAAAGTGGTTTTTTGATAATGCAGTCACTTCGATTGCAGACGCCCGCCATATTGTGATTACAATACCGTGACGTTTAGTGACGTCATTACGTTGTGACGTCAACCTTAACGATGCCGTACCGTGACGTCCTATACAACCAGTGTATTATCAAACACGTGAAATTCCTCGATTTTTATCTTTCCTACGGGACGGATAAGGCTGTGTGAGACAAGATTTGCTAGCACGGGTGTAATTTGCGGAAATCCTTATCCGGTATGCAAAAATGTATTTTATCCATTTGCTGTTTGTGGACAGAGAAGGCTCTGAGTGGGCTGTGTGAATGTTCGAGCTGATATGTTAATGTCCAGTCAACACTGTTAATGTCATGATGAGCCTATCAGTTTACCAACTCACACTTTTTCCTGGACAGGCTATGTCCTCTAAGCTGTTAACCGGTACTTGTGCACGTCTTTTTGCCAGTAACAGACAACTGCTCTTCTTGAAGCAGCAAAAGTGAGAATGACCATAGAAATTATTTCATGATCAATCCCCACAGAAATTATGTGGCAGAGCCGGGATTCGAACTTGCGATCCTTGTATCTGCAGTGAGACGCTACTATGTGCGTGCCATCACGAAAACATGCCTATATAATTTTGACCGCCCTAAACCCCACTTTTATACACTAAAACTGGGGTTTACGAGGGGTATACATTATTTTTTTTTATTTCTGCTCCAAACCATAGATTGTGGGTACTCGTTAGAACCGCCTCGGCGAGGCGGTTCTACCGAGTACCCACAATCTCTGTTTTGAGCAGAAATATGAAAAATATACAATTTTTTTATCTGAAAATTTTCCTTTTTTTGGTTGTAAAATTTTCTATATATGTGTATTTGAATAGGAGTGTTTTCGTAATGCTGATTTGGGCCTTCACTTCTATGTGGCGCCCGACCTCGGTTGCTCAGTCAGATGCACGTCCCACTGATGATCAGGAGGTCATGTGTTAGATCCCCGCAAATTCCAGCAACATTCTTTCGTGGAGATTGATCATGAAATATTTTCTATAGCCATTCACTCCCTTCCGCTGATTCAAGAAGGGCAGTTGTCAGTTTTAGGCAAAAGAATGCGCACACGTACTGATTAACCGCTTAGAGGACTAAACCTGTCCAAGAAAAGAGTGGTTAGGTAAACTGACCTTAATAGTGTCATGTTTTTTTACGGCCCAGTCAACCCAATGGGGTCATGTTGAGCGCCGTCAGTTTAGCTAACCACACATTTACTGGGCAGATTTAGTCCTCTAAACGGTGAACCAGTATTGTGCACATTTTTTCACCAGAAACTAACAACTGCCCTTCTACCCTTCCCTTCAGCGGAAGGGAGATTAATAGTGTTGACTGAGCCATTAAACTCCCAAGTCAACCAATCAACTCCAATGTGGCTAAGCTGGCATTGAAACATGCGGCTCTTGGATCTGCAGTGAGAGATGCTACTGTGTGAATGTGTAGACTGATCGTCAATCCCTTTATCCTTCCCTGCCTTTTGCAACACATGATTATTATGATTTAGTAAACAAGAATAAAATTTTACACTACCTAGCTTTATATAAAAAATACCTAACTATCATTACTTCAAGATGATAAGAAAAGGGATTATGATAAATGAAGGCACATGTGCCACGTCATGAGAAAAAGGTTCTCAGACTTCCCGCTAAACCAATCTTTCAGTGCCCCACAGCACGACCACGTCTATTTTTGACTGAAGTTAACCCTTAGTCGACTGCTTATTTGAGCGAGCAGCACAGGTGTTTGGCGAGACTATGCAGGTGCACAGGCTCGCCTGAACCTTTGCTGTTCACATATGCTATAATGGCACTTTTCCCATGATGTTGGTGGGACTTATATTGTTCTGTCCGTTAATGAAGTTTTGCTGACATTTTACCTATTGTAGACTGAATGAACCCTCCCACACTATATATTAGATGATTCTTATTTCGATTTTAGGTATGCCAGGCTATGTGATTTAGAAATTCCTAAAGAAAAATGGTTAACTATTTGCAAACAGTGGGGACCCTGATCAGACGCAGCATGCTGCGGCGTCTGATCTGGGTCTGCACTGTTTGCCAATTACCCTTTTAGGTCTCAAGTCTACAATGGGTTAAGATACATATCTTGGAATAAGAACTTGTGTGTTCTAAATATATTTTCATCATTTTTAAGGAAAATCAAGTTTGAAATATATGTTTCTGCCAAGCAAACGATTTAAATGAAATTCAGTACGTTGCTTGGCGCTTTAAGGCTTAATAACTCTGCAACAGAGCTTGGTGGTGTATTAAAAAATTTCCTTTTCTCAATACTAAATGCACACAACTAGGTCAGATATTTAAATGAAAATTCAACAGAGCAAGATTACTTCAATGGAAATGATTTTCTCAAATAGTAGCTAACTTACCAGTGACACAAAAAATAAATAACCACTACCCACATATGTACAGAGCTTAAACATTAAATGAGTCGCGACATGAAAATAAGGCATCCTCGATAAATGCAAACAGCAACGATCAAGATGAGCCAGCAGAGATATACATGTATAGTCTGATCAGGAACTTTGCTATACTTCGTTATGTTCTAAACTACCCAATGATACACTAGAACCTCTTTATAAGACGATTTATTATGACAGTTTGGCTATAAGATGGTTTGGCTATAGGACGGGTTGGCTATAAGACGGTTTGGTTATAAGACGGTCCTGATACAAGACTGTTTAAAGATGGACTCCCAAAGAGTTGTATCCAAACAAAATGTATAGATTTTATAGAAAAATAATCTAAGACATTTTGTTTGGATAAAACACGGTTGTTTAGCTAACAGCTTTCACTTAAGGTCCCAGCAATCGTGTTATAAAGAGGTTGTGGTGTACAAAAAGCTGACATTGAAGTCCTGATCAGATGGGCAGGATGACCTGTGCCTTTGCTGTCGGTATATGCCCGAAGACAAGCTTTCCCATGGTACGATCCAAATGAAACTACACGAGTAAACTGCGATACACCAGGAAAACAAACAAACTCTGGATACACTTTTCACACCTACTGTATTTACCCTATGTATTTGGGCCAACCAGCCTCTGCAGTGTAGACGAAAATCATGGTGTCTGATCAGGGTCTATATAATTGTTTTCTAGACCTTGTTTGTTTGTGTTAAGGCTTTACGTTCCAGTCAACCCAATGGGGTCATGTCGAGCGCAGTCAGTTTACCTAACCACACGTTTACTGGGCAGGCTTAGTCCTCTAAGCGGTTTACCAGTATTGTGCACATTCTTTCGCCAGAAACTGACAACTGCCCTTCTTGAATCAGCGGAAGGGAGAGAATAACCGTAGAAAATATTTCATGATCAATTTCCACGAAAGAATGTTGCCGACCTCGGCTGGGGTTGAAACCGCGACCTCCTGGTCTCCAGTCGGACGGCGCATCCAACTGAGCCACCGAGGCCTCCTCTGCAGTGTTGACAAAAATCATGGTGTCTGATCAGGGTCTATATAATTGTTTCCTTGACTTTTTTGAGGCATCATCAGGTAGTAAGTGACTTGTTCAAGTTTTAGCTTAACCCTTGTCATGCTGAATAAATCAAGTTACCACACCCATTTTTAATTGTCAGCAAATCTGATAATTTGAACTAGATTGTTGGTATAAATTCACATACTGGATGACAAACAGTGCAGATCCAGATCAGTTGGCTTTTAGAAGCCAACTGATCTGGATCTACTCTGTTTGCAAAGGCAGGGCATATCCAGGCTCAACAGGAGAAGAGTTAAGTATGGTAAGGAGTTGTGTCTTTAGTATTCAAAATCAAAGCACTGTTGGGTAGATTGTTTTAACGTGTAGGCTGGTAAAATAGTCTTGAAAAAGGACTTAAAACTGTTTCATTTAACCCTTAACTTCCTGTTATTTAAGCAAACAGTGCAGACCCCGATTCTGTGGTGGCTGATCTGGGTCTGCACTGTTTGTCAATGTATCAGTCCAGGTTTTACACATAACCCTCTTTGCACTGCATTCTGACGTCACAGCAACAGGGATAGCACGGCTATAAATAACCATCACCTGGATTTCGTACAAATGCACGGTTTGATTTCATTGGTCAATGATAATCACATGGACAACAGCCTTAAGGAAATTTTAGTGTATGTATATTTTGGCTCAATTGTAAACAATCAACCCACAAATAATGGTAATGCATTAAGGACCAAAAATGTGTCGCGCCAAGATGCTTTCAGGTATGAGTTATATGTGCAGTTTTAACCTATTGACTGCTACCCCACCTCTTTGGACAGGTCAATTTCCATTAGATTGATTGATTGTGTTGGGGTTTAACGACACGTCAACCCTTGTGGGTCATTTTGTGTCGTCTCCCAGAGAAAGGGAGAAAAGAGATAGAAGAGATAGTAGAGGAGATGAAAGAGACGATTAGGGAAGAAATAGGAACAGGAATGAAAGTGAAGAAACAGAAGAAATAAAAACATTCCCCCTCTACCCTTACCTGCTACAAGGATAGCAGGCCTTGCCCAACTGTAAGCCAATTTCAGTTGGACGCCCCGGTGACGTAAGATACACGACACCATTGCCACTCCCGACCACCCCCCAGTTTCCATTAGAAAGGGTGTCTGGTTGGTTTTTATTATAAACACATAATCCTGGTTTTAATGCAAAAAATGTAGACCCAGATCAGACGCCGCTTTCTGTGGCATCTAATCGAGGTCTAATTCTTTGCCCAGTGTACCCTTTATGGAATGCTAGGCATACATATGTTAATTCATTTTAGTCTGGTGACCCCCCAAAAGGGTAAATGGCACAGTGGATACCCAGATCAGATGCTGCACAATGCGGCATCTGATCAGTCTCCACTGTTGGCCAGTAGTTGTGCCATTTTTCTCTAGGAATACCTAAATCACGTAGCCTGTTATACCCAAAATTAAAACCCTTCCAATACACAAGCGTAGAGCTCATTACACACATTGTGCATGTGCTTACTAAACAAAGACAAACTAAATCTTTTTAAAGGTAAAATTATTTCCTCAATTATTATAGGAGCTACTCTCAGCGGAAAGAATTTGCTCACTGAATAATTTCATTTACAAGTAGCCCCTATTTTGGAAGCAATACTATGGGAGATGTTTTGGATTTTTATGGGTGTGCATAAAAATTCTGCTCTGCCATTGCAACATATAGTATGGGGGAGTTTATTCAGTCTAAAATGGACCGTCACAGCAAGACGATTTCAGGATCAATAATAACCACGGAAGTCCTTCAGTTATCTTAACTTTATTTAAGAATAAAGTTCAGTTCTGGGCTACAGCTGTAGCGAAATTAGCAGGGTCACATGAAAAGAAAGACTACTTGAGGAGTCCACACCGTCCTGCACTCGGATCCAAGACCTCACTGGATGAGATCACTACTGAAAATTATCCAAAATGTCTTCTCCACAAAATGCTTCCAGTGAAGATTCTGGTCAGACTGCGCAAATGCGCAGTCTGACCAGAATCTTCCCTGGGCATGTCCGAAGGAGCATCCAGAATAATGTTCTTACTTGTCATACATGAGAAAATGTACTTTAGGACATGGGCGGCCAATGAGGACGCAAATCAGACTGCATGTCAGCGCAGTCTGATCAGTCTTCATTGTCGGCATGCAGAAACTTTGCTATTTAAAATGTACCCAGTGAAGATTCTGATCTGACAGCACGAAGGCACAGTCTGATCTGAATCATCTCTAAGTGCATAATATTATGTCCAAAGGTATGCTTTCTGACTTAATGCTGTGGGTTCTCTTTAGAAGCACCTTGTCGAGGCACTTCTACTGATGGCCCACAACATACACCATTGTGGTGAAATATGAAAAACACCAACATTTTTTGGCTTTAAAAGAGAACGCCTTATCTGGAAATATGGAAAACCCTGATAAAACTGTAGATTCACTCCCAAGATTGTATTTTTTTTTCATCTAAATGTTATTACAAAAATAAAAAAAAAGATGATCTGAAAATACTTATTAGTATTAATTTGACTTTTTATTTTTAGACAATAATTTGTGTCATGTCACTAGTTAACTTTCCTTAGCACAAATATGTATGCAGACAGTGAAAGCCAAATGCAGTCTTCAAATCTGCAGTCTGATCAGGGCCGTCATCCTCTACTGTTTGCGTACAAGCCACCTACCCACCCTTTCCACAATGCAAGGCTCATCAGAGCCGTGTAAGGCTAAAAGCTGTCTTTCATCCCTTAGCTCCAGTTAACATTTTTTTTTTCCCACAAAAACGTTGATATTTTTCTTAATTCTCTATGAAAACATGGTGTGAGTGCACATTAGAAGTGCCTCATTAAGGCGCTACTAATGAGAACCTACAACGTTTAATTTTGTGGAGAAACAAGAAACATTCTGGAAATTACTCTTATCTGGAGCTATGCATCTTGTGTAGAGGTTTAACGGCCCAGTCAAACCATTAGTGTCATGTGGAGCGTGGTCAGTTTACCTAACCACACTTTTTCCTGGGCAGTTGAGCTATTTATCATCAGGAGCTCTACTATGCTTTGACAACAGTATCCAAGATTTCTGTAAGCAGAAAACAAATGCCTTAATCAGAACAGAATGCACCAACTGCTGGCTGAACTGGGCATTTGTCTCTGCATCTGGCTCCAAATGTACCAATGTGCTGGCTGAACTGGGCACTTGCTCTCGGTATCTGGTGCCAAGTCATATTTTCACTTGTCCCATCTCATCAGCTGACTCCTTCATACCATTAAAAAATCTTACAAGAAATCTATTTTTGAGTGGTGTTTGTATTTCTAAGTTTTATCTTGTTCATACAATATGATAGCACTATAAAATACAAGTAATTTTGTAAGTATAATGGGTCCCGCTATTAGAAAATGACACATGTAGCCCGATCAAGGTCTACACTGTCAGCTGACAGCATCTTCAGAAACCATCTATCAAGTTGGCGACTAGCATAGACGAGATCTCTACAAATCCATTCAGTCCAATCTTGGTCTATGCTGGCCGCCTATGGGTCAAGGTCATTTACTAACAGAAAAGACTTGTTTGTAAATATTAGAATAAATGTGATACACTAATACACTACATGCTGCCGGATATGTATACAGATTTAGGGGAATGGATACACGTTCAGGGGAGGTAACTTGTTAAATCATTATTTTATCCTTTCTGAAAAAGGGGTCTCCTCTAAAAGGGGAGCAAATTCTTTCCTTCAAGAGTAGACCCCTCTTAGGAGCTGATTCTTTCCTTTTAGAGTAAACTCCTTTTCAGAAAGGGCTTGGTCTGCCAGAATGCAAACAGGAAATAACAAAAGTTGTCTCCCCTGTCAAATACAATGAAAAATCCAGTCCCCTAAATGGATGTGGATTTGCCAATAAAAAATAGGACCTACATGTACAACCATACAGAAATCTATCTAACACGCAATCATATCATACATTCACTCACTCACGCAATATGGGTCTTGACATTTGAACATGGCAGTCACAGATCAGCTGCCAAAATGACCTGTGCATCATATCTCTAGATATTAAGTCAAACTGGAGTTTTACAGCCCAGTCAACACTGTTAAGATCATATCGAACCGGTGAGTTAACCTTCTCGCGCTTCTGGGCAAGGTTAGTCCTCTAAGCGATTTACCAGTACTTTCTTTATTTCTCCTCAAACACATTTGTTGTGGGCACTCATTAGAAGTGCCACGCAGGCGCTTCTGAGTACCCAAAATGTAATTTTTGTAGAGAAATAAGAACAATTTGCCTTTTACCTAGGGATGTGAGTAACCTTAATCCTACACTTCTTAAGACTGCTTTTTGCAAATTACACCCAATAAAAAAAAAGATGATTTAACCCAATCAGATGCATGCAACAATTTACATACATACACACATATACATACCAGCAACCTATTGCATAACATACTAATGGGCAGTGTACTACTTAAGTGTTATAGGTACAGAAAACGAGCACTCACACACATTATCTCTTAAGCATACAATATCCACAGGTCCAGATCATGTAAACTTTTCAGCCAAAATATGCCGATACTTTTTTAATCTCTCCATAAAAGCTTATGTTGTGGGTACTCATTAGAAGCACCTCACTGAGGTGCTTCTAATGAGTACCCACAACTTGTTTTCATGGTAAAATAAAAAAAAAAAAACTATTTGTCAGGTTGTCCTGTGATCTGGCGCTATGTATGTCTTAACATAAATGTTTCATTCATACAATCATTAAGATGTAGCATGAAAAAATATTTATACAAGTTTAAGACGGGTAACCCTTTCCCTATTACTTCCAACAGCCAAATAGAATGACATGTCAGAGCCACCCCTTGCACTTCATCAAGTACAAAACTTTGGCATAATTTTACAAGTACTGTAAAACCTGTGTAAGACAGCCACCTTAGAAACTGACCTTAGTGGTTGATGTGGAAAGGTGGTTGTCTTATAAAGGTACAGGTCATGTAATTTTGCTAGCATGTACCTTTATAAGACAGACATGTACCTTTATAAGACAGACAACTTTTTCCACATCAACCACTATTTAAAGTCAGTCTCGAAGGTGGCTCTCTTACACAGGATTTACTGTAGTCCTTTTCCTCCTTATTTACTGTGTGCTGGAACCAGTTAACTGCTTCTGCTGCTGTTATGCCGTGCCAGTTAGAAGCGCAGTCAGTTTGTCTGACCACTATTTGCATTAATACACAATAAAGCATGGTGGGCGAAGCATGCTTAACAAGTAATGCTTACTTTCTATGAACGCCTGGTTACACCCCATTTATTATAGGTCCATGTCTGTCTGTCTGAACATTCCTAATGTTGTTTTTGTGTATACTGACTTTCTGATTTTCTGTTATACGTTATTGGTATGTTGATCTCGAACTCACTTTAAACCTGCTTTGAACTTCTCCTTTGTTTAACAATAACATTTCAACTATTTTCATTTTAATATCATACTTCTTTCTTTATTTATATTTTCATGTGTAATATTCGTGCAAGGGGTGTTGTAGTACAATGACGGTTGAAGTTTTACGTCCCTTTCAACATTATTTAAGTCATACCGAGACAATGGGTGATAATGAAAGCTCTGTGCAAAGATGCACCAGAGTCATGAATGAACGGATGTTGCAGTACAAAAATATAGATAGGAATATTTGCAGTCTGGTCAGTGTTTTTCACTGCTTATGACCTGTTTTCTCATGCTAAATCTTAACCACATACATAAACAGCTAGCTCTAGGTAAGACGAGTATCCAAGAAAATTTGTTCCTTATTTCTCACTAAAACATATTTTGTGGGTACTTAATGGTCATGCCAACGAGTACCACCATGTTTTTATGGAGAAATAAGGATATTAAAAAAACAGAAAAAAAGATAAATACATTGAAAAAAAGGGCATCTTACCTACAGCTAGGCATCCACACAAGTCTATCATACTTCAACTCTCTAAGTTTTTGTTGTTGGTTTTCTTACAATATCTACCCTTTATATTCACACTGGCCTGACATGCCTTGGCAAACAGTGTAGACCCAGATATATCAGCACACATTATATAAGACAGGATATCTGGTAAATATTTTTCTTATTTCTCCATAAAAACAGGTCATGGCTTCTCATTAGAAGTGCCTCAATGGGATAATTCTAATGAGTACCTACAACATGTTTTGTGAGGAAATAAGAAAAATAACAATACTTTTTCTTTGCTAAAAAAAGTGCCTTATCTGGAGCGATGTATCGGACAGACACCATCAGCCAGCACTTTATTGACACCACTTCCTGCAGTCAAATGTGACCAGTTCAATTTTGTGGTATATGGCCTGTGACTACTTAGGGTACAGTACACCTATCAAAGAACAGGTTTTCATCTGTTCAAGTTTAGCTGTTAGTCCGCAAACTAATTTATGCCCTAAGTTGTCTTCGTTAAAACAGAAAAGCTGCCTATAAGTTCAAACATTTCCCACCGGGTTCAATCCAGGCTACGTTTTTAAACCAGTGGGGCATTTAAAACTGACCCCTTAACTCACTACTCCAAATAAGAGGGTATCTGGTAAAATATTCTCCTCACTACTCAAAGAAATGTTGTATCTGCTCACCAGAATCAGGGAAGTGATTCTAATGATCAAATTATAACATCAAGATTCAGAAATGAAGAAAATATTCATATTTTTTTTGTGTTTTTTCATCTCAAATTCTGTCTTATCTGGAGCTGTGCAGTTCATAGCCCTAGAGGGGTATTTAGATAAAAAAAATTTTCTCCAGAAAAACATGTTGTGGGTACTCATTAGAAGGGACTCGACTCGTCAGCATTTCTAATGTGTATGCACAACATGTTTTCGTGGAAAAATAAGAAAACCATTGATACTTTAAGCTGTAAAAAAAAACATTGTTATCAAGATTTCAAACTTTCCATGATATTTATATATACACACCGAATTACACTTGTCAAAATTGATTCGACCAACAGTCTAAAATTTCATAGATTTAAACCAAAACTATTTAAAACAGAATTTCAGAATTTTTTCATGAATCAAAACAGAAACATTCATATGATTTATCTCTTCCTAACAAAATCAGCATTTAAAAATAAATCAACCACTAACATTTTCACCAGAGCAAGCAAAAACGGGTTTTCAAGAACAAGTGAATCATAAAAGCTCGGATCAGCCTGCATAATCCCAGCATTCCTTCACCATAAACTAATAAATTCAACAAATATTGTACAATGAAGTACTGAACAGCTACAACTGCACAAAAATGCAGGCTTATCTAGGCTACCTCTGTTTGTAACTTTATAATATCTTGAAATACCTTTTTTGCTTGCCGTTATTATTTTTTAATTTTTTTTTCATTTTTTTGTCATTTATTTTACATACAGACCCTGTCTAAGGTGATAAAAGTTTTAACCTACTGAAGGCCTCCAGAGAAGCAGAAAGTAAGATCCATAGTCCTAGATACTGCGCTATGTCCATTATTGATCGAGCTGAGGTTTTACTGCCCAGTCAACCCATTAGGGTTATGTCAAGCCGGTCAGTTTACTTAATCACACTTTTTCCTGGGCAGGCTGAGTCCTCTAAGCTGCTAACCAGTACTTGTTCAATTTGTTTTGCTAGAAAACTTTTGTCCATTCAAATCTTGCTATCTTTTCAAAATTCTCCAGAAAAACATAGCGAGGTGCTTCTAATGAGTACCCACAACATGTTTTCAAGGAAAAACAACAAAAATATTTTCTGCTTACCGCTGTTACCTAGAGCAATGGATTAAGATGAATAAACTCATTTCTCCGAATTACAAAGTATGAAACTGTCTTTGTTACTTAGCTCCAATCAAATCAATTTTTACAAGACGCATAGCTCCAGATAAGGCTTTTTCCCATCCAAAAAGTATAAGTATTTTATTTTCTTATTTCTCCACGAAAAACATATGCTGTGGGTACACATTAGAAGTGCCTTGACGGGCCGAGGCACTTCTAATGAGTACCGTAATGTATGTTTTTTATGAAGAACCAACACAAATAGTCTCTGGATATCTCGCTTATCTAGAGCCATTAAGATCTTAAAACTTAAATTTTTCCATGGAGAAATGAGAACATTAACATCTTTAAAATTACAACCAATCTGGAGTCCTGTCTTTGGTATGGATAATGTCACTTAATCCACACTAGAAGCTTCCTTCTTGATCTGTTGTCTTTCTTGGCTTGTCGCATCTCCGTTCGCTGTCCCCTCCTCTCCATCTGATCTTTGCCTACCTCGATTCTGATGTGCTTCCTCTACACGTAACTTTTTCCCGTTGATATCCAAGTCAGCTAAGGCTTCCAGTGCGGACTCCATCAACTCCGAATTCTGAAACTGCAAGAAGGCATGTCCACTTCCGCCATACCAAACCACACGAAGAGGATCAACATCTTTCCCACGTACTTCCGACTTAAACGTGCTCACACGTAACGATCTAGGCAAACCACCGACAAATATGGTTGGTTGCCTGGATCGCCTGGGACGAAATCTTCTCTGTCTGTTCCTCTTGTCCTTGTTGTCTCCATCCGACTCGCTACCTTCCTTGTCCGATCCATCATCTTTCTTACCATCCCCTTCACCAGAACCATCCTGTCTACGAGCTCGCCTACGTCTCTGGAATCGTCGGTTGTAACGGCGTCTTGGGCGGTCAGCACCCTCACCATCAGTACCTGTACCAACACAAAGTTTATTTCAGATTATGAAAGCTCTAAAAGAACATGTTATTAAAGATGATAACAAATTAATGAGAAAAAATTGAACATCCAGACACTTCCAACAATTACAGGAATGTGTGCACAAGATTTAGATTGAATTCCTCCAGTACTTCTCAAGAAATTGAAAAAAAACTCAAAAGATAGCTATTTGGTTGCTCAGCCTACATTCATTTAGAAATAAACATACCCTGCAAGATGGCTTACATATGGACATTTTGGGTACAGACTGATTTGGGTGGACAGAATGACTATTTACACACAACTAGACACTTACAAGAACTAAAGTGCAAGGTTTCAACAAAATTCTTCAAGCAGTTCTGGGGGCCATACTGATTACAGCCAGACCTTAAGGGGGGAAAAGAATACACATTCAGGGGAAGCAACTCTTGTCAAATTGTATTTGCCTCCCTTCTTAAAAGGGATCTACTCTAAAAGGAAAGTATTTGCTCCCACTGGGAGCAAATTCTTTCTATTATATTAGTAGACCCATTTTCACAGGGGGCTTGATCCACTGGAGAGCATGCAAGTCAAGAAAGTTGTCTCCCTTGTACAAAGTGGCAGAAAACTCCACCAAATGTATTCAGTTCTTTTTGATACCTTCTCCATCTCCTTGCTCTTTCCTTCCCTCTCCATCTTCCTTATCATCCCCCTCGGAATCCCTTGAGGGCCCTCGTCTACCACGACCCCCGCGACCTCGCCCTCTACCAAACCTGCGAAAACCGCCACGACGGAACCTGTAATACCTGTAAGTAGAAAATGCGATGCTGATTTATGTCCCTTTCAACATGATTTATGTCATATCATATTTAATAATAAAGTGTAGACCCAGATCAAATCTGATGAGAAGGCATTATATCAAACAGTGCCAAAGTGCTTCTAATAAGTACCCATGCCATAAGATGTTTTTATGAAGAAACAAGAAAAACTATTACAGGATTCTCACTAAATGCTCTTCCTTAACAAACGTAACAGCCGTCGCAAGACAGCGTAGCTCCCCTGAAACACGCTTTGCCTCTAAAGAAATTAACCAAATAATTCTTAGTCCATGACGTAGACTGCATGGTCGCTCATGGTCAAGCAAAGCACCTAACCAGTATCTAACATCAGGGAAAATATAATTACCCTTCCATCCCGAGGTTCAGGAGATCTAGCCTTCTAAAAACTTTAACCAAGGCTGATGCCATGGTAACTGCTATAGCTCTCCTTCTTAATTCAAAATGAATTTGATCACTACAGTAATTAACCCATGTCCTGTTGAATAAATTAAGATGCCATGCCCGCTTCTCATTTTCAGCCAATCAGATTACTTGATCAAAGTTGCTGATATAAATTCTCGAACTGAAAGGCAAACAATGCAGATCCAAATCATTTGGCTTCTAAGAACCCAACTGATCTGGATCTACCTGTTTGCATAAGGCGAGCATTACAGAGCACTTCGTAGCGCTTTGCTATGCAACGCTACGTTACCAAAAAAATGCAACTGTATTTGGAGCGGACACTGTCTGGAACAGAACGTTTGCATTTGTTTGTGTTGAGGTTTTACAGCCCAGTCAACCCAACGGGGTCATGTCGAGTGTGGTCAGTTTACCTAAACACACGTTTACTGGGCAGTCTTAGTCCTCTAAGCGGTTTACCAGTATTGTGCACATACTTTCGCCAGAAACTGACAACTGCCCTTCTTGAATCAGCGGAAAGGAGAGAATGACAGTAGAAAATATTTCATGATCCATTTCCACGCAAGAATGTTGCCGACCTCAGCGGGGCTTGAACCCGCGACCTCCTGGTCTCCAGTCGGACGACACATCCAACTGAGCCACAGAGGCGGGCATCTTGGACGAAGTGCACTGTGCATAAATGACCACAGAACACAAAACCAATCGCTGTAGCAAACATCGCTAGCCTTTTACTAGAAATTCCCAGTTTGAAAATCGTGTCATTTTGGCAGACATTTTAAAAAGTGCTCCCATCAAACGGGCCAGTGTATAGAAAGAACAATCACTACAGTGCTACCTGAAAGCCCTTTCCTTATGCAACTCACCCCAGGCTCAGCAGGACATGGTTAAAGTGTTTACCCTAAATATCCGGGCACCTCATCAAACTTGTTCTAAAATTTGAACAAGTACATTTTACTACCCCAAGTTGTGTCTAAAAATGCTGAATGAGCAGCAAACAGTATAGACCCTGATGAGATGCAACATTCTGCGAAATCTCATCTGAGTCTACACTGTTTGCTCAGGTCTTTCTGTCCGAATACATACTGTAAATAAGGGTAAAGCAGATTTCAAATGAAATTTTGTACAAATACAGTGGACTCTCGTTATCTCGACCTCGCTTATCTCGAATAACCGCTTATCTTGAAGTGGAAATCTGGTCCCTGCCAAAACATGAAAATCTAACAACAGATAAAAAAATATTGTGGAAAAGAGGAGAAATTGCATCTAAGGAACAATTTCTCCTCTTTTCCACAATATTTTCAATATATCTCTAACTTCAAGAGTCCAATTACACATATATTTGTTAAATGTGATTGTTCGAATTATTTTTTCCTCAATTCTGCAAATCTGTTATGTCCAGGTACGGATATCTCGAAGTATTTCAAAGAGTCCCTTGGAATTCGAGATAACTAGAATTTACTGTATATCTTGTGCAGTATATAAAGGAAGCAGCTCTGAGTACAGGAAGCAAAGCAAACCAAAAACAGTATCTTGCCTCAGTGATTTTTTTACCCAAAGATGCATTATAGTCCCTGATAAGGCACTTTTTCAACAGAAACGTACTGGGCCCAGTTGTTCAAAGCTAACGACGTCGTTAGTTAACGATTCGTTAAAATTTAAATCAAGTGATACGCGAATATGCTGAAATTTTTTGCTGAAAAAATGTGAGTAGCTTTTGCAGTGCAAAAGCTACTCACATTTTTTCAGCAAAAAATATCAGAATATTGTATACTGAATCCGCTAAAACAGTTAACGAAATGACCCTTAACGAGCTCGTTAAGCTAACGATGCTTTGAACAACTGGGCCCTGATATTTTTCTTATTTCTCCAAGGTTCTAATGAATACCCGTAACATATTTTCATGGAAAAATCAGAAAAATGTGGATACTCACTCTCATCCGGAGTTATGATGCTTCCTCTCTTAGGGCATCTTGATTTGTTGGTGTTGAGATTATACGGCCCTGTCAACCCAATGAGGTCATGTCGAGCATGGTCAGTTAACTTAACAACTCTTGAAGCAACCCTGACAACCCACATTTAAGAATTGTGACAGACAGGCAAGAGACCAGAGTTGAGCAAGCTCCAATATCGAAGAACATGCCATCTGATCTGGGTCTTCATTTTTTGCCACTCAACCAGCAATTTTCGGAATAATGGTTCAAATTTTAGGACAAGTATAGGTAAAGTTGTGTCATAATATTTAACTCTGTCAACGCTACTGACCAGTACAGATACCTTTGCGAAAAATGCAGATTCCGATGAGACGGCTCACAATGAGCCATCTCAACAACTCATAACAAGCTGTCTCGTCAGAATCTACACCGTTTGCCACTTTTTTTTTTATTTTAGACTGAAACCATTATTTGCATCTGTGGACAAATCCAAATTCAAGAATGGAAGAGTCCACTTCAGAAACTGAGGAATGAAAGGGAACAGCTACTACTGCTTCATTAACCATTGAGATAATTACCTTCTCCGCCTGTCATCGGACCCCTCCCCTTCCTCGGCCTCTCTCTCGGCCCTCTCCTTGTCCTCCTTCTCGGCGGCTTCCAGGTCAAACTCCTTCCCTTCCTTCAAGGTAACATCTTTACCAGCCTCCTTCTCCATCACCATAATTTTCCTAAGGATTGGTATCCTGCGTAACTGAAATCAACAAAATAACCTAGACGATGATTTGATGTTTTACTTACCTCTCAACATTATTCAACCCTTAAAACGCCAAGAAAACCTGCATCTGAAAATGTCGTCTGTTAATGTCCTCGGCTGAATATTCTTGCAAACTTCTCAAACCTATTTTTGCATACAGGCAATCCTAGATCAGACTGCTCCTAGAGGAGCAGTCGACTCCTCTGATCTAGGTCCACACTGTTTGCAAAAATGACTTTTAAAATCACAAGATGACAAAGCAGGCAATTGTTGTGATTTATAGTTTATGGGTTAAGTTAATACGGGATGATGTGATGGTTTGGTGTTTTACATCCCTTCCATATCGAGACAAAAGAAGGAAGATAATGAAAGGCTCTGTGCAATAAAGTGCCAAACAGTCATGAACTGAAATCTGCATCTAGCGAGATTCGAACCCGATACCTCGTGTTCCGAAGTTGGGAGCACCAGCCACTCAGACACGAGGATGTTTCTTAAAAATAATCACAGCTCCACACAAGGGGATTTTATTTCAACCAAAGCTGTTCATATTTTTCTTATTCTAAATCATATATTGAGGGTATTCATGAGAACAGAGGCACTTCTAATGATTACAT
Organism: Anodontia alba; assembly: GCA_964016985.1. Lineage (NCBI taxonomy): Eukaryota > Metazoa > Mollusca > Bivalvia > Lucinida > Lucinidae > Anodontia > Anodontia alba. The sequence goes on from OZ024835.1 coordinate 69,507,798, forward strand.
CATACGAGCTGGTGCACGACATAACCTACAAGAAGACTTGTGCGACCAGGGAAGACTCAGATCAGCCTGTGCATCTGTGCAGACTGATCAGTATTCTCTGATCACATGTGCCTTCTACCGCCTCCAGATTATCCAAAGAGGGATAAACGAGAACCCTTGCCATAGTGGGTGGATGTACAGGCTGATCAGAGTCTTTGCTGGTCACACAAGTCTTATTGTAGGTTTTGTCATGGCCTGGTTCATATGTTCTTGTAGACAAGGGCCCAGTTGTTCAAAGCTAATGACATCGTTAGTTAACGATTCGTTAAAATTTACATTGAGTGATACACAAATACGCTGAAATTTTTTGCTGAAAAAATGTGAGTAGCTTTTGCAGTGCAAAAGCTACTCACATTTTTTCAGCAAAAAATATCAGAATATTGTGTATTGAATCTGCTAAAACAGTTAACAAAATGACCCTTAACGAGCTTGTTAAGCTAACGATGCTTTGAACAACTGGGCTAAGACTTTTTTAACAATATTTAACTAGATACCGCATAATATCTGGAACTATGTAAACAAATCATGCCTGTACTTCAAATTTAAGTTATTTCACAGCCCAGTCACCACTGTTAAGGTCATGTTAAGCCAGTCAGTTAACCTACTCACACTTTTCCTGGACAGGCTCATTCCTCAAAGCAGTTTGTGTGGAGGTTTTACGGCCCAGTCAACCCATTTGGATCATGTAGAGCGCTTGCAGTTTACCTAGCCACACTTTGACTGGGCAGGCTTAGTCCTCTAAGCGGTTAACCAGTATTGTGCACATTCTTACCAGTACTTGCACACATACTTTTGCCAGAAATTGATAACTGTCCTTCTTGAATACATAGGTTTATTACAGTAACCCAATTGTTTCTACAGTACATACCTTCACGGGTTCAAGTTTGGACCAGAAAATTCCGGACGGCTTCGGCCTCCTATTTCTGCAGTTGATTATTTCTGACTGTGTAACGATGTAATCCACCGTCAAGTCATGTTCCTCAATCAGACTTTCTGGTATGTCAACAATCTGACAATCTTGAACGGTTGTTATGACGATTGTGTCTCTTGTGACGGCTCCCATTGCCGTCATCATGGCCCACTCGAGATCGGCAAATCCTTCACCTTTACCAATCCTCAGGCCTAATAAATGAAAACATTTTCAAAGCTACAGATAAGAGTACATAAAATATTTTTTCTTATTTCTTGATGAAAACCTACCTTGTGGGTACTCATTAGAAGCACCTCCCATATGGTTTTGTCAAGAAATAAGAAAAACATATGTTTTTGTCAAGAAATAATAAAATATCAATACTTTCTGGTGGAAGGAAGAGCCTTATCTGGACCTTTACATTTTGTAAACTAGAAATGTGTGAAATTGCTTCAATGATCGATTTTATAATCTATCATCAGTCACTTTTGCCTCTTGTGACCGAGTTTTTCGCTTATAAAATAATCAACCTCCATGCATTATGTAAGTAACTGTTAGGTTTTGATCAGAATGTGTGAATAAAGACTTCTAGCTCCAGATAATAGGGGTTTCATAAATATTTTTTATTTTTCCTAGTGTTGGGAATCGGCCAGAATTTCATGGTTGATTATCGGTTTTGTAAAACCGACTGATCATCGACTAATAATCGACTTGTAGAAAATATATCTACTCTTAATTTCGCCCTCTTCTTGGTACTTATTCATAGCTACGGCTCAATAAGAGGGGTATCCAGGTAATATTTTTCTTATTTCTCCATGTATACATATGCTGTGGGTACTCATTAGAATTAGAAGTGCCTTCTAGAGGCGCTTCTAATGACTACCCGCTACTCACTACATATATTTTCATGGAGAAAAAAGAAAAATATTAGTACTTTTGTGTTGACTTATTCAAGGCATTTATCAATTTTCTTCCCTTTTGTTGACAACAAATTTATTGATTGATTGTGTTGGGAGTTTAACGACACGTTAAGCCTTGTGGGTCATTTTGTGTTGTCACCCAGAGAATGGGAGGAAAGAGAGAGCATTGAATTTCATTTCTTTATAACATGCCAAATAAAATAAAACGTGAGAAAAATATGTTTCTAAAGACAGAATTTTCCGATTAATCAACTATAAAAGATCTTTCTGATCATCAGTCACAAGAGTTAAAGTGACTGATGATCAATTATAATCATTCATCAGTTGCAACAGTAATTTCTCCATGAAAATTCGTGTTGTCAATAATCATTAGGAATGTCTCAGCATGGCGCTTCTAATGAGTACCCACAACGTTTTCTGATGATGAGTACGGTAAATGTCCTAAAATTTCAAACACTTTATTCCAAACTTTTTGGCCTATATTTTGCTTTTAATGCAGTTGTTTCATAAAATATTTAGTGGAATGGCAAACAGGGTAGACCCTGATCAGACTGCTCCTCTGAGCTGGGTATGCGCTGTTTGCAATATGCAGTTTTGTCAGACACTTTTGTGTACAAAATTTTAGGACATTTACGGTACCCACATTTTTTTGTTGAGAAATAAGAAAAATATCAATAATTTTTCGTTGAATAAAGCATCTTATCTGGAACCAAGCAAATTGATCTGGATTTATAGTGGTCGTAAATTTCAGGTCAAGTTCTATCCGGAGTTAAACGTTTGAGTTGGATTCATACTGCCGAGTAAACTTGTTATGGTCATGTCATGCTGGTCAGTTTAGTAAACCCATTCTAGTCCGGAAACTCCTAAAACCGGAATTGGCAAACAGTGCAGACACAGATCAGACGCCGCAGGACGCGGCGTCTGATCAGGGTCTCCAATGTTTGCAAATAGTTCAATCATTTTTCTTCAGAATATCAAAATCGCATAGCCTGACATACCTAAAATCAAAATTAGAATATTCCAATGTATAGTGTGGGTGAGTTTACTCAAGTCTACAATCGGTTAACCTACTCACTTTTTCCTGGACAGGCTTTTCCTCTGTTAAACTAGTGCATGTGCACATACTTTCTGACAACTGCCCTTGTTGAATCAGTGGAAGGTGGAGAACGCCTGTAGAAATGACTTCTAGGATTCAAACCTAAGACCTGCATCAGCAGTCACGCGTGTTACAAATTGCTCTATGGAGCCAGGCTATCTGGAGAGGCTAATTTGTCCTCTGAGATGGTTGCTGGCCTCCACCTCTTCCTTGTTCTTACTGATTAAGACACTGTCCTTGTTCTTACCTGATTTAGACACTGCTACGGAGCCCACAATAACAAGATCAACTTTCACTCGGTCTTCCAGATCGATAGGTTTGCTGTATTCTCTCACTCCCTGTAACAGAATAACGACTCAACGTTTTTTCTTAGCTCACAGGAATAGCCATTTCAGTCCTCTTTTTTTTTTTATTAATTTGTTCTCAACAAAATGGTAAAATCTTTGTAATAAGAAGATGTAAGGGACAAATGTCCAACATTTCATTTTGTATGGAGACAAAGGGAAAACCCTGCATTTGTGACATCTCCCCTACCAACACCCAAAGCTACTGATATTTGTTTGTGTTGAGGTTTTACGGCCCAGTCAACCCAATGGGGTCATGTCGAGCGCTGTCAGTTTACCTAACCACACGTTTACTGGGCAGGCTTAGTCCTCTAAGCAGTTAACCAGTATTGTGCACATTCTTTTGCCAGAAACAAAAAAGCTATTGATATACATAGATCTATATAAGACACTCCTACCAAACAAATGAATGCTTAACCATAGGTTAAGAACGTGAAACAATTAGAGGGACAACAGTTAAGCATTCGATGACTCAAAAAAGGTAAACAAACTTTGCATTTGCTGTGTTTCATGAGCGATATAAATCTTTTGAGGAAATTATTTTGTTTGTTTGTGTTGAGGTTTTACGGCCCAGTCAACCCAATAGGGTCATGTCGAGCGCGGTCAGTTTACCTAACCACACATTTACTGGGCAAGCTTAGTCCTCTAAGCGGTTAACCAGTATTGTGCACATTCTTTCGCCAGAAACTGACAACTGCCCTTCTTGAATCAGCGGAAGGGTGAGGAAATTATTTGAAAAATGGGGAATTACATTCAACAGCCCATTCATATCGGCGTCTGGGGAGTAAATCTCAGACCACCTACTTCACGCATATTGGCTGAATTATTTTTCACATGCTGATGGTTTACCGAAAGCCATAGAAAACAAGTAGAAATTCATGATATTTATTGCCCTTTACTTAATTTTGCGCTATGTTAGAAGTTCAGCATACCATCATGCACACACGATAGACACATGAGTATTTATGTTATGGATATTTTGGTTGTCATAGCAGCATTGTTGAGAAATCGCCACAGGAAGGATCGAAAATGAGTGGTTAAGTATTAGAGCTGAAAGTTTTGTTTTTATTTAATTACATCTAATGCGTAACCACCAATTTTCGAACCTTCCCATGGCGATTTCTCAATAATGCTGCATTGACAACCAAAATATCCCTAACACAAATAGTCATATGTGTCTATCATGTGAGCGTAACATAATACGTCCTGTTTTTCAAACGGGCTTATAAAAATCAATAGCTAGAATAAAACTTTTTGTGCATGGGTAGTTATGACAAATGGTTTTGCATTAAATCATAACAAAAGTTTGCAAAATAACTTCTTCTGTGTTAAGCGCCAAGCAAAAACAAAAATGACTTTCTGAAGAGATGTCTAAAGCACAGTAGGATGATGGTAATAGATGCAGCTCGGGTAAATGTCTGTATTTTCCTACAGTAACAAACCTGAGATGTTGAGCAGATTCTAAGAATCTCTTTAGTCGCTCCAGTTGGAGGCTCTATTCTGTTGAATAGTCCTGATCTTAGACGTGGAGTCGGAACCAGCAGAGTTTTACCGGCCTAAAGAAAGAACAAAGAACAAGCAATGAGAGTTATCCTAAAACACTCACCCACCCTGTTTATTGGGACACTTTAACCAGGGGTGAGAATAGTCGCTAATAATCAATCCCAAAATCTAAACATTCAGTACGAAAACTACTTATCTTTTTTCTCATTTCTCAATAAAAACATATTTTGTTTGTGTTGAGGTTTTACGGCCCAGTCAGCCCAATGGGGTCATGTCGAGCGCGGTCAGTTTACCTAACCACACGTTTACTGAGCAGGCTTAGTCCTCCAAGCAGTTAACCAGTATTGTGCACATTCTTTCGCCAGAAACTGACAACTGCCCTTCTTGAATCAGCGGAAGGGTGAGAATGACCGCAGAAAATATTTCATGATCAATCTCCATGAAAGAATGTTGCCGACCTCGGCGGGGGTTGAACCCGCGGCCTCCTGGTCTTATCTAGATGATGGAAGGGTGATAATGAGCCCTGTACAGTCATAAGTTGAATTCCGCCTCCAGTGGGATTCGAACCAGGATTTTGTGATCTCGGGAGCGCTTACCATTCTGCCATCCAGGGCCTTCTTCTCTGATGTCTCATTCTGAGTGAAAGTACTCATGTTTTTCCTATTCTGAAATCAGTCGAAGTTAACCATTGCTTTTTTGTGTGCATTTTTTTTTTCAGTGAGATGGTGGGAAGGGAGTTTGTTTACTGGGCAGGCTTACTCCTCTAAGCGGTTAACCAGTATTGTGCACATTCTTTCGCCAGAAATGGGAAGGAAGTCTCATCCTACCAAATGTGATCAAATTAGAAGTGCCTCTGTGCTTCATCATGGGTTCAACCATAACAAGTTCCAGTGACAATGATTTTTTTGTTAGGAGTCAAGTTAAGGTCGTGTCACTCCTGTTTGTCAACATACCTACACTTTTTCTTGACAGGCTTAGTCCTCCGAGTGACTAACCAGTACTTTGTGCATATATTTTTTAGAGAAATCTGAGCAAAATTATATTGTGGGACTCCCACTTTTTGGATTAAAATGGCTTTGGGACTCCTATTTCCAAATCTTAATGAGATTTGGGACTCCTATTTCCAAATCTTAAAATGGCTTTGGGACTCCTATTTCCAAATCTTAATGAGAACCGTGTGTTCCACTTATATGACAGCTTGTTTATTAAGACATCGCACACGACAGTCTAAGTCGAACTGATGAAATTCAAAGGAGCACTTATGCTCTGCTGATGGTACCCGCTCCAACAGATGAGATTTGTGTTGAGGTTTTACGGCCCAGTCAACCCAAAGGGGTCATGTCGAGCGTGGTCAGTTTATCTAACCACACATTTACTGGGCAGGCTTAGTCCTCTTAATGGTTAACCAGTATTGTGCACATTCTTTTGCCAGAAAAACAGATGAAATTTTAAAAAAAATCTGTGTTGTAAGGGTTAAAGAGTAACTATGGAGCCAGAGGACTTATTAAGGAGTAGTTGGTCATAATTCTGGGACAATTTTTCTTATTTCTCCATGAAAACCTAAGTTGTGGGTACTCATTAGAAGTGCCTCAATGAGGCACTTCTAATGAGTACCCACAACAAATGTTTTTATTGAGAACTGGCCAAAATTATCCCAAAATTATGATCAAATTCCTCCTTTATGCAGCTATGAGATCTAGTACTTACATCAATAGTCAGGTATCTGGCCTGTTCTTGAGGCTTATCAGGGTTGATCTTGATGGTTTGAGCTTTCTTAAACTCCTCCATCGTAGGAATCATCTCCGCAGCAGTGGCTGCTCCCTAGATATGAAACAGAAACTCAATATGGTAATACAGAAAAACTAACATTTTCCTTCGAATGATTGGCTGAGACCAGCCAATTTGTCTGGCACGGGCTGCTCAGCCAACTCTGGGAATCAATAGAAAAATGAAGAATATATATTGACATAGAATTTGATTTTTTACCATCAAGATAAATAATGCATATTTGTTTGATTTGGAGTTTTATGGTCCAGACAACACTACAACTATAAGGTCATGCCAAGCCAGTCAGTTAATCTCTTCCCACTTTTCCTGGGTAGACTTAGTCCTCTAAGCAGTTAAACAGTACTTTGTGCACATACTTTTCTCAGTCAAAGAATCAGCGGAAGGGGCAAATAACTGAAATTATTCCATGATCAATCTTCATGAAAGTTGTGAGTTTCATGTAAGTTGTGTGGCCAAGCTGTGATTCAAACTTACGATCCCTGGTTCTGCAGTCAGACGCACCACTTACAACACAATGATGCCTGGCTAAATAATACCTAAGTGTCAGATAAAAGTCGGTTTGGAATATACTCTGATCTGCTGAACCCTGACACGCCCTGCCTTTGCAAACAGTGTCGATCCAAATCTTTAGAAGCCAACTGATCAGGATCTGCATTGTTGTCATTAATCATGTGAATTTGTATCAACAACCTGAATCAAGTATATAAATCTAACTGGCTTGAAAATTAGAAATGGACATGGCTCTTTATTCAGCATGACATGAATAAATTAACTGCTGTCTAGCCACTGTCAATGAGGTTTCTATGATTTTGTCAGTCATTTCTCACAAAAGCATATATATTTGATACTCATCAGAATGGCCTGATCATAACAACATGCTTTTGTTGAGAAACACAAAAATATCAAACTTTAGAATTTGCTCCCCTCTTTTTAGTAGACCCCCTCTTCTCAGAAGGGAGGCCAACATAATTTTAACAGAATTGCTATGTCTGAAAATGTGTCTGTTCTGTTAACTTTAACTGGATCATAACTCAGATACAGTACTTTTTTTTTTTTTTTTTTTTTTTCAAACAAAACCACTGATATCATACACTTCCCAGGAGAAATCAGAAAAAAAATATTACTTGGTACCACTCTTATCTGGAGCTATGCTGATACCAGGGTTGTTGAATCGACAAGTAAATAGTCAAAATGCACTTGATCGGTGTGGCGCTTCTAATGAGTACCCACAACATATGTTTTCTTCAAGAAATAAGAAAAATTTATATCTCATAATCTGGATACTCTTCTTAGGTAGAGCTATAAAGTTCTTGTCCAGAGACAAGTAAATAGAAATTTCACACTTGTCTTCAGGGAAATGGGACAAGGTGGGCATGGTATTTCCACAGCCCTGCTGGACACAATCTAGAGAGTTCTGCTCACCTTAACATTTGGGATTCTGCGGGTAACTGGTCTTGGGAAATCTGCAAGGTCATTGTCCTCGATGTACCTCCAGATGATGTCCCGGATAGCAGCTTTTGTCGTCTCGGGACCCAGTTCCCTAACAGAATCAGCTGGTTTCTTTTGCGACATGGCGGGCGACTGGAATCTAAAAAGAAAAGCAGGGTTACTAAATAGTGCACAATAGATTTCTGACATTAATGAGGTCTGACATTACAGTTACAGCAAAGACAGTGGATATCGTAAAAATGGTGAAGCTATGTCCAACAGTACATTCTCAGTCATATTTCTTGAATTTTTGGTGAATCCCATTTGCCCAAAATTTAATGGGCAAAAAGGAACTGGGGATCTAGGTGCAGTGCACAGGTGTGTGTGTGTGTGTTGGGGGGGGGGTTTGAGGGCACAAAGCCCTTCCCATCCCTCCAAGCAAAATTGATTTTAGGCATTTCTGAGTGTTAAAATAGGATCTCCTTGACTGCTAGATGTGAATATAAATATGTTTTTACTGCAGGGAGAAAAACAGTGTACAGAATGCAAACCACATTTATAAAAATCCTTAAAATTCATCTGGGCATCTAATCTGTGCATTTTTTTTTTTTCAATAAACCATTTAAATTCTTTTGTCTGTTGTCTATTCTGTTTCAATATACTATTAAACTCATGTGCTAACCAATTTTTTGTTATACAGCATGAAGTCAAAAAAGTTCAGAATAGGACATCTAGGTTTGTAACTAGCAAATACTGCTTTGAAACTAAGAGTATGAAGACTGAAGTCCTGGAATACTGGAAACACCTGAAAGAAAAGGAGGAGAGACAGTAGAGAGATTCTTTTGTACAAAGGTCTAAAGGGTGATGCCAGCTTTCCAACAGACGACCTTATACCAGGGCCTGACAAATCCATTGCCCAGCCGCCCGGGACAAGTCCTAAATCCCTCTGGGCAAGTCTGTTTCGTCTTTACGACGCCCAGTCAGGCAAGTGTCAAAAAATCGCCAGGACAGTTAAAAGTGCGAGTATTTACGGTAAAAAAGTCCGATCAAAAGATGTCAATAAATACTGATAATTAATTGCCCAGCTGTCCTGATTAATGCAGACAACCCATGTATAACAGTTTTCATTATCACACTACCGTTAATCCAATTGATCAGTTGTTTCCCTTCCGGCGCGTGCCTTTAATCTTCCGTCGTAACAGCTGATCAATAATTGTATGCTAAACATGGCTTCTGTGTAGTATGAACCAAGTAAGGTCGGCAATTATTGGTTTTTTGATATTCTCGTATTTCATTGGCTATGCAACTGGGCATACACCAATGAAATGTCGTTGCTTACGACGTGTTTGGCTATGAAAACGAAAGTACAAAATGACACAATATAAAAATACAGGTAAGAAATTGAGTTTTTTGTTCGAAAAAAAAAAAAAAGCATGATACCGTTACGATCTCGCCCGTTTGCAAAACCTTTGTTATTTCCCTCTCGAAATCTGGATTTACTTAGTGTTCATCAAATAATAATGAATTTGTAAAACTAAAAATACTGTGTGTCAAAGTTATTTATGAAAAATTTATTCTCTGTTGATATTACTGATAATATGTTAGGATGAAAAACAAAAAATGAACACTGATGGCTTACACAACTGACGAGTGCTTGATGACTTATGTGCTCCTAAAACCAGAAAGACTTGATGAGCACTGATATACAATACCACATAGAATAATATTCAGTTCTTTCCAATTTCTTGGAGGTTGTTCTCTGTTCTTGGGATAAATGAATACACCATTTTCAAAATGGCATCTTTGATAAAAAATGAAGTCTTTTAATTATGAATTGTCCTATAGTTTGTAGGCAGTTCTTCAATCAAGTTAATTTCCTTGCGGGTGTATACATTTACCTTAAGAATTTTTTTTTTTTTTTTTTTTTTTTTTTACAAACACATGAGTATTTATTCAAGGCTTCAAGTAAATACAAATAAAATTCTTTTTCAACATGCTCTCTTTGCATCCTTTTGGTATTTTCTGATGTGAAATTATGATACTTTTCTTATTTCCACTGCAAACTTAGATTGTGGGTCTGAAACTGCCTCATTAAGTGCCCATTATCTATGTTTTTGAGCGAAAAAAAAAAGGAGTAAACTTATGTATGCCATTTAAAACCTCGCTTTTCTGTATATTATCTGGGATTTACAAGAGTATTGCTTTCATAGACTTGTTAACGCAATGTTAAAAGAGGGACTTCTATTTCTGTTTGCAAATCTTGGGCACATAGGAATTTGAGCCGCGCAAATCCTGGGCAAGTAGGAATTTGAGCTGGGCAAGTGAAAAAAATTTTTACTTGCCCAGTGGGCAAGTGGATTTTTTTTTGATTTGTCAGGCCCTGTTATACCCCTAATAAGGGTCAGTAGAAATCATCACTCATTGACTTTTCAGACCTCTGCTGCAAGAACTGACATTTACAAGGGCTCATTCTTTCCTCAAACAATCAGAGATTGAACTGCCCTTCAAGATTCGATTATTTCCTCTGCTAAGTTGCAGAGGATGGTGTGGCTAGGTTTAACTCTGATGAGAGCTAGGGCTTAACTTCCCATACCACAGGTCCTGGTGAATGAATATCATTGGATGTGTTCCCAGTGGGAATTCTGATTCTGAGAAAACAGACTGTTGTCTGTTCTGCTAAAAAGAGCTGGGTGAATATTATTTTTTTTACTTTAACCCTTGTCCTGCTGAACCCGGATATACCCTGCCTTGGCAAACTGTAGATCCAGATCAGTTGAAGAAGCTAACTGATCTGAATCTGCACTGTCTGAAATTCAGTTTGTGAATTTGAGTCAACAATGTTGATCAAGGCATCTGATTGGCTGAAATTTAGAAGTGAGTGTGGCATCTTAATTTATTCAACATGACATGGGTTATTCAGGCTTTCAAGTGCCCTCCAGTGAAAAAACAGGGATAAAGTAGGGCTCAAAATTTTGAAAAAGTAGGGCAAAAGTAGGAATTTAAATCATGAAAAGTAGGATAGTATAGTAGGGATGTTCTGAGTGTTTTCAGACTTAGAAAAAGATAAAATAAGAAAAGATTTTTCTCTTAACAATAACACTACATCACCATGGTAAGGAAATACCAAAATAAATGTTCCAAAAAAGGAGTTACAATTGAAGTAAAAATATTTCATAAACATTTGCATTGTGACTGCTCAGATTAAGTTGATCCAATTTTTACAAACTTTGAGCAAGCGAGGAAAAAAATTACAATTTTTGGCCACTTCAAACATTTTTGGACTAAAAAGTAGAGATAGTAGGGCATTTTCAGAAAAAAGTAGGGAAAAGTAGGAACACGAAAAAGTAGGGAAAAGTAGGGAAAAGTAGGAATAGTAGGGCCCGCTTGAAAGCCAGGTTTTTTAATAGCGTTTTCCCCAGAAATTAAAAAGGGCATGGTATTTTTGTTTTTTCTAAAAAGGCACTTTAGCGCACACTTCTCCTCTAAAAGGCATTTAACACGCATTCGGGCAATGAGTATGAATAAAAATTTGTTCGGGCAATATGTATGAATAAAAATTTGTATCTGTATCATATTTTTTCATCAGAATTCTTTATGATATTTATCAAAAACATAAACATTTTTCAGTCTATAAATTACAACGTTTCTATTTGCATGTTCATTCACATTGAGTATTCTGCACAATAACTAAATTTTTATGTACAATTTTTTGAAGGCATTTCTCATTTTATTTCTCAACGACTTATTTTTCAGTTAAGCATGCTTTTGTTTGTTTTTTTTCACATAGAAAGAATAATAAAACAAATTAACATAAAGAGTGAACTTAAATACAGTCAAATCTGTGTTAAGCAAGCACCTATGGGAAAGCCAAAACTGTGTTTGCTTTATTTTTGTGAGAAAAAATCATTGGCAATTGTAATGTCTGATAGACGTACACAACTTTCTGCCATCCAATAGGAATGAGGCTAGAACGTACTCTGGGTTAGATCGAGGTCCCGAGATTAAACTTAGTGTGATGTAGTGTTTAAAAAGATCTATATCAGTTGGACCTGGTGCAGTAAGATAAAATATTTGTCACACCCAACCACACCCCTACTTAAGGAGAACCCTATAAAGTTCGCATCATATCTGAACATTGCAATGGCAGCTTTCTTCCCTGTTGAAAGTCAAGCACAGGTTTTAACTGATAAATTTTTATCACGAGTCACAATGTAAGCAGTATGGAGTGGGTGGGGTATAGGCCATCAAATTCAGATTGAGCCACACAAAATAATTTCGTACTGTTTATTCAATATAGGTTTTGATAATTTATCCGTGAAGACCTATGGTATTATTTGCTTTATCCGGCACATAATTCAAAACGAAAATACTAGATTTTAGCTGGGAGTGGGAGCCGGCAAAAGCGCGTGCTCCAACGTGAGCGTTTCACGACGGCATCAAACTAAAGAAAAATAACGTTTTCTGACTTTCAATTCTGTTTTAGTATATGAAAGCAAGGTTCCTTAGATATTACTGCATTGTTGTTTTAATGTTTTGTTGTGTAGTTTGATTACCCTAGTTGATTTTTCTTCGACCCTAGACTTTCGCAGCACAAGGCGAGGTGTCAGTATCGAACCTTATCAACCTTTATTCGGAAGAGTATTCAGTTTCGCTCGAGTGCACATTCCGGAAACAACAAAAGAGAATAGAACCTAATATTTATCATCTGGAGAGTCGGTTCGATTCTCGGTTGTAAATTGCACCTTTTTCGACTTGGAGATTTCGCCACTATGTAGTTTTCACACCTTTCTGAGCTAGCCCAGTTAACCGTGCCAAAAGGTATCGTCCAAGAGCGTATCCAGGATTATACGATAGGAGGTTCAAATTTTGTCTTTGTATTCAGAAAGAGAGTAAACAGTTTTGATCCAGATCAGACTCCCCAAAATGCAGCGTCTGATCAGGGTCTACACTGTTTGCCACTCTGTCCTGCAACTTGATATAGACACGTTCATAGATAGGACTTGTAAAAAAATTAGAAGTATAAGATAAAGAGTAAGAGTAAGGTTAGTGGATATTCATTTGGGTAAATACGGTAAAAAAAAAAAACAAAAAAAAAAAAAAAAAAAACTATCAAATTCAAAATTTTTGAAAATGGAATTTTGAGTAAAACGGGTGTTCAGTTGATGTGCCCAAGCACCCTCTGGATATGAACCTCACACAGACCGGCTAACGCACCCGATCAGGACCTACACTGTTTGCCATACTGTTACTGTTCCGTATAGATTCTGCCATAAATGGCACATCTCCGAGTGGAGTCTTCTTAAGTTTAACTTCTAGGTACGTTTGGTGGTATGTACATGTACAGGGACTAAAATGGCTTCTCTCAACCATTCTATTTACATCTAAAAAAAAAAATCTCGATAAAAACACGGCGTTCAGTGCGATATGTGCTGCGGCCTAGCCTTCCCATACCTTTTCTTTCTTTACGGGTTGGGACCAAAGCCAGTCGTTTATATCTTTCCAAAAGGAGAGCTTGACATAGTCGTTTGGACTGTCGATTCAGAGTTTCCAACAGGTTGTGTTGTGATCCCTTTTTAACTGATAGGAATCTACTGGGGTCAAGAACAAGCTGCACCAGGCTCTCCTGTACTTCACTCTGAGGTAGGATTGTTTCACATTCACCACAAAAGGCTTCTAGGATAGGTCTTCTTATATGCTGCAGTGCTGTACACTCTATTATGACATGTTCAACTGTCTCCGGATCCTGCCCACACAACATACAGGTAGGGTCTATGGGCGCTTGATTGAATGCAGTCCTGCTGCTCTGAGTAACGTAGGACCCAGTTACTAATTTCAGCCTTGTGTTGACGCGTGGGATGTCCCTTGGTCCGTTCACCTGCTGTATTAGTGGGTGTTTTCGCCCGGGCCAATATTCATCGGTCGAGAGGTACTTCAGAGATGGGTATAGTTCTGCATTTTGTCGCATTCATAGAGACCAATATCCGTTCACCTTTTTGTTGACTAGCCTTCTCCAGCGCTCTTTCTTCATTGGATTATCCAATAGGTCCCAACAGGAGGGCAGATCATATTTCACCAGTATTTTCTAACCTCTATGTACCAGCTATAACTATCTACTCCCTTGACTGTAAGTTGCCTTCTTGCTAGTTGTTTCTCAATAGAGCTTTCATCCAGTCTGCATATACTGCCATAGAGTATCAGAATTCTCTTGTGAATGATAGCTTCAATTGGCATGGCACCTGAGAGGATGAACACTGCCAGGTCAGCCACTGTAATGGGTAGGGATAGGATCTGTTTAAGGACATTCACGTATACACATTCACAAATACACATTCACAAATAGTAAAATAGACTTGTTAAAATTTTAGAAGTATAAGATAAAAAGCAAGAGTAAGGTGAGCGAATATTCATTTGGGTAAATACGGTATAAATGGTTTTATCCAATTCAAAATTTCTGAAAATGAAACTTTGAGTCAATTGAGAGTTCTACTGAAGCGCCCTTTGGACCCGACCCTGACGAACTGGCCAGTGCACCCGCCCTCTGTTTACAGAAGAGACATATACGTATAGAGCTAAAATCAGCCAGCTGAACCCGAACAAAAACTATCACACCTCTAATGCAAAGCCGACAACGTCATAGAGTTTGAGACCAGATCTACCGTCGTGCAATACAAGAAGAAAGCAAAACTATTAACGATGAATGGGCTAGAAACTAAGCGCGCAGTCTGCCTAACCCATGTTGTAGCACATCCTGTTATAATGGATTATTTTGATTCTTCTGAATAACATGAATTTATGATGCAGTTCACCATATAACTCTGGCCCCGATGTAATATATTTTGTTTCATGCTCAACTCAGCTGAGCATGAATTTTTCTCTGCTAATAAATATGAAAATGCCAACAATACTTGGCATTTTCATGTTTATTAGCAGAGAAATTCTCATGTCCAGCTATGTTTAGCAAGAAAGAATTTGCAATTGTTAGTAATTTGAGGTGGTTCCCCTAAATACAGGAATGGACTTTTTTTTTTACGAAATGGACGAAATGGAGTTTTGTTTTACCAAATGGAGCATTGTTTGCCCCTTTTTGCAAATTTTATTCTGTTTTCATGATTTCTATCATATCTGACTGTAAAAACAATATTAAATATGATTTTGCTGTATTGGAGTCATATTTTATATACAACGGAGAAAATATAGTTCCACTCCCTATGTGAAATCAGTGACGAAATGGAGTTTTATTTTACGAAATGGAGCATGTTTTTCCCCTTTTTTGCAACTTTTATTCTGTTTTTATTATTTATACCATATCTAACTAAACAAGCAATATTAAATATGTTTTTTCTTTACTAGAATCATATTTTATAAACAACGGAGAGGAAAATAGAGTTCCACTCCTTATGTAATATCAGTGACGAAATGGAGTCTTATTTTACGAAATGGAGCATGTTCCCCTTGTTTGCAACGTTTATTCTATTTTCACAATTCATATCATATCAGACTATAAAAAAAAAGGTAAGAGAAAAGTCCAGGGAGTGCCACAATCACAAACCGCAGCCCTTCCCAGACCCCAAGAGGAAGAGGAAACCGACAAATCTAAACAAGCACAAACCAAACAAACGTACGAAAAGCACTAAGATTAGCTCTCTCTTCCCCAAGCGAGGTAATCGCAATACTAAAAGGACTGAAAAACATAAGAACAAAATGACACACGGAAAGACATACAACAAATCGCCTCGTAGAATAAACCACAAAGCAACAAAGAGTAAGACTAACACCCCGACCACCGCCTTAGAATGGTCAGTAGAGCAGACTACCGGGGGGGGGGGGGGGGGGGGGACGGGGGGGGGGTTAAAGCACTTTTACAGCTAGCTAACCACCCTGGGTCCCGATGCTACTCTTAATACAGAAATACATAAAAATTCGGCTCGCATAAAGGCTCCAACCAATATTAAACATGTTTTTACTTTATTAGAATCATATTTTATAAACAATGGAGAAGATTTAATTCCACTCATATGTAATATCAGTGACGAAATGGAGTTTTTATTTTACGAAATGGAGCATGTTTCCCCCCTTGTTTGCAACTTTAATTATAGTTTCATGATTTATATCATATCAGACTGTAAAAAACAATATTAAACATGATTTTTATCGCACCTGCTTGTAGCAGGGTGCGATATAGGCGTCCGATTTTCTGTCCGTCCGTCCGTCCGTCCGTCCGTCAGTCCGTCCGTCAGTCCGTCCGTCCGTCTGTCAACATTTATGTCGACGTTCGACATTTATATCAAAGTTAGTATTCTAATCAACTACAAGACTAAACAACCATCAAACTTTGCATGATACATCTCCCTGACCTCCTGACTTTGCGACATAGGCGTCCGCTTTTCCGTATGTCTGTCCATTCGTCCGTCCGTCTGTCAACATTTATGTCGACGTTCGACATTTATGTCAAAGTTAGTATTCTAATCAACTACAAGACTAAACAACCATCAAACCTTGTATGAAACATCTCCCTGACCTCCCGACTTTGTGACGTAGGTGCCCACTTTTCCATTCGTCTGTCTGTTCGTCCGTCCGTCTGTCTGTTAACAGTTCTGTATGTCGAAGTTCGACATTTATGTCAAAGTTAGTATTCTAATCAACTACAAAACTAAACAACCATCAAACCTTGTATGAAACATCTCCCTGACCTCCCGACTTTGCGACATAGGTGCCCGCTTTTCCATTCGTCTGTCCGTTCGTCCGTCCGTCTGTCTGTTAACAGTTCTATTATGTCGAAGTTTGACATTTACGTCAAAGTTAGTAGTCTTATCAACTACAATTCTACAACAACCATGATACCTTGCATGACACATCTCCCTGACCTCCTGACTTGGCAGGTATGTTGACCCAGTGACCTTGACCTATATTTTGCGCTCCATTGGCTTTGACACAATTTACGTTGACGTTCCAGATCTTCTCAACTATAAGGTGTACAACTACCAAACCTTGCATAGTGCTTCTCCTAGATGTACTGACTTGGCAGGTACCTTGACCCGGTGACCTTGACCTATATTTTGCGCTCCAGTGACTTTGACATATTTTGTGTCGACGTTCGATATCTCCTCAACTATAAGGCCTACAACCATCAAATCTTGCAAAGTGCTTCTTCTCAATGAACAGACTTGGCAGATACCTTGACCTGGTGACCTTGACCTATATTTTGGCTGCAGTGACTTTGACATAATTTACGTCAATGTTCTAGATCTCCTCAAGTGTAAGACCTCTAGCCACCAAACCTTGCATAGTGCTTCTCCTAGATGTACTGACTCCGCAGGTATCTTGACCCGGTGACCTTGACCTATATTTTGCGCTCCAGTGCCTTTTACACATTTTATGTCAACGTTCAATATCTCCTCAACTATAAGGCCTACAACCATCAAACCTTGCATAGTGCTTCTCCTCAATGTATGAACTCTGCAGGTACCTTGACTGGGTGACCTTGACCTATACTTCGCACTCCATTGACTTTTACACCTTTTACGTCACCCTTCCTTATGTCCTCAACTGTAAGGCCTTCAACCACCAAACCTTATATAGCACTTCTTCTCGATGTACTGACTCGGCAGGTACCTTGACCTGGTGACCTTGACCTATATTGTGCACTCCAGTGACTTTGACACATTTTATGTTGATGTTCGGTATCTCCTCAAATATAAGACCTACAACCACTAAACCTTGCATAGTGCTTCACCTCATTGCCCTGGCTTGGCAGGTACATTGACCCAGTGACCTTGACTTATATTTGACACATTTTACGTTGATGTTTGATAACTCCTCAACTATAAGGCCTACAACCACTATACCTTGCATTGTGCTTCTCCTTGATGTACTGAATTAGCAGGTATCTTGACCCGTGACCTTGACCTATATTTCATGCTCCAGTGACTTTTACACATTTTACGTCAACGCTCCATTATCATTGGGCTGTATGATACGAAAAGTCAGTGCTGAAGATATAGCCATTAGAGGGAATGGGACTGGCCTGGAATATATGTGCCCCACTAGGCACTTTGTCTACATTTTTTTCAACCCAGTTTTCCAAGTAAGCACTGCTAAGAATGAAATAAACTTATTTAATAACCACGTTCTGATTGTGGCTCCTGTGACTTTTGCCCCAGCAGGTGCGATGACGCCTTCCGCGGAATTCTTGTATTTCATTAGAATCATATTTTATAAATAATAGTTGCGGTCATGGTACCAAAGCCGTAATCCAAAATCATAAATCCATAAACGAATGACGAATCAGAATGTTCAGACCAACAGACATGGACCCCAGAACAAAGGGTGTAATCAGGCGTCCGCGGATAGTAAGCATTACTTGGTAAGCAAGCTTCGCCCACCATGCCCATGGGCCTGAACGAAGGAAATATCGGTAGAAGCGTATGTCCGGGATTTGGGAAGTCTACTTATGGCGCGTCACTGGCAAAAACATCAGAAACAATTCTGGAAACTGCCACATTGTAGGGATTGACTAGATCATGATGTCTCCCATAGAACTTCTTAAGTGTTGCTACCAGTTTGGTTTTTTGATACCCCTGGCTCAACAACTTTTGAGTGAGCACTTTCCCACGCTCCATGAAGTCCTGATAATTTGAACAAGTTAACAGAGAAGATTTAGCTCCAATTTGAGGTTTATTAGCAGGACAAATTTGAGTTGAGCATGGAAAATGATTTGAGCATGAGTTAATTGAGCACGAATAAGAGTTGAGCATGAAAAAAGTTTTATTAAATATATCAAAAGGAAACAGCACTTTCTGAGAAATCAGAAAAATGCTGTTATATCGATGTGACTATTATATGAGCGACTGTTTGTTGAGGTTCCACTGTAACAAAATAGTATTAACCCCTCCACCCCTACCACCCCGTTTTCTCCGTTGCTTGCCGTTCTAAAGCGGTGATTCTGGTGTTGTTGGTTCCTTGTGTGGTCCTGTGGTTCCTTAACTGCTGAGGGGCTTTTGTCACGTTTTGTCCTGTTCGGTGTCTTAGTGTTATGTTTGATGTACTTCTTTGGTTTTGTCCTGTGTACTGTCTGTCATGGTCTATTGGCTCTTCCCCTTCCTCTTGGATTCATAGTTAGGCTATGTTCTCTGATTGTGGGTTTCCCTGGATATCTTCTGTGGTGTTAAAAAATGTGTAGTAAAGATCAGTCTGTCTGTGTTTGTGCGAAAAAGCATAGGTTTATCTGTATCCCGACTGTTTTTTTATTGTATCTTAAACATATAATTCGAAGAGTCCCTTGGTTAAACGTTCTGATGCAATTTCGGTTGTTACACTCTAAACAGTAAGTTAAGAAAATAACCTAAGAATATTAGGTTATATTAACAGAAATTGAATAACTTTATATTTTTTTTTTTATTTTTCTACTCCTATGTCGCTGTATGGGGTCTAGTAAGGGGTGCGTTTTATGATTGTGGCACTCCCTGGACTTTTCTCTTACCTTTTTTTTTCTATATTAAGTCTGAAAACGTGGATTATACACAACTACAGCAGACAACATTAAGACGTTCACATGAAATGCCAAGTCTGATTTTCTCTGAAAAAAAAAATAGATTAACAGAATGTCGCCTGTTGCAATTTTGTTCAGTGGTTTAAGGGATCCCAGTGTTAGTCTTACTCTTTGTTGCTTTGTGGTTTATTCAACGAGGCGATTTTTTTTTTTTTTAAAAAAAAAAAAGGTAAGAGAAAAGTCCAGGGAGTGCCACAATCACAAACCATAGCCCTTCCCAGACCCCAAGAGGAAGAGGAAACCGACAAATCTAAACAAGCACAAACCGAACAAACGTACGAAAAGCACTAAGATTAGCTCTCTCTTCCCCAAGCGAGGTAATCACAATACTAAAAGGTCTGAAAAAACACAAGAACAAAATGACACACGGAAAGACATACAACAAATCGCCTCGTAGAATAAACCACAAAGCAACAAAGAGTAAGACTAACACCGGGACCACCGCCTTAGAACGATCGGTAGGGCAAACCACCGGGGGGGGGGGGGGGGTTAAAACACTTTTACAGCTAGCCAACTTCACCCTAGGTGAAGTCTTGCCTTGTGTTATTTTATTCTTTTGTTGTTTTTCAGGCATTTTAGCATTGCGATTACCTCGCTTGGGGAAAATAGAGCTAATCTTAGTGCTTTTCATACGTTTGTTCGATTTGAGCTTGTTTGGTTTTGTCCACATGTTTCCTCTTCCTCTTGGTGTCTGGGAAGGGCTGCGGCTCGTGATTGTGGCACTCCCTGGACTTTTCTCTTAACTTTTTTGCAAGAACCTAACCTTTTCACCTCAAGCTAAATTCAACAGACGAAAATTGATAACACTTTTCTTATTTTCTCAGAAAACAGGGTTTGACAATTTTTACAGATTGTCCCATTAGAAGAATAGTCTTCCATGAATGTCAAACCATATTTTCTAGGAAAACTAAGATCACGAGATCAGCAGATAGTGTGCGAATTTAGGTATCAAAATTCAAACTGCGCATAAAGAGGTGAATTTTGTTCCGAATTCATAGATAAGATTTGCCTGAATTGTATTATATCATAAAATTTAACCTTTCATTCTCTTAAAAAAAAAAAAAAAAGGCCAAAAATTAAAGTAAAAACGTCTTCTATGGTGAAACAAATCTTCCTGTCAAAACCAAATTCAGAGACTTTCAGTATGTATTTCTTTTTTATCAACTTAAATTTAGTTTGTAAATACTGCATTTTATTACATAGCCATAAATATTGAATGCGATAAAACCTGAGGAGCAAGTGTGCAGATATCACGATATTACACGCTTTCCCTGATGCCGTCAAATTATATTTAAACATGGCATTGCTTTTGCTTACGTCTTAGGCAATGACGTCACGCCAAAATTTGTCGCGCATCTGTGCCGGCTCTGAAGTTTAGACAATAAATATGCCTATTTTTTGGTTCTATAAACAACTGATGTTAACGCAAAGTATTTATAGGTCTATAGTTAAAGGGTTACTGCACTGATATTGGTGAATAGTGTTCCGCGTTGAGATATCAGATACAGGCTCATAAGCTTGCGTCCTTTGATTTCCACTCGTGACAATATTCACCAATGTCAGTGCAATAACCCTATATTACATATTTCATAAAAAGTATATAAAATATAAGCGCAGTAGGTCAGTGTGTACGTGCATAGCTCAGTGGTGAGCCTTTTCTGTGTCCAAACCGGATAAGCTTTCTTTCATGTCATCTGCATGAAAATAGTGCGCCGTCGTTCGGATTGGGACGTTACCTGGAAGCCCCCACCCCCCATCCTGTGCAGGGAACTCACCCATGTACATGCTAAAGAACCCTACGGTAATTCAAGATTGTAGGCCTTCATCCTGCAACCCGGAGTATACAATGTACACTGTCTTTGAGTCCACCTAGGACGTTATGACGTAATGGAAGAAGACGTAAAGTTAAGATTTTTTTTTTTTTTTTTTAATAATCAATAACAATCTTCGTCATGTTCGTTTCGCAAAGCAACAATTCCTCTCGAAAATGGAATCTTCCTTTCGCACTTTATCTGTACCTCTAATAGTTAGCGTTCTTGGATATTTTTGGTTAACTCCCATAGACCTCTTCCGGTGAACTTGTTAAAATTATGAAAATTTTACCGTTCAAAGAAGGGTTGTTTCAACAGGTTAGCGATTCGTTTAACTACTTATGGTGTAATTTGTCTCAGTTTTTATGTTTAGACTGTGTGATTAATGTGTTTTTGATAGTGTTGAATAGTTTTATTTCACAAAAATATAACAGATTTCCTTCATCTGAATCTTGGAAACGCTTATATCTTTTGCCCATCAACACTTCGAGAAGGTGTCTTATTGTTGAGCACTATAAAATCTATAGCGAAAACTGCACTTGGTATGTTTTGGGCCTTTAATATAAGAAATAAAAAAGCAATGTCTCGATTATTTCCTTGATTTTGAAGCATTAGGTCGCAACTCTCTTATCCCTTGATTCTCTATCCCTTGATCTTGTTCTCGTAACTTATCATCATCCATTCTCATGTTATCGTCTAATACTTATATGCTTTAATTTCCTAATACTATTGAAAGGGGAAATTGGCATGGGACTTTTCAGGCAAAAGAAACCTGAAAAAGTCATGAAATCTGATACTTTGTCTCATTCAGTGGAGGTGATAACCTTGGTTTTCTTCGCCTTCGGTAACCAACTATTAGCTGGAATATCAAAAATAGTATTTGGAGATTAAATTCTGATAATGAGCATAAGAACAGCTTACTCCCTCTTACCAAATGTGATTGCTTTTTAAATATCTTGATCATTTTTCATTTTGTTAATTGATAAATGATTAATCTACAATAATAATAACCGAGGAAGGTACCTCCATGGAGGGAAAACAATGGCGGGTATGACATCAGTCTGTTCATCCTTATAGGAAGTGAATAGAGGTACATACCTTTCGACATATTGCCTTGAAGGCTATTGGTCTGTTGCTGGACCTCTCGCCAGTGAATCTAGGCTAGACCTCTAGCTGTTCCTATTAGGACAGGATAGAACATTTCTTATTATCACAAATAAAGGTAAAACCAGCAATTAAATCATGAATTGTGATTTTCTTCCATCAATGAGCTGCCATCTGGAAAAGGGAAATCAACTATATGGTAATGTAGTGAAATGCAGAGGCAAATTCTGAAGTTTTAGGTTTGTTTCATGATTATAATGTTCATGGAAAGATTTAATCACCAGAGTAACAGCTTGCTGATTCGTACACGTATATTTTTAACATACCAGCTACTAAAGTAAATGTCAGTTTATAAATGAATACCCTTCCTTTGGTCACATTGGTGCAAAATATCACAAACTTTTAAATTTCAATTTTTCTAGCTGGACTCCAGTCATTTAATAGTATAATACTGGCATGGCCCGATGCAAAGCTGATGGTGACATGGCTGCCTATTATACAACATGTACATATATGGGTGCATTTAACTGTGTTTACATGAAATCTGAGGGATTTTTCTGTCATGATACTTTTTTCTTGTTTAAATCTGATGACAGTGAAATTTCAAGAAGCACTTCCGTTTGGACTGGTGAATGTGTCAGTCCACAACATAAATGATGTGCCATTATGCCAGCAGGCCACCAGTCTGTTGATGGCCATGCTCGTATCTAGGCAATGCCTAAGTTCATATGAATTATAGGCTTATGATGGCTCTGGTAACCTGTTGAAGTGCCATAAAAAATGACTTGTCCCTTGGATAGATAAATCTTATTTTTTTTTTTTTTTTTCACATCTGAATGCAATTGATTCCTTTTGTTTATGAAAGTGTTTGCCCATGCTGGTTTTGGTTTGTCATGTAAATAGAGTGGTGTACGAATGTGCAAACTATAGACCTTTTTAAACACTACATCACATGATAAAAATCATCCGGAACCACTCGGACTTTAACACAGAGAACGTTCTAGGCTCGTACCGATTGGATGGCAGAAAGTTGTTGTTTACATTTATCGGACAGTAAAATTGCCGATGTCTTTTCAGAAAAATAAAGCATTTTCGTTTGTCAAAAGTTTCTTTTCAGAAGAGATTCTCATCGAGTGATCATTCAAATGTCATAACCACATATATTAACACATTTTTTGACTATATACTAGCTAAAACTAGGCGTTAAAATGGTCACCATAAGCAAAATTGCGGTTGCTCGCGTGTCTATTGATATCGGAAAAATATCGTTGAAACATGTATTTATATTAGGAAAAGCAGTCAAACTGCTTCCTAAAGTTGTATTTTTAAATGCTAGATAAAATTTACGAGTGCATATTGACCAAAAGGAATGCATTATCCAAGTAAAGTTTGGCTTGAATCTTAGTATCAATGGAAGCGGAAATGTTTTTGCCATCCACAGTTATTGGTCACATGACATAATATTGTAATCACGTGGTCAGTAGCCCAGATGAAAACAATAACATGTGCAAATTTTGTCTCATTTGCAACTGACAAATGGCACTGGATTCTTCGCTGGGTATCAAAGTTAAATCTGATTTTATTTTAGATTACAATAATTAACAAGAGTTGTGTATTGTGCTGACAATTACTGATGAAAAAACACCTTTGAATGGTAAGAAAAATACAATCAAAATACCAGTACATGCAAAACTGTACAAATGCAAGCTTTCACTCTAGCATCAGGTGAAAAAAATTCTGTCCACCATTTCTCCTCTCTGAGATTGCCCTGAGAGGCCTGCATGACAGGCCAACACTCTACCGCATTGCCATAATAGCCAGCTGGTACCACAAAACAGTACAAGTATATCACATACCTATCACTAAGTACATGTACTGCACTAGTGTACTAACGACTTTGCTTCCATGCTCTATCCCTCAGCCTAGTTGACTCAGTCGGACGCAGACTGTCGGGTGCACCTCTGACTGCTGATCAGAAGGTTGCATGCTCGATTCCAACACAACCAGCAACATTCTTTCAAGGAGATTGATCATGAAATAATTTCTACTGTGAGTGTTGCTCTCTCCCTTCTGCTGATTCAAGAAGGGCAGTTGTCATTTCTTGCAAAAGAATCTGCACAAGTACTGTTAACCACTGTGTTGACTAAGCTTGCCCAGGAAAAGTGTGGTAAGGTAAACTGACCTGCTTGACATGAGCTTAACTCTTGTCCTGCTGACCCCGGATATGTCCTGTTTTTGCAAACAGTGTAGATCCAGATCAGTTGGCTTCTAAGAAGCCAACTGATCTGGATCTACACTGTTTGCCATTCAGTATTTGAATTGGCATGAACAACCTGGATCAAGTAATCTGATTGGCTGAAAATTAGAAGTGGGTGTGGCATCTTAATATATTCAGCAGGACAAGGGTTAATACTGTTGAATGGGACATTAAACTCCAAACCAACCAACATAAAAAACATGTATCAGTGTTGTTGTTTAAACCCATCTATTGACAAATGCATAATTATTTATACAAAATGTGAATACACATCTTAACTATATAATAAATCCCGAAAAATGTTTTTTCATGTTTTTAACCCCTAATCATTTACAATTTTCATTCTTTACAAATAATATAGTATGAAAGAGTTGTCATTGGAGTTTTTATACTGTTATCTAAAAAATACTCACAGTACATGTATACAAATGACAGAAAAAATAAGAAAACTATGATTACCTTATTTACCCTTTCAGCCTCATTCCAGAGGAGGGTCAGCTAGTGGGACTTTTTTTTATTTTATTTTTTGTTGATTCATTTGAATGGGTTGGTATATGTTTTTTGGGTCGATTGTTAACAATCATGCCAAAGTATACATACACCAAAACTACCTTAAGGTTTTTGTCCATGTGATTATCATTGACCAATGAAGTCAAACCATACATTTGTATGAAATCCAGGTAACCCTTATTTATAGCCGCGCTATTCTTGTCACTGTGATGTCTGAGTGCAGTGTTACAAGGGTCTGTAGGATCTGTAGAACCTGGACTGGGACATTGGCAAACAGTGCAGACCCAGATCAAACATAGCAGAACATGGCATCTGATCAGAGTTTGCACTGTTTGATTAAATAACAGGAACAGAGTGCAATGTCTGATCATGGTCTGCACTGTTTGCATAAATTGCAGAAAGTTATGGGTTAAGTTAAAAAGTCTTAAGTCCCCATTCAGGTCCATTTTCCCAGTCTACACTCAGAGACAGTGGACATCACCAGTGCTGTCAGTGCTTTGATTGTTTTCTTTACCCAGGATTGATTTATTTAAATACGGTCAAATGGATGACATGAATATAAAAAAAAAACAAAAAAAAACATTGGCATACAGTAAACTGGTGGAGAGTTGGTCAATGTTTTTTTTTTCTAAAGGCAAAATAATTACTCCGGTCACAATACATTTGAACAGTCAGTCGAAAAATTGGAAACCAGGCTGTTTTCAAGTATTTTAATAGACAGGCCTGAGCACAGAATGCTTGATCGGGCTCTTCACTGTTTGTCCTCATCCAACAGATGTTAGACATGTCAACAGACAGACGTACCTGGAGATCTGGTGTGAGATCTGCCATGCATGCAGCAAGCCAGCTATCTGGAAGGGGGCCCACTGATGTGGATGTTGCCCCTGTACCTGCACGTTAATCAAAAATCCTATTATGATCAACAGATAATATTCAACATTCAGGATAAGTATGTAAGGATTCCAGGTATTTAGGGTAAATACAGTAGTTTCTGATAGAAACACATTGAATTGCTTGTTTGTTTCTTTTTTTATTTGGGTTTTCATTACTTTTAAAATTTTTTTAGTTTTTTAGTCATATTGCAAAGTGTCTGGATGTGGCAGGGAGCTTAATGCTCACTTTTAGAGCTCTGCCCCACTGAAACCTCATGCCTCAGACACGTGACCTGTATTGCAAAATGTCTAGATGTGGCAGGAAGCTCAATGCTCACTTTTAGAGCTCTGCCCCACTGAAACATCATGCCTCAGACACGTGACCTGTATTGCAAAATGTCTAGATGTGGCAGGAAGCTCAATGCTCACTTTTAGAGCTCTGCCCCACTGAAACATCATGCCTCAGACACGTGACCTGTATTGCAAAATGTCTAGATGAGGCAGGAAGCTCAATGCTCACTTTTAGAGCTCTGCCCCACTGAAACATCATGCCTCAGACACGTGACCTGTATTGCAAAATGTCTAGATGAGGCAGGAAGCTCAATGCTCACTTTTAGAGCTCTGCCCCACTGAAACATCATGCCTCAGACACGTGACCTGTATTGCAAAATGTCTAGATGAGGCAGGAAGCTCAATGCTCACTTTTAGAGCTCTGCCCCACTGAAACCTCATGCCTCAGACACGTGACCTATATTGCAAAGTGTCTAGATGTGGCAGTGAGCTTAATGCTCACTTTTAGAGCACTGCCTCACTGAAACATCATGCCTCAGACACTTGACCTATATTGCAAAATATCTAGATGTGGCAGTGAGCTTAATGCTCACTTTTAGAGCACTACTTCACTGAAACATCATGCCTCAGACACATGACATAGAGGATATTTGATTCTTTCAGTGTAAGATCAAAAATTTTTTTCACTGAATGCATAGCAACAGATAAGGCACTTTTTTCATCTGAAAAATGCTGATATCTTTCTTATTTCTCCATGAAAACATACGTTGTGGGTACTCATTAGAAGCGCCTCACTGAGGCGCTTCTAATGAGTACTCACAACATATGTTTTCCTGGAGAAATAAGAAAAATATTATGTGGATTCCCCTCACATCTGTAGCTATGTGAATGATCACCAAATATAGTACTTTTACGAGTGGCTTAAGCCACCAATGAAAATACATGTTTTGGTGTTCCTGAATAAAATAAAGTTCAGTCTAACACTGAAAAAAAAAAAATCAAATTTTCTATTTCTTTTATGCTTTTATTCCCAATAATCAAACTTCTACCTACTCTTCGACACTTACGTTGGGAAATTAACCTTTTCCTAGCCATTTAGCGTCAATTTGGTCTTGTTCGGCATGTTCAGTGGCATACTGTTGGGTAACAAAATGTAGTTTTATTACTAGAAAATGAGGCCAAATAAATCTATAAATCTTAAAGCAATACAACACAAGATATTGACACAGAAAAAATGTCACAGCAGGTGATAGTTCGCCTAACGTCACATGCAGAAAAGGAGCGCAAAAAGTGACATCATCGGTTCAAGCGCTGAATGTTAACCTCTTCACATAATTTCAGACAAGTATGCCAGGTCTTAAACATTTTGGCGAGGTCTTTGAAATCTCCGTTTTTACAAATACTAAAAACGAAATTAATAATTTCACTGGTGACCGCCAGTGGGATCATCAATTTTGATTTCACTGAGAAATCTCAGTTATTCATTGAAAAACATAAAAGAAATGATACTTCACCCAGTCACATACCATAGCTCTTGATAAGGTGCTTTTTTCAACCAAAAAATAGCTATATTTTTCTTATTACTCGATGAAAACATATGTTGTGGGTACTCATTAGAAGTGCCTAGGTGAGGTGCTTCTAATGAGTTCCCACAACATATGTTTTTGTTGAGAAATAATGAAACTATTAACCTGATACCCACTCTTATCTAGACCTATGCATTATACGGACAACGGGCAGACCAGTTCTGATTTCTAGCTCTACTTTCTTAATGCTGAGCGCCAAGTGAAGGAGGAGCTAGTGCCATTTTTGAAGTCTGGTCTGACTCGGCCAGGAATCAAACCCACAACCTCACTGTCAAGAAGCAGACATTCTACAGATTGTGCCCCTGTGCAGGTGCTTGTGGCATTGCATGAACTTTGGAAATCATTTGAAGACTGTTTAACTGGTGGTCTTTCTAAGCTCCAGATAAGTTTAACATCTAGATATGACTTAAATAATGTTGAAAGGGACGTAAATCACGAAATCATCCAGAAAAGATGCTTTTTATAACCAAAAAGTACTGATAGTTTTCTTATATCTCCGTGAAAAAATATGTTGTGGTACTTATTAGAAGTGCCATAAAGAGTGGCTTCTAACGAGTACCCACAACATATATGTTTCTGTAGAGAAATAAGAATAATATTAACCTGGGCCCAGTTGTTCAAAGCTAACGACGTCGTTAGTTAACGATTCGTTAAAATTTACATCGAGTGATACGCAAATATTCTGAAATTTTTTGCTGAAAAAATGTGAGTAGCTTTTGCAGTGCAAAAGCTACTCACATTTTTCAGCAATAAATTTCAGAAAATAGCATATTGAATCTGCTAAAACAGTTAACGAAATGACCCTCAACGAGCTCGTTAAGCTAACGATGCTTTGAACAACTGGGCCCAGTTCGCCAACTTAGTTAGAGCTATGCTTGTTCTGTGTGCTGTTGGTTACTTACCATAGTTCCCCCAAATATTAGGACACCTTGCTAGGCTCCAGATAAGAGAGGGTATTAGGTAAATAGTCTTATTTCTCTCCAAAAACATGAATGTGAGTACTTGTTAGAAGCACCTCACTAAATTGCTTCCACTAAGCTCCCACAACATGTACTTTAGGGGAAAAAGTGAAAAACAAAACAAAAACAAAACAGTATTTTTTTTATTATAGGCATACCTGGAGATCTGGTGTGAGACCTGCCATATGTGCAGCAAGCCAGCTACCTGGAAGGGGGCCCACTGATGTGGATGTTGCCCCTGTACCTGCACGTTAATCAAAAATCTGATTATGATGATATATGAGAGAAATAAGAATATATTTACCTGACACCCCTTCTTATCTAGACCTATGCTATAATATTAAAGCTCCTTATAAGGCGATTTTTCCAGCCAGAAAATATTAATATTGATATTTTCATATTTCTCCGCAAAATCATAAAACATCCGTTGACGATGATGATGATGACTGCGGAAAAAAAAGCACCTTATCTGGATCTATGACCATAACTAATTGCCAAATAAATCCGAAAATTTTAAATTTTAAACATCAAAAACTGTGTCTTAAAATTATTCACAGAATGGCAAAACAGTGTAGACCCTGATCAAACTGCTCCTTTAAGGAGCAGTTTGATCAGAGTCTGCACTGTCTGCTCAGGCCAATTGCTCAGATATTTAGGATAAACACAGACTGTTCAAAGTTTTCTGTATTTGCTTAAATCATACATTCAGCTCCAGATTTTTTTCAGCTGAAAAGAATTGATATTTTTCTTATTTCTGCACGAAAACATGAGTTGTGAGTACTCATTAGAAGCACCTTGGCGAGGTGCTTCTAATGAGTACCCACAACATTGTTTTCATGCAGAAATAAGAAAACAAAATTCTGGCTACCCCACTCTTATTTGGAGCTATGTTAACCCTTGTCCTGCTGAATAAATTAAGATGCCACACCCATTTCTAATTTTCAGCCAATCAGATTACTCGATTCAGATTGTTGATAAAAATTCACGTACTTAATAATGGCAAACAGTGCAGATCCAGATCAGTTGGCTTCTTAAGAAGCCAACTGATCTGGATCTACACTGTTTGCAAAGGCAGGGTATATCTGGGTTCAGCAGGACTAGGGTTAACTGTTACCCAGGTTTGTTCTTTTGTCAATATTTGGTGTCTGTTTTGTTTGATAAGTCAATTTTATAGAGATACAAAGCTATATATATAAAGTTGAAAATGTGTTAGATTAAATATTGGAGTTTACTATGTAAACAGAAAAAGCTTATTATGATTCTAATACTCTTGTGAAGTTAGATCTTAAAAGTCGATACACCCAGCTTGTAATGAGACAAGTTCAGCGTATTACCTTTCAGAAAAAAGCTCGGCCTACCCTTAGCACACAATAAATGTTAAAGCTGATTGAAGATTGAAAACAAAAAGTCAAGTATTATGGAGTCTGCAAAAATATGTGTTTACCAGTGACTAGGGCCTGAAGTACATGTATAAGTAACTCTGACCTATTTAGGAGGTCAATGTGACATATTTCATGATCCATTCACTGCCTATTATATTTTTAGAGAATACTTGATGGCTTAACATGAAACTTTACATTCTACAAAATCAAAAGTGGCTTAGGTATCAACCTTGAACCCTTTGCAGACTTATATATAAAATATAGAATATAAAATTGGCAGACAACAAATTATGTTCCCTGTCCCCACTCAGAAGTGAAAGGTAGTCCTCCCCCCCCCCCCCCCCCCCCCCCGTCAGATAAAAAGAAGGAGACCTATTTGGTTTTGGTCTGGTTTGCCTTAGCTTGACAGTTGTGTGCGTGCATAATATCTCCACATCAGAGATGTAGGTTCAGTGTGTCCCCCATACCCAGTCAGATATGAAGGAAGGATTTTTGGTCTATTTAACATTAGCATGACCATCACTTGCACAGATCAGTGGATTTTCATCAAACTTGCAGGGATGCATAATTAGGAAATTACTCATTTTCTTGTGGGGTTGGTCGGGTGGTGCGAAGGTGTCGTGTAGCTTACGTCACCGGGGTGTCCAACTGATATTGGCTTACAGCTGGGCAAGGCCTGCTACCCTTGTAGCAGGTAAGGGTAGAGGGGGAATGTTTTTATTTCTTCTGTTTCTTCACTTTCATTCTTATTCCTCTTTCTTCCCTGTCCCTCTCTTCCTTCTCCTCTACTATCTATTCTATCTCTTGTCTCCCTTTTTCTGGGGGACGACACAAAATGACCCACAAGGGTTGACGTGTCGTTAAACCCTAACTCAATCAAACTCATTTTCTTCAATGTACTTTGTATTTATTTCAGTGAGCCCAGCTAATTTAGATAATTATAAACCAGATGTGAATAGAGGATACAAGACACAGTGACCATCTCTTCAGAATAATGGTAAGACCTTGTTTAACCCTGGTCCTTCTGAACCTGGATATGCCCCGCCTTTGCAAACAGGATTAAATGAAATAGTCTTATGTCCCCGTTCAGGACCATTTTCCCATCCTACACTCAGAGACAATCGACCGTCTAGTGCTATCAGTGCTTTGATTGTATAATTAACCCTTGTCTTGCTGAACCCGGATATACACTGCCTTTGCAAACAGTGCAGATCCAGATCAATTGGCTTCTGAAGAAGCCAACTGATCTGGATCTGCACTGTTTGCCATTAATTATGTGAATTTATAGCAACAGTTCAAATCAAGTAATCTGACTGGATGAAAATTAGAAGTAGGTGTGGCATCTTAATTTATTCAGCAGGACAAGGGTTAAATTAAAATAATCATGTACTATTACATAGCTCCAGATAAGAGGGTATATCAGGAAAATTATTTTTCTTATTTTTTCATGAAATCAAATGTTTTGGTGTACTCATTAGTCATCAAGGCACTTCTAATGAGCACCACAACATATGTTTGGAAAAATGAGAAAAAATATTTAAAAAAGTGCCTTATCTGGAGCTATGCTCCCTAATGACCGAAATATCATTGATTGATGTAGAATCTCTAATGTACCAGCATATTACAGCTAGCCTCGGTGGTTCAGTTGGGTGTGCAGTTGACAGGTGATCAGGAGGTTGCGGGTTTGACCCCCGCCATGCCGGCAACAATCTTTCGCGGAGATTGATCATGAAATATTTTCTATAGTCATTCTCTCCCTTCCGCTGATTCAAGATGGGCAGTTGTCAGTTTCTGGCGAAAGAATGTGCACAATACTGGTTAACCACTTAGAGGACTAAGACTGCCCAGTAAAAAGTGTGGGTAGGTAAACTGACCATGCTCGACATGACCCCATGACTTGGCTGTATACAAAAACCTCAACACAAACAAACCAGCATGTTACATCATGTGTTTTTATTAGAGAGAATACTGCTCACGTTACTTTGAAAAGTTTTTTGAATTTTCCAATTGATTTTGCCGAGCAATGCCGCATATTGCTTTCAACATTAGTACGCTTATAATAAAATTAGCACATGGCTATTTTAAAATATTTTTTATAATTTTTCTGTGAAAATAAAGCTTGAGAGCTCAAATGAATTGTTTCCAAAAATCATTGACATGAAATGTCAAGCCCTGTTTTTGTGAAAAGAAAAAAAAATAGAAAAATACTTTCAGTTGTCATCTGCTACTAATATTTAAATGTAGCAGGTTAAAGATAACAATATTGCAATCTTAAAATATCTTGGTTTATATGGTGTCATATTTATTCTTCTCTATATAGTACCTGGAAAGTTCAAAATGACTTCTTTTCAATTTATATATCAAATATTTAGATATTTGTTTAGCAGCATAATATTATATAGTGCTTTAGTTTTGTGTGAACTAAAACGTGGGATTTCATGGAAGAGGACATGATTCCAAGTAAATACTGTTTTAACCCAAAATATTGGGACAGCTAGCTGCAGATAAGTCTGAGCAAACATTGTAGACCCAGATGCCACAGGATGCAGCATCTGATCAGAGTCTTTTCTGGCAAAAGAATGTGCACAATACTGGTTAACCGCTTAGAGGACTAAGCCTGCCCAGTAAACGTGTGTTTAGGTAAACTGACCACGCTCGACATGACCCCATTGGGTTGACTGGGCTGTAAAACCTCAACACAAACAAACTGATCAGAGTCTACACTTTGCTACTCATCCAGCATTTTTTAGAAACATCAACAGGTAACATAATGGACTAATGTTCAAATTTTAGGACAAGTATGGTAAGGAGTTAAGGTGTCCCAATACACCCCTCTTTATAACACGGTTAGTTATAACACGGTTTTGGATATAACACGGTTCAAAGATGGATCCCAAAAATGTAAAAATTATATTGAAAAATGACCATAAATGGTCATTTTTCAATATAATCTATAAATTTTTGTTTGGATATAACACGGTTGTTTAACTAACACGGTTTATGCTATGGACCCCAACAACAGTGTTATAAAGAGGTTGTAGTGTATTCATGGTAAATACAATTTTTAATTATTACCATATATACCCTAAATATTGGTACATCTTTTCCACTTACCATACTTGTCCTAAAGTTGAAATAGTCCAGTCTGCTACCTCTAATACATTGCCGTATGTATGGCAAGCATTCTGCGGCATCTGATCTGGGCTTATAATGTTTGCAAAGGCCTATCTGTCCCAATACTTGGGGTTATTACAGTAAGGTTTAGTACTCCCTGGGCAGAACCAGGAGGCAAATTGATGATATTTTCATATTTCTGAGTTGCTTAGTTGGTAGGCCTCGTGTCAGCATTCGGATGGGAGGTTCAAGGTTATGTTCCCAGCCAGGTTATACCTAAGACTGGGGTGGTCGGATGTGGCGAAGGTATCGTGTATCTTACGTCACCGGGGCGTCAAACTGATATTGGCTTACAGTTTGGCAAGGCTTGCTATCCTTGTAGCTGTAGAGGGGGAATGTTTTTATTTCTTCTGTTTCTTCACCTTCATTCTCCTTTCTCCCCTATATCCCTCTCTTTCATCTCCTCTACTATCTCTTCTATCTCTTTTCTCCCTAAAATTCTCTGGGAGATGACACAAAATGACCCACAAGGTTTGACATGTTGTTAAGCCCCAAAACAATCAATATACCTAAGATTTTCAAAAGCTTACCGTTGTGTCATCTGGTATAATTATGTATATAGCACTCTTCTTAAATGCCTTGCAGTACAAGTTGGCTTTTATAATGATGAGGCTAGAATATAGAACTTTGACTGCAGCGAACAGGTTTCAACCTGGTTGCAGGAAAATGTGATTTGCATTGTATCACCTGTTACATTTGGTGCCCACGGTAAATAAGCCACATGTATGCATAAAAAAAGGGAGTTTCTTTGACTCCTAGAAATTCAGTGACAAATTTCAGTTTGGAGGGAATGTATGTCACCAAATGCATGTATATAACACTTGTACTGCCTTACGGTACCGTCCTCGGTGGCTCAGTTGGATACGCCGTCCGACTGGAGACCAGGAGGTCACGGGTTCAACCCCCGCTGAGGTCGGCAACATTCTTTCGTGGAGATTGATCATGAAATATTTTCTGCGGTCATTCTCTCCCTTCCGCTGATTCAAGAAGGGCAGTTGTCAGTTTCTGGCAAAAGAATGTGCACAATACTGGTTAACCGCTTAGAGGACTAAGCCTGCCCAGTAAACGTGTGGCTAGGTAAACTGACCACGCTCGACAAAACCCCATTGGGTTGACTGGGCCGTAAAACCTCAACACAAACAAACAAACTGCCTTGTGGTATAAGTCGGCTTTTATAGCGACATGCTATTGTGTCAGACTTTGACTCCATCTGGCTGGATTCAATCCCCAGTTGGCAAAAAAATATGATAAGCATTTTTTCACCTTTTACATAATGCATCCTGACAACAAGACTGAAAGATTGTTGGCAGGGATATTAAACCTTAACTTTAGAAACATTTTTTTCTTTTTATTTTTCTCAGAAAATAGGGTTATATAATTTGATATTTTGTACATATTGTGTCCTTTTAATTTATACCACCCTATGAGCAAATTCAGCAAGCGACAAAATTGATGATATTTTTTGCAGAAAATAGTCTTTGGCATTTCATGCAAATTGTCTCCTAAGGAGACAATTTGCATGAAATGCCAAAGCCTATGTTTAGGGAAAATTTAAAGACAAATATTTCAAAATGTCTGCTGAAATTTTGTATGGACATGCTAAGTGATAAAGAAAGAGTTTGCATGAAATATGAAGTCATCTTCATAGCAACAAATAAGGCGCTTTTTTCATCCCAAAAATGCTGATATCTTTCTTATTTCTCCACGAAAACATATGTTGTGGGTACTCATTAGAAGCGCCTCGCCGATGCGCTTCTAATGAGTATCCACAACATATGTTTTCTTGGAGAAATGAAGAAAAATATTATGTGGATACCCACTCTTATCTGTAGCTATGAATTCTTCCAGAAAACAATACAGTCATTTGCAAAATCTTTTACCCAGCATGCTAAGCATGAAAGAGAGGTGAAGTTTTGTTTCGTTTTCTTGTATATGAAAAAAAAATTCAAACATTCGTCAGAAATTTTTACCCAGCATGCTAGTTGTAAACGTAAAGGACTCTGGCCTGACAGCGAAATCAGTAAACAAGAGTTCGCTGATGTATTTCTTATAAATTTTCCCAGAAGAAGGATTTTGTTTGGAAATTTAATTCTAAGTTTCCATTGAAAATACCAAATTTACCCTAAGTATTCAGACAGTTATGCCTGTGCAAACACTAGAAAGTAACTCACAGCTCTTGATAAGGTGCTTTTTCAACCAAAAAGTATCAATATTTTTCTTATTTCTCAATGAAAAGATATGTTGTGGTACTCATTAGAAGCGCCTCGCTGAGGCGCTTCTAATGAGTACCCACAACATATGTTTTCGTGAAGAAAGAAGAAAAATATTTACCTGATACCCACTCTTATGTAGACTTCTGGAAAGAGATCAGAGGCTGGGTACCATAGCACAGTGGGTAATATATGTGCCTACAGGTCCAGGAGTCACAAGTTCGAATCCCCGGTAGCCCGGTCATATAACTTTCATGAAGAGCGATCATGAAATCCTTTTTTTTTGGTCATTCTCTCCAGGTTTCGCTGATTCAAGAAGGTATCAGTTACTAGTAAAAGTACATGTATGTGCACAAAGATACTGGTTATCTGACTAGGTCTGCCCAGGAAAAAGTGTGTGTAGGTTATATAACTGGCACGACATGACCTTAACGGTCTTGACTGGGCCTTAAACTTTAACTCAGACAATGCAAAATGCAGTGTCATAAGGCAGATAATCGAAGGTAGGAGTGCTAGGTCGTAACACTCCCCCTTTTCAAGGAAGTCATCATTTATGATGACACGAAGCAATTTTCGGTGAAGTAAAGTCCAGTGCCGGACGAGTCCCCATCTTAGGACATGAAAGTCGTAACGAAGGAATGAAGCATAGCTGAAAAAAAATTGCGCCTATCGCGGGATTCGAACCCGGTCTATCAGGATAAAAATTCAATGCTCTAACCACTGAGTCAAAGAGTTGACTCCCTGACGCATTTGTCAGAGTGCAAGCTATGCATAATCTGTCAAGGCAGATGATCGAAGGTAGGTTCAGGGCTTCCGTTAAGCGGATGTACGGCGTATATTAAGCCCTGAGATTGCCACCGGACGTCCAAATTGAACTTCAAAGACGTACCGCGGACTTCCGAAATTTCTTTTGTCCGTCCGAAATCGATACACGAGACGTCCAAAAATTGTCAAAAGGCCCGCCCACTTTTAACCAGTTGTATGATGTTTGCCCCGCCTACTTACCGGAAATTCGCTACCTGTGTTGACTGAGCTTTATAAGGACGTCCCACTTTCCGCTTGCGGGAGTTTTATTGGCAGCCGTGTCAAGCGTCGCGGCACCCTTTTGATGGCTGCGTGATCACTGCGTGTATTTGTCACGCGTGCTGAGTTGATTAATTGATGTTTTTATAATTAAATTTTCTACTGCGAACCCGAAAATATTTGTTGAAATTATATGAAGTCATTATTATTTTTTAGCTCGCCTGTACGAAGTACAAGGAGAGCTATTGTAGTCACCCCGGTCGTCCACGTTTGCGTTTGCGTTCCCGTTCCCGTCACACTGCGTTAAAGTTTTTCAAATGCTTATATCTCAACAGCCACTCCTCACAGAGGCATCAAATTTGGAACTTAGGTACCTTGGAGGGTCTTCTGAGATTCCAAGAGAATAAACCCCTGGGTTCATGCCCCTGGGTGGGGCTAGGGGTCAGAATCTAGGACACCTTTGTAATACTGTGTTAAAGTTTTTCAAATTCTTATATCTTGACTTTCATTCCTCATAGAGCATTCATATTTAGAATTTGGGTACCTGGAGGAGTCTTCTGAGATTCCAAAAGAACATACCCCTAGGTTCATACCTTAGGGTGGGCCTTGGGGTGGGGCTAGGGGTCAAAATCTAGGACACATTTGTAAAATCTTATATGCCTACAGGTTATAGACACAACTGGTTATACATCAGCTAACTATGTGACATCGGTTTAAGTGTAAGAGAGTGAAGGTCATGGTGACCTACATTTTACGGTCAAGGTCACCTAGATTTCACGGTCCAGTGATTTTGCCTTATATCTTGAATACTATTTGTTGGATAAATGTCACACCTGGGATATTACTTCCATGTGACCCAATGAATGACTACTTACTATATCTAGGTCATTGTGACCTATATTTCATGGTTCAGTGATTTTGCCTTATATCTTGAATACTATTTGTTGGATAAATGTCACACCTGGGATATTAGTTCCTTGTGACCCGATTATTGACGTCAAAATTATCTCTGTTGGTGTGACCTATATTTCATGGTTCAGTGATTTTGCCGTATATCTTGAATACTATTTGTTGGATAAATGTCACACCTGGGATATTACTTCCATGTGACCCAATGAATGACCACTTACTATATCTAGGTCATTGTGACCTATATTTCATGTTTCAGTGATTTTGCCTTATATCTTGAATACTATTTGTTGGATAAATGTCACACCTGGGACAATAGTTCCTTGTGACCCGATTATTGACGTCAAAATATATCTCTGTTGGTGTGACCTATATTTCATGGTTCAGTGATTTTGCCTTATATCTTGAATACTATTTGTTGGATAAATGTCACACCTGGGATATTAGTTCCTTGTGACCCGATTATTGACGTCAAAATTATCTCTGTTGGTGTGACCTATATTTCATGGTTCAGTGATTTTGCCGTATATCTTGAATACTATTTGTTGGATAAATGTCACACCTGGGATATTACTTCCATGTGACCCAATGAATGACCACTTACTATATCTAGGTCATTGTGACCTATATTTCATGGTTCAGTGATTTTGCCTTATATCTTGAATACTATTTGTTGGATAAATGTCACACCTGGGATATTAGTTCCTTGTGACCCGATTATTGACGTCAAAATATATCTCTGTAGGTGTGACCTATATTTCATGGTTCAGTGATTTTGCCTTATATCTTGAATACTATTTGTTGGATAAATGTCACACCTGGGATATTAGTTCCATGTGACCCAGTGAATGACCACTTACTATATCTAGGTCATTGTGACCTATATTTCATGCTTCAGTGATTTTGCCTTTTATTTTTATTACTATTTCATGGAGAATTGTCATACCTGGATTATTATATCTATGTGACAAAATGATTTACATACAAATACATCTAGGTCAGTGTGACCTATATTATATGGCTTAACGATAAAAATGTTACAATATAAAATGTACCCAGCAGGCGAGCTTGCTGTCCTACGACAGCTCTTGTTAATATTCACGTCATAAAATCTTAAATTATTATTTTGCTAAGAACGTGTGTCGTCTGCAACACTTCCGGGAATTGCCGAGTGAAATTCTATAAATAAATAAATAACAATTATGCATAGAACGCAAATTAAAATCTATTCGAATTTAGAAGCTTACGTTTGTCATGACAACAAAAGCAATTTTTCAGATGAAAAGAAAATATATTTTCTTCAAAATTTTCGGAAAACCCGTTTCTAAATGCGTAGCCTTGTTCCGGTTGCGCTGTTTACCAGTGCGGAAAAGACGCAAAGTAAGTCTAAATATAGGCAATTTGCGATGTTTTTGCTTGCTTTTCTCCGCGAACGAACGTTTTGCTGTTGGTATTTCATCGAGAGCTGCCTTTGATTTGTTTGTTGTTGCACGAGTCGGCACCGTTTTCCCGCAATTTTTGTGAAGTAAGCAACTCGTTCGCTTGTGTTGATCAGCTTCAATCCGAACAAATATTTCATTGAATACATTTCTGCAAAATAATTTCAGCATAGTTTATTTTTAAGAAAACATGTTTTGGGTGTTTTCTCTCATGTATTTTCTTTTCTTTTTTTCTTTCCCTGGGCTTTGAAATGAATGCGAAGTTGTACCATTGTTGATGCTTTCTCTAAGGTCCGACATACAAGTACAGGCTTTCCAAAAAGATGCGATCTAATTTTAATAAGCGTTAAGGACATTTTTAAAACACATCTAAGAGAAGCGTATATCATGATGATTCTCTGTGACACTGAAATAAGAACCTATGTTCTACTAAAGAAAGGGCACGAAGCACGGAAAAAAAGTGGGACTTCCTAGGTTTTCCTGTGGGACTTCCAAATTTGAGGGGTAGGAAGTCTGGGACTTCCTGAGTCTGGAAGTTAATGGAAGCCCTGGTAGGTTGTTACAACAGGTACATGTATGATAGCCTCACCCACTTTAAAGCACTTACTCATGTCTGCAGCTGAGGACATTTTGATAAAAATAAGTTTTGACATTTCATGTGATTGTCTGCTTGGTAAACAAAATAAAATTTAGAATGTCATCTGCTACAAATTTTGCTTCGCGCGTTTAGGATTAAAAGGGTCATTGAACTACCATATAATTATAACAAAGGAATTAAGGAGTTATTTCAGTCAGTAGCAGAGAAATTATAAATCTGGATTAACCTTTAAACATAGCAACAGATAAGGCGCTTTTTTTCATCCGAAAAATGCTGATATCTTTCTTGTTTCTCCACGAAAACATATGTTGTGGGTACTCATTAGAAGCGCCTCGCTGAGGCGCTTCTAATGAGTACCCACAACGTATGTTTTAATGCAGAAATAAGAAAAATATTATGTGGATACCCCCTCTTATCTGTAGAAAAGTAGCTATGTTTAAAGCACAATTGTGGTAGATAGCACAATTGTGGTAGATATCTGAGAATCATTTCTAACCAAATTGCAATCTAGACCACAAACATATGGCATTCTTACTTACTTGCAAAGAAAATTGGTAAATTACGATCTGTTATGTTGTTTGAGACTTTAAACTTGCAGATACAAATGTTGATATATTTTAGATACTTCTGTTAGCCATTTTGTTAAGCCAAACAAACCCAAATGTCCAAGAATGTACCCAACCGGAAAATAAAAAGAAAAATAAAAAAGCCGCCCACACGCATCTGTTTTTTGAAAAAAGTGTCTGAGAATCTAATAACTTTTTCTTTTTTTTTTTTTTTTTGGCCTTAGTAGTGATTATCTTGTCTTTGATGTATGGTCTGACTCCACCCAGACCAGACTTATATGAACTTAGGGCAATTTCAGCAGATGACAAACAGATGATATTTATTTTTCTTAGTTTTTCAAGAAAATAGGATTAGACACTTCATGCAAATTGTCTCCTAAGGAGACAATTTGCATGAAATGTCAAATCCTATTTCTAGGAAAAATTAAAATATTTCAGAATGTTGTTTGCTGAAATATTTACCAAGCATGCAAAGTGTAACTCATTAAGAAAACACGCCTATTCAAATATATTGAAAATTTCACCACCAAAAATTAAAAGTTTTCAGATAAAAATCCTGATATTTTTTTATATTTCTGTTCAAAACATAGATTGTGGGTACTCATTAGAACCGCCTCGGTGAGGTGGTTCTAACTAGTAGCCACAATCTATGTTTTTGAGCAGAAATAAGAAAAATAATGTATAACCCCGTAAACCCCAGTTTTACTATATAAAAATGGGGTTTGAGGGGGTCAGAATTATATAGGTATGTTTTCGTGATGTAGTCAGTTAATTAGGTCTTTGTTGATTGCTAAATTTAGATTCCACACCCAGTTTGACTAATGTTTTAAGCTTATATCTCATGTGGATCTGCACTATTCGCAAAAGTATCTTGTTTGATCTACAGGTATAGTACAAGATTGGCAAGATCTTTATCTTAGATGAATCACATTATTGGATTGATTGTTTACATTCGAGCCATATAGTAATCCAAACGCCAAAATTTCCTTAACGGCTCCAGGGTCCATATTTCTCAAAAATAGACATTTTATTATCCATGAAAGGTTTAAAAAAATATCAATACAGTCATAAAATGTGGCATCTGACAGCCTGTAAAATTTCAGTTAGTCTCTTGTTTTTGAACTGCTCTCGTTCTTGAACTGGATCAAAAATGAATGAGTTTTTATCGTATCTCTGAATTAATGTTGCCAACATTTATTCAGAGATATGACTAACTGAATGTTTACAGGCTGTCAGATGCTACATTTTATAATCGTATTAATAACATATATTAATTAAACAAATCTTTCTTGGATAAAACATGTCTATTTTTAGGTATATGGAGCCTTTAAGGTAGGTCCATGAGGTAATCATTCAGACCAGTGTAATTGTTAAACAAAACCCAGGTAACAGTTATTTATAACCATGCTATTCTTGTCACTCTGACATCAGAGTGCTGTTGATAGATGGTTATCTGTAAAACCTGGACTGGAACATTTGGGACACTGGCAAACAGTGCAGACCCAGATCAGATGCCACAGAATGTGGCATCTGATCAGGGTCTACATTGTTTCCATTAACTACAGGAAGTTATTAGGGTTAAATGAAATAGTTCAGGGCCATTTTCCCAGCCTACACTCAAGAGACAATCTACCCACCTGAGTGCTGTCAGTGCTTTGATTTTTGGTCAGTGAACATCTACATGTATTATGGAATAAATCTTTATCTTGCAGAGTTTAAATATTAGCATAATGATTTTAAAACATATTTTTCCTGTTTCATTTATTTATTTTTATTTTTGACAGAAAGCTTCATTTGAGGTTTCATTCAGGTTGTCTATTGCATGAAATGACAAGACTTTACCCTTGTCCTGCTGAACCCTGATTATACCCTGCCTTTTCAAACAGTGTAGATCCAGATCAGTTGGCTCCTTCAGAAGCCAACTGATTTGGATCTGCACTGTTTGTCATTCAGTATGTGAATTTATATTAACAACCTGGATCAGGTAATCTCATTTGGTGAAAATTGAAAGCGGGCATGGCGGGGGTGGTTGGGTGGTGTGAAAGTGTCCAGCTGATATTGGCTAACAGTTGGGCAAGGCCTGCTATCCTCAGTGTAGCAGGTAAGGATAGAGGGGGAATGTTTTTATTTCTTCTATTTCACTTTCATCCCAGGAGTGTTCCTCTTTCTTCCCTGTTCCTCTACTATCTCTTCTATCCCTTTTCTCCCTCTCTCTAGAAGACAATACAAAATGACCCACAGAGGTTGACATGTCGTTAAAACCCAGCACAATCAAAAATCAATCAAAGTGGGTGTGGCATCTTAATTTATTCAGCATGACAGAGATTAATTTTCCAGGAAAACTATGAAATCATATTACTCATGTGTTGTCAGCTAATTGTGCCTAGACAGTGCATACTTCCAGATAAGAGGAACATATCTTTTTTATTTTGCCATAAAAACATATGTTGTGGGTACTCATTAGAAGTGCCTCGGCAAGGCACTTCTAGAGAGTACCCGCAACATTAGTTTGTGTGGAGAAATAAAAGTGTCAATACTTTTGGTTGGAAAATGTCTTATCTGGAGATATATAGTTATAATATAGCGGAAAAAAAAAAAGATTCATGAGCAATAGGCTGATAGCAACAGATAACGCACTTTTTTCATCCGAAAAATGCTGATATCTTTCTTATTTCATGACAAAAACATATGTTGTGGGTACTCATTAGAAGCGCCTCGCCGAGGCGCTTCTAATGAGTACCCACAACATATGTTTTCGTCAAGAAAAAAAAAATATTATGTGGATACTCCCTCTTATCTGTAGCTATAGCTAGCCATAACATGAAATAATGTACCTTTGGACATACAATGTATGCACTTGCCAAAGGCTCGAGTTAGACTGGAGCCAGCTCGTCTACACAGTCTGATTATAATCTTCACTGGGCACTGTTTGGATTGCCAGGTATGCCAGGTTTCTTCAGGCCGAAAGTGAAGACTCTTATCAGACTGTGAGTATGCGCAGGCTTGTCTTAGTCTTGCCTGGGTTAACATATCGTAAGGTGCATTACATATGTCTCTAGATAAGAAGTCTTTTTAACCAAAAAGCACAGATATTTTTCTTATTTCTGCAAAAAGCATATGTTGTGGGTACTCATTAGAAGCACCTCTGTGAGGTGCTTCTAATGAGTACCCACAACATATGTTTTCGTCCAGAAATAAGAAAAATAATTACTTGATACGCCCTCTTTTCTGAAGGTATATCATAAATATCTCACATTTTAGCTTGTATTTTATTGAATTTTAATGGATTAGAGCAGTGATCAAGCTAAAGAGAAAATCTAATAATGAAAAGATAGAGGATATAAATATTCTAGTATTATTTGCTGGACAGAATCTAGGATTAAGTATGACATGTTTTTTAACAGGTATTATCTTTGATCAGTGTATTTGTTTTCTAATATTTTGCAATGTATATAAATGAGGCCCAGAATATACGGTAAATGCCCCGAACTTTCGTGTTCTTACAACTTAGTTTCTGATAAAATGGCATATGCAAATAGTGCAGGCTTATTGAAGAATTGTAACCCTAAGTCCGCAGCTGAACCCGGATATGCGCTGCCTTTGCAAACAGTGTAGATCCAGATCAGTTGGCTTCTAAAGATCTGAATCTGCACTGTTTGCCATGAAATATTTGAATTTGTAGTAACAACCTGGATCAAGCAATCTGATAGGCTGAAAATTAGAAATGGGCGTGACATCTTTATTTATTCAGCAGGACAAGGATTAAGAAATCATTCTAAGGAAGCATTAATATTTTAAGAAATTTAACAACTGCATAAAAAGCAAAGTTCGAATAAAAAAAAAGTAGAATAAAGTATTTGAAATTTTAGGACATTTACTGTATCTTATCTGGTTGTCCTTTTGGCAATAATTAATGCAACAAAAGACATTATATTGTTTTACATTTCATTCAGGAAGTAAAATTTGGCTTGTTTAGGCCAAAGAAGACTCGGATATTATTTAGGTTTACAGGTGATTTTTTTAAAAAACAAAACAAAAAAAGGTTGCTGTTGGAAGGGAGGATTAAACTTAAAAAATGAAAAATTCAGCCCTAAATCTGAAAGGTAATAATATTAAATAAAAATATAATTCAAAATGCCAGTTTTATTTTCTAGAAGGGCAAAAGTCACTGCATGGGTAGGCACTCCAGTAAACCTAAAATAATTAAGAGCCTAATGATCAGAAATAGATGACATAGCAACAGATAAGGCACTTTTTTCATCGAAAAATGCTGATATCTTTCTTATTTCTCTGTGGAAACATAATTATGTTGTGGGTACTCATTAGAAGTGCCTCGCCGAGGCGCTTCTAATGAGTACCCACAACATATGTTTTCGTCGAGAAATAAGAAAAATATTATGTGG
The DNA here is from genome assembly GCA_964016985.1 of Anodontia alba. Taxonomy (NCBI): domain Eukaryota; kingdom Metazoa; phylum Mollusca; class Bivalvia; order Lucinida; family Lucinidae; genus Anodontia; species Anodontia alba. The sequence goes on from OZ024835.1 coordinate 69,552,468, forward strand.
ATACCCCGTCTTATCTGAAGCTATGCTTGGATGACACACCACGCTCAATGCTAATGTTGCTAACTGTGTGACAGATGGACAAACGGAAGTCACGTAGCAAGTTTGGTTAAATTTTGCCCATTGGTTTAGAAGATCGTGTGTCAGACAGATGAATGGAGAGACAAATTGATGAAAAAATAATGTTACTCTTGTACACCTTTATCATGCGGGGAAGTTGTGTAGCAAGCTTGGTTAAATTCTGCCTAGTGGCTTAGGAAAAGATAACAAGATGTACAGACAGAGGGATATAGCCCACGAGGACTACACAATATCCCCATAGCTAAAGCATGGAACTAAATATTACTTTGTGTTACTGAGGGACTTCCAATGAATACTCACAACTTTTTTATTAAGAAATAAGAAAAATACCAATACTGTTTGTTAAAAAAAATGCCTTTAATTTCTAGATCTACAAATAATAGAAAAACTGGTTTCTTCTGGCTGTGGGGTTTAGGGGTGGGGTTGTGGGAGCAGCTTTTGAATTTATTACAGTAAATAAAATAAATAAATAAAAAAAAATAAATAAAATGGTGTAGACTCCCAGATCAAAGTTCTCTTTTAATGATCAGGGTACCTTTCAGCCAGACTTTTTAGATAATTAGCCCATAATTATGAGAGTGAGGCAAATATTTCTGTGTCATATTTTCCTTGAAGGGGACTATCCATTTCCCTTAACTCATTTATGTCAAGTGGACTCTACTGTAAAATAGTGGGTTTCCTTTGCATAACATTATACTACTACCACAACTCATTGGACCTGTCTGTTTCAAATAGCAACGTATCTGGTTAGCTTATTGGACGTTCACAGAAAAATACTAAGATAGCGATGTCTGGTTTATTGTTTGGTTAACTTTTTTTAAAAGTGATATATATGTTACCTTGATTCTTCAGTGGTAAAACCCATCCATAATGCCATTAGGCATTTTTCTTGTTATTACTATGTTTTATAGAAATTCCTGTATTTACTGCAAACAGTATAGACCCTGATCAGATGCTGCATTCTGCATGGTCTGATCTATTTGTGGGGTGGGGGGTGGGGGGTGGGGGGGGCTCTCCTCCGGGGGGGTGGGGGGGGAGGGCTCTCCTCCAGACTAAATGAGCTGTCCAGTGGAGACAATTTGCATGAAATGTCAAATCCCTGTTTTGAAAACTATCATATTGGAGACAGTTTGCATGAAATGTCATTAAATGTTTTTTGGGGGAAAATAAGAAAAAATGTCAGTGCGCTGTCTGCTGAATTAGCTAGCATGTAGAGAGGTGACTGTTAAAACTCTGACTGATGCAGTGCTGTAATGTTACCGCTGGTTATGTCATGATCCCTTGGGTATGATATCAATCATTGATGATTCACCTCTTGCCATAGCCATATCATGTTTATCATGATTTCTTCACAGGTTGAAGTTTAACCCTTGTTATGCTGAATGAATTAAGATGCCACGCCTACTTCTCATATTCAGCCAATCAGATTTCTTGATCCAGGTTGTTGATACAAATTCACATTCTTAATGACAAACAGTGCAGATCCAGATCAGTTGCCAACTGATCTGGATCTACACTGATTGCAAAGGCAGGGCATATCCGGGTTCAGCAGGACGAGGGTTTAATATTAGCAGACGGGATTTTTAGCTCCCCTGTATGAAAGTACATGTTGAACAAAAGCAGTCACCAGGCGTTGGCATCGGCATCGGTGTTGGTTAAAGTTTTTTCGTGAAAGGTTTTAACCCTTGTCCTGCTGGACCCGCATATACCCTGCCTTTGTAAACAGTGTAGATCCAGATCAGTTGGCTTCTAAGAAGCCAACTGATCTGGATCTACACTGTTTGCCATTCAGTATGTGAATTTATATCAACAATCTGGATCAAGTAATCTGATTGGCTGAAAATGAGAAGTGGGCGTAGCATCTTAATTTATTCAGCAGGACAAGGGTTAAAAGGCAATACTACTCCCTAACCTCTGGATGGAAGTAGTTTATATTTACCCTGATGTTAGATATTTGGCCTTAACCCTTAAAGCTCCAAGCAAAATTTTTAGCAGACAACATTCATTAATTTTTTTTTTTTTTTTTTTTTCAGAGAAATCAAGTCTTGACATTTCATGTGAAATGTCAAGACTTGTTTTCTCTGAAAAAAACAAAAAAAAACAGAAAAATTGTCGATGCTGCATTTGGGATTGGCGCTTTAAGGGTTAAGTTTTATGCTGTACCATCCCAACCCACAAGAATGGCTTTAAGTTCAAGATCTATACTTAAAAAAAAAAATCAGTTTTAGAGGCAAAGTGAGATTCAGGCGAGCTATGCTGTCCTGCGACAGTTATTATTTGAGCCAGTGCAAGACAAAACCAACAATAAGTCTTGTGCAACCAAATGAAGACTCAGATCAGCCTGGTAAGGGTCAAGGTCATAACTCCAGATAAGACGCTTTTTTCAACCAAAACTATTTCTGCATGAAAACATATGTTGTGGGTACACAATAGAAGGGCTTTGGCGAGGCACTTATCTAATGACTTATCATATGTTTTTGTGCAGAAATAAGAAAAATACTTACCTTATACCCTCTCTTATCTGGAGGTTTGAAGTTGTTTATTTCTAATAAATACCCACAACATGCTTTTTAGTGGGGATTTTTTTATTAATTGAGTCGGGGCTTAAAGACACATCAACCCTTGTGGGTCTTCTCCCAGAGACAGAAAAGAGACAGAGATAGTAGAGGAGATGAAAGAGAGGGACAGGGAAGAAAGAGAAATGAATGAAAGTGAAGAAACAGAAGAAATAAAAACTTCCCCAGGTCTACCCTTACCTGCTACAAGGATAGCAGGCTTTGCCCAACTGTAAGCCTGGCTCGGTTGGATGCCCCAGATACATAAGATACATGACACCTTGGCCACACCAGTGGCGGGGTATTATGATTTCACGTTGGAAGTCCGTGTGTCTGTCTGTCCATCCATTTTTCGTTTCCAGATGATAACTTGAGTAAACAACAATGGATTTTCACCAAACTTGGTATGTGCATTGATATTGTGAAGATCTGGATTGGGATTGCTAATGGGCAAATTTTGTCAACTTTTTACGGAGTTATCTGCCAGAGACATGCCCATATTTTTGTTTTCTTGACGATAACTTTTGTAAATGTCAATGGATTTTAACCAAACCTGGTACATGCATTGAGATGAAGGAGTTCTGGTTTGGGATTGCTTATGGGCAAATTTCGTCAATGTTTGACTTAATATGTCCGCGACACGATAATGACGGGGTATTTAACGTTTTATTTAGTGGGGATTAATAAGAAAAATATTTTATCTAGATGCTCCTCTTTTCTGTATAGCTATGAATAAAGCATAGGTCTGGATAAGAGTCGATATCAGGTAAATATTTTCCTTATTTCTCCAAGAAAACATCCAGCAAAGTATCGAAATGGAAAATTTCCAGACAAGTATTAATAAGGTACTCCAGGTAAATGTTTAGGTTCAAGGCGGTTATTGACTAGGCTCCATGTATTGCAGTGGGTAACAAGTATTACTGCAGATCTAGGATTACGAGTTCGAACCCCAGCTCGGGCACATAAGTTTTGTGGGGATTGATCAAAAAATAATTTCTATGGCCATTCTACCCCTTCTGATGATTAAAAAAAACTGTGCAGTTGTCAGTTGCTGATATATTATGTGTACAAAGTACTGGTTAACCACTTAGAGTACTAAGCATCAGCTCAGGAAAAGTGTGGGTAGATCAAATGACTGCACACGACATGATAACACGGTGTCTGATCAGGGTGACTGATCCACTGTTTGCAAATAGTTCAACCATTTTTCTCTACGAATATCTAAATCACATTGCCTGACATACCTAAATCGAATTTAGAATCTTCCAGTAAATAGTATGGGAGAGTTCATTCAGTCTACAATGGGTTAATGGATTGACTGGGCCCTAAAACCTCAACTCAGACTTCTACTCATCCAGCAAGATATTGAAATGAACTAACGTTCAGATTTCAGAACAAGTATGGTAATGAATTACAATGACTCAATATTTAGGATAAAATTATGTTATAGCCATTCATCCATCCATATTTCGTTTATATAAGTTTATAGAGGGACAATAACATTTCATAATCTTTTTTTCTCAACCATGTAAATTGATGCTTTTGAAACCTTAGACACACATCAGCTGTAGTTTACAAAGCAAATACCCAAGGTACTGCACTAAAATGAACAACATTCAAAGTATAGATAACTCTCTTTTACTGAGGAAAAAGATTGATTTTTTCTTGTATCTCCGCAAAAATATACATTGTAGGTACTCATTAGAAGCGCCTCGCCGAGGTGCTTCTAATGAGTACCCACAATGTATGTTTTCATGAAGAAACAAGAAAAATAGATATCTGGGTACCCTCTTATCTAGAAGGTATGTATTTCACTGTTGGTCGAATTTCAAAAGAAGACCTGCCTTTATTGACCTTCTAGGGCTGTAGGTAAATCATTTTTCTAACAAGCTTGTGTTGTGTTGTCTTCATTGATCTGTCGAGGTAAATTGTATACATTTCTATACATGCTTTTTTGTATAATTAATAAACTCCTTATTAGTCATGGATTTATGTTTGAGGTTTGTGTGTTAGGTTTTAATATAGGAGTCTGGCATGAAGTTCGGGTGGAAAACATAGCTTTCCCAAGGTCAAAAATGATTTTGATCTCTGGAAAGCTATGTTTTTCTACCAAACTGCATGCCTGACTCTATCGTTTTTTAGTCATATGTTGGAAAGAAAATTACTGTATTTTAATGAAATACTGTATAATGATCCTCAATATTGGGTCATCTTATTACTTTACCATATTTATTTAAAATTGGAACAAATTCATATTACTACCTGTTAATCTGTGATTGGTGAACAGTGTAGAACCTGATCAGATTCCATAACATGTGACATCTGATCAGGGTCTACACCTTTGGATCTAGCCTGTCTGTCCCAGTACCATGGGTAAAGACATCAGTATGTAATATACTGTTTCCTAGTTTAACATTTCATGCAGAATGTCTCTCAATTTGCATGCAATTTCTACAGCAGTTTTCTTTGAAAATTATTGCAAAATGTCATCTGTTGTTCAATGTTTACCCACTTGCAATGCCACAATGTATGGCTGAAGATAATTTCGAAATTGATTATTGAAAAATACCAACTGATTGATGATCGATTATAATAGGAATTTTACAGCAGCATAATATGCTAACCTCATGACTAATTAAATTGGTATTTACCTTTACCTAGTCCTGCTGAACTCTGATATACCCTGCCTTTGCAAACAGTGTAGATCCAGATCAGTTGGCTTCTGAAGAAGCCAACTGATCTGGATCTGCACTGTTTGCCTTTAAGTATGTGACTTTATATCAACATTGGTGGATCAAGTAATCTGATTGGCAGAAAATTAGAAGTGGGTGTGGCAACTTAATTTATTAAAAAAATCTGGTTGGCTGAAAATTAGAAGTGGGTGTGGCAACTTAATTTATTCAGCATGACAAGGGTTAATAACCTTAAGATTTAGACAGACAGGTCAGAGCAAACAGTAGACCCAGATCAGATGTTGCAAACTGCAATATCTGATCAGGGTCTACACTGTTTGCCTCTAATGCAGCAATTTTATTCTAGCACCAGATAATTACAAGGCACTTTTTCAGTAGAAAAGTATTGCTATTTCCTTTCTCCACAAAAGCATATATTGTGGGTATTCATTAGAAGTGAATTGCTGAGTTATTTCTTATACATATTGTTTTCATGGAGAAATATAAAAAAAAAGTGTTTTATTGAGTACCCACAAAAGCTCCAACAACAGGTTGTTATGTAGGCTTGATGATCTAGCCAGGGCCAAAGTGCAATTCACAATCCTTAAAAGATGCTTATGAGACAAAATGTGGGATGTGGGCAAATATACACACATTTTTTTGTGTCCATTTAATCCATTTGGGATGGTATTTGGCCATCTTATCCCCATAAAAATAGAAGGGGAGCATTTATTAGAGAGGGGCATTTATTAGCAAGGGGGTATTTATTATAGAGGGCACTTTTGTTAGAGAGGGGGCATTTATTAGAGAGGGGTATTTATTAGTTAGGGAGCATTTATTAGAGAGGGGCTATTATTAGAGTGGGGTATTTATTAGTTAGTAGTTTGAGGGCATTTATAAGAGAGGAGTATTTATTTGAGAGGGAGCATTTATTTGAGAGGTAACAATTTTATTTGAGAGGCGCATTTAGTAGAGAGGGTATTTACCAAGAGAGGAGCATTTAATCGAGAGCTAGCATTTATATTAGAGGGGCATTTATAAGAGAGGGCATATATAAGAGAGGGTGTTTATCAATAGAGGGGCATTTATTAGAGAGGGGGCATTTATTAGAGAAGGGTATTTATTAGAGGGGTATTTATTAGAGGGGCATTTATTAGAGAGGAACAGTTATTAGAGAGGGGTATTCTTATTAGACAGGGGGTATTTATCTACAGGGGGCATTTATTTGAGAGGGAGAATTTATTAGTGGGTGGGGGAGCATTTATAAGAGAAGGGACATTTATTAGAGGTGTTTATCAGGAGAGGGGCATTTATTAGAGAGGGTATTTATTAGGAGGGGGCATTTATTAGAAAGGGTGTTTATCAATAAGGGGCATTTATTAGAGAGGGAGCATTTATCAGAGAGTGGCTTTTATTAGAGAGGGTATATATCAAGAGGGGCAATTATTAAGGAGTATTTATTAGAGAGATAGCATTTATTAGAGAGGGGACATTTATGAGAGAGGGGGTATTTATTAGAGATGGATATTTATTAGAGAGGGGGCATTTATATAAGAGAGGGATATTTATTAGGTAGGAGGTAACTATTAAAGAGGGGTATTGATTAAATAGAGGGCATTTATTAGAGATGGGTATTTTTAGAGAGGGAACATTTACTAGATATGGCATTTATTAGAGAGGGTATTTATCAAGAGTGGGGCATTTATTTCAGAGGGGGCCATTTATTAGAGAGGGGGGGGGGGGCTTTTATTAGAATAAATACGGTATACATAGCAATTATGAAATGTAATTAATACATAATTTTGATTTCATAGCACATTCCATATATCTAATGTGTAAATGTTTCAAATTGCAATAATGAATGAATAAACCTGAGGGTATAATGGCTACCAATGTTTTGAGGTTGGTCATCATGACCTTTAGAAGATGATCATTATGACCTCTGACCTCTAGATAAGAGGGGTATCTAGATGAATTTCATTTTATTTCTCCACAAAAACTTAACCCTTGTCCTGCTGAATAAATTAAGATGCCACACCCACTTCTCATTTTCAGCCAATCAAATTACTTGATGCAGATTGTTGCTATAAATTCACATACTTAATGGCAAATAGTGCAGATCCAGATTAATGTGGGCTGGGTGGCCTAGTGGTTTGTGCACTTGACCTTTAAGTAGGATATTGTGGGGTTTGACCGTTTTCAGACCATTAGTACGCCTAGCTCATATTCGACGTGCCCTGGGTTGATTATAAAGTGGACAGGGCGGTTCTTGGTGACAGACAGCGGCATCAAGTGTGCATAGGTGATCCATGAAAGCATGGCTGTACAAATACATGTACATAACAATCGCCTCTGCCTCTATGTGCCACGGGTGCCTGGTAGCGTTAAAAATCTGCACAACAACAAATTCAGACCAGTTGGCTTCTTCAGATGCCAACTGATCTGGATCTACACTGCGTGTTTGCAAAGGCACGGTATATCCGGGTTCAGCAGGACAAGGGTTAATGTTAGAATAATCATTAGATGCACCTCATTGGAACTAATTACCATACTGTGTGCTTAGGCTTTTCAAAATTACTAGGAAAACTTGTGGTCATTATGAAAACATGCCTATTCAAATACACTGAAAATTTTACTACCAAAAAATGGCAATTTTTCAGATAAAAAATTCTGATATTTTTTATATTTCTGCTCAGAACATAGATTGTGGGTACTCGTTAGAACTGCCTCGTCGAGGCAGTTCTAACGAGTACCCACAATCAATGTTTTTGAGCAGAAATAAGAAAAATAATGTATACCCCTATAAACCCCAGTTTTACTATATAAAAGTGGGGTTTATGGAGGTCAAAATTATATAGTCATGTTTTCGTGATGTAAAATATGTGTCCACTTATACTAAAGGTACACAAAAAAAAAGATCAGCGAAGGACTTATCAAATGATGTTTATGCAAAGTTTTTGTGTTTTTTTTTTATTATTTTCTTCATAAAGTGATATGTTGTGGGTATTCATTTGAACTGCATTGACAAGTCAGTGCAATTCAAATGAGTACCCACACAACGTATGCCTTTATAAAGAAGTAGACAAAAAGTACACTGGCTGTAGTCTGAAGACCATGGAATTGCTTGACTATGCACTTACAGGAGAATGTACAGTAATTAGGTTGAATATTATGTACTTTTATGCATCTATGCAGTCAGGTCTGCACCTTTGTAATATCCAGACTTCTACACAATCAATAGATGTTAAGTTCACACCGCCCTGAAACTTTCATGTTGCAAAATATATCATGAAGCCCGGGTGAATATATTCCATTCTGCCTGATCCTGATGATTCCCCGGCCGGATGTTCACAGTGTTCTTTTTTAAACTCTGTGTGCATTTGGATGGTGACTGGAGCAGTTGAGTGGAGTACGATTTGCCAGGACTCCATGAATGTGTGTCTGACTGCAAAAATCTTAACTTGTTTTGAAAACCAAACAACCATAATTAACCCATAAAGCGCCAAGAAAAACTGCATCTGAAAATGTCGCCTGTTTATGTCGTCTGTTAAATATTCTTGCAGACTTTTCCAACCTATTTTTGCATACTGGCAAACAGTGTGGACCCTGATCAGACTGCTCCTAAAGGAGCAGTCTGATCTGGGTCCACACTGTTTGCAGCAATGACTTTTTAAGTAACCGGCAGAAGACAAAGCAAACGACAATAGTTGTGACTGGCGCTTTAAGGGTTAATTTGATATCCGCACACTACTTTGTTTAACAGCAAATTGTTAAGTTAATTCATTCACAGCCTTCCGTCTGTGTTAAATGAATAATTTCCATTGACAAAACAACTGTGATCAATGAACAATTACCACGAGATACACACGTGCAAAACGTGACTGGATTTGTGTATGGATCACCTTTACGCCTTGTAAACAGTACACGTGATTTGGTTTTCGTCCCAAGAGACACATGTATCTTATGCAATGCGGTATTTTATTTCAGTTAAGTTACTTTACTCATATTCTTCTTTGTATTATTTCTTCTTCTTTTTCTTCTTCATCTCCTTATTCTCTTGTTATCCTATACCTTAACACTTGTCCTGCTGAATAAATTAAAAATGCCACTCCTATTTCTAATTTTCAGCCAATCAGATTACTTGATCCTGATTGTTGTTATAAATTCACATTCTTAATGGCAAACAGTGCAGATCCAGATCAGTTGGCTTCTGAAGAAGCCAACTGATCTGGATCTACACTGTTTGCAAAGATAGGGTATATCCGGGTTCAGCAGGACAAGGGTTAAACTACCTTTCTACATTTCCTTTTTCCATAAAAGAAAGTTCTCTGTTTGTTATTTAATGGTCAACATATTGTGTGGTATTACTACTGCTACCATTTCCAAAACTATTACTACTATTACTACTACTACTATCACAACTACTACTATATATACTACTATTGCAACTGCTACTGCTGCACTGTATTTCATATTTGTCTTATCTTTCTTCTTCTTCCTTCTTCACGTTCATCTTCTTCTTCCCATATTCTCCCAATTTCATAATTCTACCGATATTATTTACCTGTCCCTATTACTGCTTCATAAGTTTTGCAGTTTAACGTACATGTACCATGTTTTCTTAACATTTTATATTGTTTTACATTTTCCTACATTCTATAATATGCATATATTAACCCTTGTCCTGCTGAATAAATTAAGATGCCACGCCCACTTCTAATTTTCAGCCAGTCAGAATACTTGATCTAGATTGTTAATATAAATTCTCATACTGTATGGCAAACAGTGCAGATCCAGATTAGCTGGCTTCTTCAGAAGCCAACTGATCTGGACCTACACTGTTTGAAAAGGTAGTATATATCTGGGTTCAGCAGGACAGGGGTTAAGGGACACGACATGGCACCAATAGTATATTAGGGACACGACATGGCACCAATAGTATATTAACCAAAAGATAAAATCTGGTGTTATATACGTGTAAAGCATCTGGCACCTGTATTGTTAATATTTTATTAATCATATGTCATGTTTTTGGCTTGAGAGAAATAAAATTTCTGTCTGTCTGTCTTTAATATGAATTGTTTGGTTGAGAAAAGGTCCGTTACCGGGACCTATTAGTCATATATTATAATCTAACACAAATCTCATCAGAGACAAAATATAATTTCTTCAGTGTTTTAAAAACAAATCTGGTTATAATTGATTGTGAAATTTCAAACCAGTTACATATGTTTCACGGATCAGTTTTCCAATACTACAGTGAATGTCCTAAAAGTTTGAACACTTTATTCCATACCTTTTCGGCCTATAATGTATTTTGCTATTTGCCTTCAGGAGCAGTCTGTTCTGGGTCTGCACCATTTGCATATGCCATTTTAAACCTTGGTGTATGAGATTTTAGGACTTACCATAATTGATAATATGAGCACATCACTATTAACCCTTGCCTTGCTGAATAAATTAAGATGCCACACCCACTAATTTCCAGCCAACCAGATTACTTGATCCAATTTTTTGAAAGAAATTCACATATTTAATGACAAACAGTGCAGATTCAGATCAGTTAGCTTCTTCAACTGATCTGGATCTACACTGTTTGCTAAGACATGGCATGTAGTGTTCAGCAAGAGATGGGTTAAATGATTAAGAGGCCTGATAATGTTGGGTTCAAATCCCACTGGAGGTGAAATGAATTTCATGACTGTATGGCGCTTCATAGCACAGAGGGTAGCCTCTACCTGAGGCTCCATAGCACAGTTAATAGCATTTTCGTCTGCAAATCCAGGGGTTGCAAGTTAGAATCCCAGCTCAGCCACATTTTAGGAATGAGCCACCATTGATTTTGCAACCCTACCAACTATCATGTAATTAACACTTTGCATGCTAGGTAAAAATTTCAGCAGACAACATCATGTAATATTTTTCGTCTGTCTTTATAGACCATGACCAATCTTAATCAAATGCTTGAAGTGCTTAACTGCTTAACTGTTTGCGTGTTCTAAGATGGCAGATGAGACCAATCTTAACTCTAAACTGTATGTTGCCAATAGAAAAAGAGAGGTCTGAGGAAAAAAGCTATGTGGGTGATGCCTTAGCTCTGGCTTTCCGCTGCACAGTTTTCTGCTTGACTTCGCTGATTCTTTTTGCTTCGTATTCACCAGCACCCCTTCTTATGTCTCAGGCCTCGCCACTTTGCTCAATCCTGTGCAGTCTGTTTCCATGTTGAAGTCTTTAAGGGAGGCTTTGAAGGTGTCCTTGTATCCTCTTCTTCTGACTGCCATTGGAGTTCTTTCCCACTTGTTCTCCATAGAGGATTTACTTTGGCAAATGTTCATCAAGCATTCTGGTAACATGGCCTCACTTTAATCCACCTTAGTTGTGCCAATTTCAAAAGAGTATGTCACTCTGCATCCCTGCCCTTTTCAGGACTTCTGTGTCTGGAATCCTGTCTTGCCACTTGATCTTTAGAAGTTTTATAAGACAGCTTGTATGGAAGTGGTTCAATCTTTTGGCATGCCATTGGTAAACTGTCCAAGGTTCACATGCGTATAATAGTGTTGGCAGCACCACAGATCTCTAGACTTGCAGCTTTGTGTCAAGCCTGATTCCATTTAGATCCCAAATACTTCCACGTAGCTGGCCAAATGCTACACTAGCTTTGGCAATTCTAGCATTGACTTCATCATCAATGTGCACAACTCTAGACAATGTGCTTCCAAGGTAGGTGAAGTTGTCTACCACTTGCAGTCGTTGACCTTTCACTGTGATGGTAGGCTCCTTGTAAGGCTTTCCAGGTGCTGGCTGATATACTACCTCAGTCTTTTTGATGCTGATTGTGAGATCATAGCTGTCACATGAATCAGATACTTGATCCACACCTTTTTGCATCTTCTCTTCTGTTGGAGCACCCCTTAGACTGACTTCTTGTCTGAATTAACTGTTAAAAAGGTAACCCATTATAACAGCTAGGGTCATTTAGTAAAATCCCCTGAAAGGAGTTGAAGTGAAATGACTGCTTTAATGACATGTCTAGCACTCTGGGTACACTTGATTGATTTTTTGTCCCCCGCCTTTTCGAAGAAAAGTGGAGGGACACTGTTTTTGGTTTTCCGTGGGGCGTGGTGCGTGGCGCGTGGTGCGTGGCGCGTGGCGCGTGGTGCGTGGTTCCAAGTTTTTAGTGGGTACTTTGTCCCCTTAACTCCTCCCACAGTTTCTGTCCGATCCTTTTGAAACTTTACAGGTGTTTTAAGGATGGTCTGAAGATATGCATGTGGTTTTTTCAGAATCCTGAAATAATTTTTTATCACTTTTTCTGCATTTTTAACTTAGACATTTTTTGAGTTCTAATATTACAGAAGTCTATAGGGAGTAGGTACCTTGTCCCCTTAACTCCTCCCACAGTTTTTGGCCGATCATTTTGAAACTTTACATGGGCTTTTAGGATGGCCTGAAGATATGCATGTGGTTTTTTCAGAATCCTGAAATAATTTTTTATCACTTTTTCCGCATTTTTAACTTAGACATTTTTTGAGTTCTAATACTACAGAAGTGTATAGGGAGTAGGTACCTTGTCCCCTTAACTCCTCCCACAGTTTTTGGCCGATCCTTTTGAAACTTTACATAGGCTTTTAGGATGGCCTGAAGATATGCATGTGGTTTTTTCAGAATCCTGAAATAATTTTTTATTACTTTTTCCGCATTTTTAACTTAGACTTTTTTTTGAGTTCTAATACTACAGAAGTGTATAGGAAGCAGGTACCTTGTCCCCTTAACTCCTCCCACAGTTTTTGGCCGATTCTTTTGAAACTTTACAGGTGTTTTAAGGATGGCCTGAAGATATGCATGTGGTTTTTTCAGAATCCTGAAATATTTTTTTATCATTTTTTCCGCATTTTTAACTTAGTCATTTTTCGATTTCTAGTACTACAGAAGTGTATAGGGAGTAGGTACCTTGTCCCCTTAACTCCTCCCACAGTTTTTGGCCGATCCTTTTGAAACTTTACTTGAGCTTTCAGGATGGCCTGAAGATATGCATGTGGTTTTTTCAGAATCCTGAAATAATTTTTGACCACTTTTTCCGCATTTTTAACTTAGACATTTTTTGAGTTCTAATACTACAGGAGTATATAGGGAGCAGGTACCTTGTCCCCTTAACTCCTCCCACAGTTTTTGGCCGATCCTTTTGAAACTGTACAGGTGCTTTAAGGATGGTCTGAAGATATGCATGTGGTTTATTCAGAATCTTGAAATTATTTTTTATCACTTTTTACACGTTTTGAACTTAGACATTTTTTGAGTTCTAATTTTACAGAAGTCTATAGGGAGTAGGTACCTTGTCCCCATAACTCCTCCCACAGTTTTTGGCCGATCCTTTTGAAACTTTACGTGGGCTTTTAGGATGGCCTGAAAATATGCAGGTGGATTTTTCAGAATCCTGAAATATTTTTTTATTACTTTTTCTGCATTTTTAACTTAGACATTTTTTGAATTCTAATATTGCAGAAGTATATAGGGTGCAGGCACCTTGTCCCCTTAACTCCTCCCACAGTTTTTGTCCGATCTTTTTGAAACTTTACAAGGGCTTTTAGGATGGCCTGAAGATATGCATGTGGTTTTTTCAGAATCCTGAAATAATTTTTTACCACTTTTTCTGCATTTTTAACTTAGACATTTTTTGAGTTCTAATACTACAGTAGTATATAGGGAGCAGGTACCTTGTCCCCTTAACTCCTCCCACAGTTTTTGGCCGATCCTTTTGAAACTGTACAGGTGCTTTAAGGATGGTCTGAAGATATGCATGTGGTTTTTTTCAGAATCTTGAAATTATTTTTTATCACTGGTTTCCTGCTTCAATACTTAGGTATTTGATACAGGACCAGTGGTCCTCTGGTTAACTTTACCATTTTTAACACCTCAAATAAAAATTAGGCGGGGGACATAAATTCCCCATGGAATTTGCTTGTTTTTTGTTGTTGTTGCAAGAGAGACAACCTTTGTCATTTCTTGTTAGCTTCCTTGCTTTAACAAGCACCTTCTGAAAAGTACCCTTAAGGGGAATGGATACACTTTCATGGGGGTTGGCGGGGAGATTTTCAAAATTGTTTTGGGCTCCCTTCTGAAAAGGGGTCTATTCTAAAAGGAGAGAATTTGCTTCTTTTAGGAGGTCTATTCAGTCTAAAATGGGTAACCCTTAAAGTGCTAATCACAACTGCAGCAGACGACACTTTCATTTTTTTTTATTTTTCAGAGAAAACAAGTCTTGACTTTTCATGTGAATCGTCTGCTCGGCAGATGATTCACATGAAAAGTCAAGGCTTGTTTTCTCTGAAAAATAAAAAAAAATATAAAATTTAGAATGTTGTCTGATTCAAATTTTCCTTGGTGCTATAAGGGTTAAAAGAAAGCTCATATGAGATACTCTGGAAGGCTCTGTTAGAGTACCCAGTGATGATGACTTGGGGTGGCGAAAGTCATACCCGTTTTGGTGTCAAATTTACTATGTGTACAGTAAAGTAAAATTCCTCTGTTACTAGTATAATCCCACCTTTGGTACTACCTAAAAGTGGTCTATCTCTGGGTTGGTCTTGGTATTGAATATAGAATAATAAGAAAAAAATGCATTGCTGGTCTTAATAGCAAAATTTCCTTATTTTCGAGTGGTCTTCTTAATAGCAGAATGATCTTATTTTTGAGTGGTCTTAATTAACACTTTGCATGCTGGGTAAAAAATTCAGAAGACGTCATTTTGAAATATTTTTCTTATTTTCGTAGAAAAATAGGATCTGAGACTTCTATGTCAGATCCTATTTTCTAGAAAAAAATCAGGAAACATAACTCCAATTTGTCCTCTTCTCAATCTGCCCATTAGTGTGGTAAGTGTTAATAGCAGAATTTTACTCTATACAATGTACAATGTACTATCTTTGTATAATGTTAGTTTTTATTAGCGCCTAGCTTGGTTCTGCTGTTGTTGGAGATCAAGGTTTGATATGATTAAATAACTGGAAATATTTCCTTGTCCTGAGGGGCATATCCTGTCAGATTGTCATTTCCTTACAATTAAGACACTTGTTTATTTTTAAAGATGAGACTTAGTCTTCCTGACTTTGACCTTAATCCTTAACCTTTACCACTCGCTGAGCAGATTCAGCAGACAACAGATTGATATTTTTCTTATTTTTCCCAGCAAACAGGATTTGACTTTTCATGCAAATTGTCTCATGGAATGTCAAATCCTGTTTTTCTCAAGGAAAAGTAAGAAGACTATTTCAATATGTGGTCTGCTGAACATTTTGCCAGAGTGCTATAAGTGTTAAAGAAGGAAGCAAAGTTATCAACCAAAATTGATTGGGTTAAAAACCATGCATGTAGTTTATGGAATACTAGTTACCATTGCTCGAGATAAAATGGGGTTTCCACATAAATATTTTTCTTACCTGTATTTCTCCAGGAAAACATATGTTATGGGTACTCATTAGAAGTGCCTCAGCGAGTGCTTCTAATGAGTACCCACAACATATGTTTTTGTGGAAAAATAAGAAAAATACAAGACTTTGTATTGTATGGTTGAAAAAAATGCCTTATTAGGAGCTGTGATCTATATTTGTAACAATGGATAATCTTTCAGAAGATCTAGTGTTCAACTCCTATGATAAAGACATGCAATAATGCACTTCCTCCTTAACCATTATCCTACTGAATAAATTAAGATGCCCCACCCACTTCTAATTTTCAGCCAATCAGATTACTTGATCCAGGTTATTGATACAAATTCTCATACTTAATGACAAATAGTGCAGACCCAAATCTGTTGGCTTCTACAGAAGCCAGCTGATCTGGATCTACACTGTTTGCAAAGACAGGGTATATTTTGGTTCAGTGGGACCAGGTTAATGCAGTCAAACTTCAATGACTCGAATACCTTTGGGAGCATTGAAATTTGTTCTAGGCATGGGTATTTTGAGCCACTGAGGGTTAATCATACCCATATGAAAATACCCATATGGAATCCAGGTGGAAATGACACGTACGTCTATAATATATTCCTGGCGTATTCCGTCTGGAGGTTTACTATTTTAGAGTACAGACGAAGTTTTATTTTTAGTAACAGATCAAAGGAATTTGACCTATTCGAGGCATAAAATGGGTGGTAATATTTAAATGGGTCTGCTCCATATGCAAATTGAGGGTATTTTTCAGAATTATCTCTGTGTCTTTCCGATATCCCAGGCATATTCCTTGTGTACAAATTAAAGGTCTTTCAGATATCCCAGGTGTACTTTTCAAAATCCAGGCATAATAATGGAATGGTCTGCCTCATGTATTTATCAAAATTACCTCTTGATTTCTGTGTCAAAAAATCCTGGTGTAATTTTTACATAAATCCAAGCATACGTACTGGGTCCGCCTCCAGTCAAACTGAATATAAGAAAAATTCCCAGCAACCATTGAAATTTATTCAAATCCTATTTTTAGAGCAGACAGCAATTTTATTTTGTAAATTATTTTTCTGGGAAAATTAGGCCTGATGTGAATCATCTGCTTGGTAATTGATTAACCTATAATGTCAAGCCTTATTTTCCTTGAAAAATAAGAAAAACATATTTGATACTTGATGACATATGCAAATGTCATGACTGGCAGTGTAAGGGATCAAGTACTCAATTCTACAGAAAAATATATTATCATATTGTCATATGCTGATGCTGTAGTCTGATCACAGACTACACTATTTGCCATACATAAAGTAATATTTTAGACACAATCATGTCTTTTAACTTGCCATACAGAAGTGATAACTAATGTACTTACCACTGACTTTTAAATGACTTTCTTTCCATTTAATTCTGCATTTTTCTTCCACCTCGAAGATTTGGCATGTTAAATGTAAACCTAACCTTAAAAGGTATTGCACTTTAAAGTAAAAAACTTTACAAACAATGAATTTTGACACAAATTTGATCAAAATGGGTGGAAAATTAAGTAAGTTATAGACAATTGAATATTTTAACATTTATGGTATGGGTGCCGCCATTTTGAATATTTAATGAGGTTTCATAAAAATTAAAATTTGTTTAATAAAGGTAGTTATTAATCTCATAAAGTTAGTTTAGTTTGGGGGAACTGATTGCTTGTCACTAGAATTAAAAGATTATAAATAATCTGTACCAAAATCATTCTTAAAAACCCTTTATAATTTGGTTTTGCATATTTAATTTGGGCTGTGTGACGTCACAAAGCCTAAAATATGGTGGCATCCATGACAGCCATTTTAAATATATTCAAACAATCATAACTTCCTCATTTCTAAGCCGATTTTGAAAAGTCTTGCATCAAAATAAATGGCTTGTTAAGCAGTTTACTCCAAGATATTCTTACAACTTGTATTGCGTTCCCCTTTAAGTCTCTGTGTGTTTTACAAATAACGCTTGATGAAAAGTCCTTTGTGAGTAAATACACAAACAATTTTCCTTTGATATTATACCAGCAATATTAAATAGAAAGATAATTGTCCAAAGTAAATATTCATATAAATGCCATGTGGAGCAAGAACATGCAACTGGTGATTCCTTTGAGGTGTCAGGTTACATATAGGTCAATGGGTCAATAAAGAAACTGTAAGTATTAATAATCCAGGCGGTTTTTATTCCAGGTGGACTTGGAAAAAAGTAACAATATTTCTGAAAGTTTAAGTTGTAATAATCTGGGCGAATTTTTATTTCTGGCGGATTTTGAAAAAATTATGCTTGCATCAATGCTTTAAAGTACGCCTGGACTCGGAAAAAAGTACATGTCTTGGCATATAACACCAGAATTTTCTAAAATCCGTGATACTTCTGCTTGGAGTCCGCTTGGAACCCAGCTGGATTCCCTCTTGAATTTTCTGGGTAGTGTCAGGTTAGAGGAGGCAAAGAGGGATAATTTAGGGATTTTGTTTCAATTTTCTATAAAATAATAGTATTCTGTTGATTCAAGGACAGTTGTCAGTTACTGGCAAAATTATGTGCACAAAGTACTGGTTAACCACATAGAGGACTAAGTCTGTCCAAGAAAAACGTGCGTAGATTAACTGACCAGCTAATGACATGATCTTAACTTGGCCATAAAATTCCAAATTAGATAAAAAAAAAATACTTTGTACAATTATTGCCTTTGTGCTAGGGTAATTGTAATGACAATTTGTTCACCCAAGGCAGGTAATGTTACCAGAGGCTTTGCCCTAGGGTAACATTAACTGTTGAGGGTGGAACAAATCATCATTCATACAGTTATCTCAAACAAGCTTGTTTCGAATTACCGCTTATCTCGAAGTGAAAATCTGGTCCATGTTTCAACATGAAACTATGACAACAGGTAACAAAATAATGTGGAAAAGAGGAGCAATTTCTCCTCTTTTCCACATTATTTTATATATATATTTTTAACTTCAGGAGTCAAATTACATATTCATTTGTTAAATGTGGTTGTTCAATTTATTGTTTTCCTCACTCTCTCAACTCCGATATGTTGAGGTACGGATATCTTGAAGTATTTTAGTGAGTCCCTTGGAATTCGAGATAACGAGAGTCGACTATATTACCCTGGTACAGGGGCAAAAAGGGGAGTATTACCTACAACGGTAATGTTGCAGGGAAACCCTGCACCGAAATGACATCAGAGGGTAATATTTACTTGCAAGGGTAATATTACAGGGTAGCATGACAGAATATCACCCTGCATGTGATAACACTCTCGACCAATGAGATTTCTAATATAGCTTATGAATATTAATGAGGTATAATAAAGGGTAAATAATAAGGTAACAATTTTCATGAAACCACTGCACTGTACTTGATATTAGCTCTTAAAGCGCCAATCCCAACTGCAGCAGATGACATTTTGAAATTTTCTTTTCAAAGAAAATAAGTCTTGACATTTTATATTAACCCTAGTCCTGCTGAACCCGGATATATCCTGTCTTTGCAAACAGTGTAGATCCAGATCAGTTGGCTTCTGAAGAAGCCAACTGATCTGGATCTGCACTGTTTGTCATTAAGTAAGTGAATATGTACCAAGAACCTGGATCAAGTAATCTGATTGGCTGAAAATTAGAAGTGGGCGTGGCATCAAGCAGAAGATCCACATGAAATTACAAGACTTGTTGTTTTCACCGGGAAATAGAAATAAAAATAAAATAAAAATTGTCGTCCGCTGCAGTTGTGATTGGCACTTTAAGGGTTAATTAAGACCTACATTATAGAAAGTCAGTTGTAACAGCTTGGAGAACAACAGTATAGCTGAAGCAATTACATCAAAGTACTGACAGCACTGGTGGGTCAATTGTCTCTCGGAGTAGGCTGGAAAATGGTCCTGAACACGACTTAACCCATGGTAGACTGAATGAACTCTTCCACACTATATATTCAATTGGAAGAGTGCAGTTTCAATTTTAGGTACATGAGTCTATGAGACATAGATATTCCTAGAGAAAAATGGCTGAAGTATTTGCAAACAGTGAAGAACCTGATCAGATGCCGGGTTCTGCGGCGTCTGATCTGGGTCTGCACTGTTTGCCATTTACCTTTTTAGGGGTCTCCCGACTACAATGTGTTAAGACTGTTTCCTGCAAGCCTTATCTTCCTGTGATTTAAATTGTAAGCAAACCGTGCAGACCTTGCATTCTGCGGGGTCTGATCTGGGTCTGCACTGTTTGCCAATGTCCCAAATGTCCAAGTTTTACAGATAACCCTCTATCAACAGCACTCTGACGTCACAGTTACAAAAATAGTGTGACTATAAATATAAATAACTGTTTCCTTGGTTTTTGTACAAACGCGTGGTTTGATTTCATTGGTCAGTGACCACGTGGACAACAACCTTAACCCTTAAAGCGCCAATCACAACTGCAGCAGATGACAATTTTTTTCATTTTGTTTTTGATTTTTCAGGGAAAACAAGTGACATTTCATGTGAATCATCTGCTTGGCAAATGATTCACATGAAATGTCAAGACTTGTTTTCTCTGAAAAAAAAACAAAAAACAATTGAATGTCGTCTGCTACAAATTTTGCTTGGCACTTTAAGGGTTAAGGAAATTTTGGTGTATGTATTACGGTGGCTTGATCCTAAACAATCGACCCAAAACGGAGCTTACCTTATTTACCATAACTATTCAGTAAAAATATTCCTAAATGTCATCTGCTGAAATTTTACCCAGCATGCAAAGCCTTAACCCTTTCAACCCTGTGCAGAGCAAAACAATTTTTGCAAACATTGTGGATCCTGGTTAGAGACAGCTCATAATGAGCTGTGTCATCAGGATCTACTTTTTTTTTTGCGATTCTGTGTTGATTTTTGGCTGAGGCCCCTATTTGGAACAATGGTTCTGACCAGATTCCAGAATGGAAGAGTCCTATTCAGAAATGCAGGGATGAAAGGGTTTAAAGGTTTATATTGCATTAAAGGTTTATATTGATGCATTAAATGTTTATATTGATGCATTAAAGATTTATAGGTTTATATTGATGCATTAATTAAAGATTTATATTGATGCATTTCAGGTATAGTGATAACAGACGAAGATGAAGAGCTTAAGAACGGTTACCATGGACTATCTGTTGTCACTGGCAACCAACAACAGAGGGCGCTAGTCTTCGAACAACTCTCACATGCAGGGAGAATGTAAGTATAGTTATTTCCCTTGGATTATTCTCAGATTTAACCCACTTAATATGTATTCTCCCAATAAAACCTTAAAGCACTGTGCAAAATTGTAGCAGAGGACTATGCATTTTGTGTGAATTGTTTGCTAGGCACACGACATGAAATGTCATGCCTAATTTTCTCTGAAATAAGGCATGACATTGGTACTTTAAGGGTTAAATGTTGCCTTCCAAAATGGACCAAGACAAACAGTGTGGACCCTGATCAGGTGCCGCAGATTGCGGCATCTGATCAGGGTCTTCACTGTTTGCCCTAAATAATTTATAAGAATTTCTGTAAAAGAAAGAAAAAAATGAACTAATATAGATTTAAACCAGACACCCCTTTAAATTGAAAATGGTTTGCCCAAAAAGTGAGGTAGAATAACCCACTGGGCAATTATAATTGGTTAATAGCCAATGTTTTTTTTTTTAAATATTTAATACAGAAGAGAAGTAGACAATTAACTAATGACCAGGTATGGACTTTATTAACCCTTGTCCTGCTGAACCCGGATATACCCTGTTTTGCAAACAGTGTACAGGCCTCCTAGCAAAACCTAAAAAACCTGTAATAACCTATAATTTTGTGTCAAACCTATAAAACCTTTATTTTGTTCATAAAATCTATAAAAAGCCTGTATTTTCATGAAAATACCTATATTTTTCACTTTTTGAACCTTCTCGTGACTCAACCCTAACTTTTGTTCAAAATGCCCTACCATTTTTTATTTTTTAGTCCCAAAAATGTGATGAAAACTGTCAAGAAATTGTAAATTTTTTCCTCGCTCGCTTCGCTCGCTTGGACTTTGTAAAATTCAGTTCAGTTTTATCGTAGCAATTGTGGTGCAAAAATTCATCAAATGTTTTTTCTTCAGTTTTAAATCTTTATGTGAGTTTGGAGGAACGTTTTTTCAACCTATATTTTTTATTGAAAAACCTGTAAATAACCTGTATTTTGAGTAAGAACCTATATGAAAACCTGTATTTTCAAAGTGGGCCACTAGGAGGCCTGAGTGTAGATCCAGATCAGTTGGCTTCTGAAGAAGCCAACTGATCTGGATCTGCACTGTTTGCCATCAGGTATGCAAATTTATAGCAACAATCTGGATCAAGTAATCTGATTGGCTGAAAATTTGAAGTGGGTGTGGCATCATAATTTATTCAGCAAGACAAGGATTAAAAGATTTGTGCATCTTCAGTTAAAAGCATTTCCAGCAACAAACCCTTTAGGCCAAATATAAAAAAAAGTGTGTTTGGGGTAACCCTACCCTACTTTTTTTTTTCCTGGTGAATCCTAGCATTTTTTTTTTCATGTTTTACTTGGATAAACTATTTATGCTAAATATTTGGACAAGTAGGTCTGAGCAAACAGGAGCAGTTTGATCAGGGTGTCTGAGCAAACAGGAGCAGTTTGATCAGGGTGTACACTGTTTGTCATTTTTTAGACACAGCTAAGGATAGCCAAACAGGCTTGGTAAAATTTTATGTGAAGTATGTGGGAAGGCCAAATATATCTGATAATTATGGTATAATTCTACATAAAAATGTTAAAAAAAGAAAAAAAAAGAAGAAGAAAGAATTCCTACCTTGTAGCCCGAGCTACCTATTTTCTTCTAACATGCTGCCCTAAACACACATATTTTTTTATATGGCCTTATCAGGATTACCTAGCTTATAAAATCCTGTGGCCATAGGCCCAGGGGCTGTTGGAGTTAAAGCCGACTGTGTTTCGGGCTATAGCATATGGAAAGCGGGGCCCAATCCTCTTCTGTCGCTGCCTTCAACATTTCTCTGAATGATACCCATTCACTGATGGGTGAACAAAGTGTTTTTTAGTTGAATGTTTTGGCTGAGATCGAACCCACAACCTTCAGCATGGCAGTCAACTGCTCTTACTACTTGGTCACAGTGCCTCTCTTGATAATATTTTAGGTATACAATATTTAAACTAAAAAAATAATAACACTAAGTAATGGAAGCAGACAATGTCGACCCAGATCAGATGCAGCAAAAATAAAAAAAAAACTACCACAAAAACTTTAAAACATGCAAATGCACACTGCACAACCTAATTTCAAAGAATCTAAAGGAGAGCAATCCTTGCTAGAAAATATACACTGAGACAGTTGTAGTTACCTCCCTTGATCAATAATTTTATGGTAGCATTAATACCATATTTGCAAACCTGGTGATGTATCTAAAAATGTCATGTTGTAATTGCAAACAGTGTAGACCCTGATCAGATGCTGCATTCTGCAGCATCTGATCTGGGTCTACACTGTTTGCTCAGGCCTGTCTGTCCGAATACTTAGGATTACCGAGGTACAGATGTGACACATGCACAGGTAGGTGTCAGTCTTCACTATATTGAGAGGGTGGACAGGGGGGACGGGGATACGGGGATAAGGGGGGCGGGGGACGGGGGTAAAGGGGGCGGGGGATGGGGGAAGAGGGGGCGGCAAACGGGGGAAGAGGGGGCGTGGAACGGGAAATTTTGGGGCGGGGGTTATACCAAAATTTGTTGTATTTTACCGATTTTACTCTAATTTTATGTACTTCAATGCAATAACTGGGTATCAGAAGTATATAATAGAAGTATTGAAGCAAATTCAGGTATATTTACAATGAATCTGGCGTTGATTTCACTTCACCGACGAGGAGTGTTCCGCCAACCGTGGTTTACATTGAATTCGTTTACGTCCGATTTCCGTTTATCTCTAGCTGATTACTTCCCTTTGATTCCGAAAGTTCACAAAATAGTCGTTGTCGGTGGCAAGCCACATTTTAAGAAATAATTATCTGTCTGCCGTAGACAAAACTTTTATTTGGTCATTGTTGGATAAGGACTTTTACGTTGTTAAAAACAACAAAAACACTTCAAGATCCAACATGAATTTTCTGATAGGTGTTCCAAACACGGTGGGGTGATTGGGTGAGGCAAAGGTATCGTGTAAATGATATTTTCTTACAGTTGGGCAAGGCCTGCTATCCTTGCAACAGGTAAAAGTAGAGGGGGGATGTTTTTATTTCTTCTGTTTCTTCAATTGTATTCATTTTCCTTCATTCCCTGTCCCTCTCTTTCATCTCCTCTACTATCTCCCATCTCTCTTCTCCTTTTCTCTGGGAGACGACACAAAATGACCCACAAGGGTTGACGTGTCGTTAAACCCCAACAATCAAATCAATCACATGTTGCCTGGTGACAAAACACGGACCATTCACGGACTTAGGACCAATAAAAATTCCGTGTCCGTGGTCCGTGAATAGCCTGTATTAAATGCAAAATATAGTAAACTTAACCGCTAATTGGTCCTGTTATGTTTTGAGTCTCAAGTCCTTTGATAAGATGATCTCTCATTTTAGAGAGTCATGCCACTAGGATCAGTTCCATTGAGGATGCTGACCATATTTGCAATGGTGTAAAACCACAGTCATTTGTATTCGTTTGTACAGAGCATTTAAAGTGTCTAACAAAGATTTTCGGCATAGGGCTAAACATCATGTTTGCAATTGCCATTTCAGCGGCAATTGAAATGTAAGTACCGCCTGCACTATCATACAAGTTGACAACATCATCGTCGCAGTTGAATTTTGAGAAACAAATCCAGTGAAGACCTACATCATTAGGATTGGTATCAAAAATCTGTACAAAATTGGATCACTTCAACGTACATGTAGGTGTCTATGACAATATAACGTCACGTTATCCATAAGGTCATGTTATTCCGATTTTGATATTACTCCTAGTTTTTTTGTTTTTTTTTTCATATATCATAAGTGGCGTCCGTAATTTAAATAACGTTCCATGCTTTGTCAAGTCCGTGAATAATAGGTCCGTGCTTTGTAAGGTCCGTGAATTGTAGGTCCGTGTTTGGCAAGAGATCCGTGAATAATTGGTCTGTATTTTGTTATGCAGTCCGTGTATTGTCAATAGGTCCGTAAGTCCACGAGTCCGTGTCCGTAAGTTGTCCGTGTTTTGTCAACCACCACACACGTTCGGCATTTCACTCTCAGTTTTTTTGAGAAAACCACAAAAAAGATGATTGTTCTCACTGACCCCCCACCCCACCCCCTCGCCCCAAAGTGTGGGACCATGCTTATCAAAAATATTAACAGAAGATGCAGATTTACATGGTATTCTTGATTTTTGATTTCAGTTCTTAATATGACTGTTTTTTTTTTTGTTGTTGTTTTTTTGTTTTGTCAATGTGTATCAGTTTAGGCCCACCACATTTTTTTCTTGACTAGTTTATAGGACTGGATCAAGACCCACCACCTTGTGATACCTGTTTTCCATAAGTCTCATATGCAGGCCCTTACACAGACTTTTGAAATGGAGGGTGCAAATC
Source organism: Anodontia alba (assembly GCA_964016985.1). Taxonomy (NCBI): domain Eukaryota; kingdom Metazoa; phylum Mollusca; class Bivalvia; order Lucinida; family Lucinidae; genus Anodontia; species Anodontia alba. Next base: position 69,577,805 of record OZ024835.1, read on the forward strand.
TTTAGCTATTCTGTAAAGGGGATGCGAATGCTAAGGAAATACCGATTTTGGGGCAAAAATTAGGGGTATAGTTTGGGGTCAAAATCTGCATGAATGTATATTGCAGAGTCATGTTTGAATTTAAGTATAGCGTTGGGGATATTAAAAATTCTGAATAAGGGGAGGGAATAGTTTGCTTGGGGGAGGGAAGTGGGGGTAAGGGGGGAGGGAAGTGGGGGAAAGGGGGGAGGGAAATGGGGGTAAAGGGGGAGGGAAGTGGGGGTAAGGGGGGAGGGAAGGGGGGAATGCCAACCCCCCTGTCCACCCCCTCTATATTGAGAAAGCCTGTATGTTCAGAGGGGAGACCTGAACCAGACTGCACTGCTAATGTAATTGAACAGGTATTGAAGTAAAAGTGTATAGATTATGTAGAAAATTGACCATTTTAGCAAGCAATAATGTACAGATTATATAGAAAAAATGACCAATAGTTTTATGTAAAACCTGTACATTTTTTTTTTTTTTTTTTTTGATACAATATGGTTGATTAGCTAACATGGGTTAACGGCAGGTGTAGCGGTAAATTTAATTTGTACCACAAATTACTTTCTACTCTCATATTCAAGGCTGCGAATCACTCAAAAAATGTAGTTTTTGACATCCCTTTTGAAAGGGAGGTACTCCACAATTCATTTCCCTGGTACCAGCATACGGATCCCTTGCAAAATGGGACTGCTTTTAAAGGAAATAAAAAGAAAGAATCTGCTCTCAAGTGGAGCAAATTCTTCCATTTAAGAGATTAGGACAGGTTGGATGGAAGTAAGGCTTGCCCTCAGGGCAGATCTGATGATTTCTTATATCAACCCCTGAGTCAACCTACATTTTTATGGGGACTTGAAGACAATTATTCCAGAGCTATAATCAAATAATCCTTAACAAATCCCATGGCATTATACTAATAAAGATAACCAACTAGTTAGGTCACCAATCGGTCAAATGTCTGTCATGGGAGAGCATATTATAATTCTGTGAACTGCTGATTCTAGCACTTTTCTGCTCTCTCTCCTGAGTCCTGACTCTATATTTAATTTTATTTTTACCCAGATGATGCCCTGCCTTTGCAAACAGTGTAGATCTAGATCAGTTGGCTTCTGAAGAAGCCAATTGATCTGAATCTGCACTGTTTGTCAATAAGTACAGTATGAGAATTTGTATCAACAACCTGGATCAAGTAATCTGATTGGCTGAAAATTAAAAGTGGGCAGGGCATCTTAATTTTTTCAGCATGTCAAGGGTTAAGGGGAAGTGATTTACTTTTATAGGTGGCAACTTTTTCAGAATGTTTATTTTTTCCTTTTGAAAAAGGGTCTGCTCAGAAAGTCTTTCCTCTAAAGGTAGATCCCTTTTCAGAAGAGGATTTGTGTGCAGGAAAGTTGCAAAAGTTGTCTACCAGGTGAGAATACCAAGGTTAATAGGACACAAGGCAGCTAATTTAGTTAGAAAACTTGCACTTATGAGATGAATGTTTTATATCTGGTAATTATTTTATTCCACTGGTCAGACAGCTGTACTATATAAAGCCAGATCTGCTGATGGTAATTGATTTGCTGTCAGTAAGCTACTGTCATACTTCTAGATAAAAGGGGTATTATGTTCTTATTTCTTCTCGAAAGCATATGTTATGGGTACTCATCAGAAGCGCCTCGGCGAGGCGCTTCTGATGAGTACCCACAACATATGGTTTTATGGAAAAATAAGAAAAATATCCGTACTTTTTGGTTGAAAAAAAAAAACAACAAAAAAAAAAAAAGCACTTATATCAGGAGCAATGTATACTGCTGTCAGTAAGTTGGAAAAATTAGGCTGATCAGGCTTTTTGTGCTGTGTCATAAGACCAAATAAAAAAAATAAATAAAAAAAAATATGTGTGTTTAGCCCTAGTCCTGCTGAACCTCTATATGTCCTGCCTTTGCAAACAGTATAGATCCAGATCAGTTGGCTTCTGAAGAAAGCCAGTTGATCTGAAACTGTGCTGTTTGCCATTATGTATTTGAATTTATATCAACAATTTGGATCAAGTGATCTGACTGGCTGAAAATAAGAAATAGGTGTGGCATCTTAATTTATTCAGCATGGCAAGGGTTAAGGTTACCCTACCTTACCCTAATTTTCTTGGTGAAACCTAGCATTTTTTTTCACGTTATCTCAAAAAAAAAAAAAAAAAAAATATTTATGTTAAATATTCGGACTACACTGTTTGCCAGTTTCTATCAATTACTTTAACCCATTGTAGTCGGGAGACCCGTAAAAGGGTAATTGGCAAACAGTGCAGACCCAGATCGGATGCAGCGTCTGATCAGGGTCTCCACTGTTTGCAAATAGTTTAGCCATTTTTCTCTAGGACTATGTAAATCTCATAGCCGGACATACCTAAAATTGAAGTTGGACTCTTCCAGTATAGTGTGGGAGAGTCTATTCTGTATACAGTGGGTTAAGAAACATCAAAGGACAGTCAAACAAACTTGGTAAAATTTTATGTGAATTATGGTGCTTAGTCTAAATATACTTGGTAACTTTGGTATAATTCTACAGAAAAAAAAATGTAAAAAAAGAGAGTTCCTACCTATCCTAATGACTGTGACCCTACTATCTTAACCCTTAAAAAAATTGTCCTGCTGAACCTGGATATATGCCCTTCCTTTGCAAACAGTGACTGTGCAGGTCCAGATCAGTTGGCTTCTGAAGAAGCCAACTGATCTGGATAGCAGTTAGCAGCAGATTTTTAAAGCAACCAGGCAACTGAGTCACATCGAGGCAGAGCCTGATCTGGGTCTGAACTGTTTGTCATTAAGTATATGAATTTGTGTCAACAACTTGGATCAATTAATCTGATTGGCTGAAAATTAGAAGTGGGAGTGGCAAGTCAATTTGACTACCTGCTGGTAATGATTTATCTCCACAGTTTGCAATTTGGCCAGCAGTTTTAGACAATGTAAATGTCTAAAACGGCAGGCCAAATTGCAAACTGTGGAGATCAAGGCTGCTTTATTACTTTGCTTCAGCATGCAGCTGGCATAGTGTTGAATATTTATGGTACGGTGAAGTGTCCTTAAACATGGTACGCCAGTACCAGTGTGTTGCATGGTAATGACAAACTGACATTTTCAGGTACCAGTTTCCACAGAAACTTGCTAATTAGAAATTACCGTATTTACTGTAAGTATTAGGACATACAGGTCTGACCAGAATAGACATTGTCAGACAAGCCTGAGTTACCATTAGTAGTGGGGCAGACCAGCCAGAGCAAACACTATAGATGCAGATCAGACAGCATAGCATGCAGAATGTAATCAGGGTCTACATTGTTTGCCTTGTCATCCAACAATTTTTATACCCCGCCACACAATAGTGATGGGGTATTATGGTTTCATGTTCGTCGTCCGCATGTCCGTCCGTCAGTTATACATCCGTCCATCCGTTTTTTGTTTCCGGATGATAACTTGAGTAAACATCAATGGATTTGCACCAAACTTGGTATATGCATTGGTATTGTGGAGATCTGGTTTGGGAATGCTAATGGGCAAATTTCATCAAATTTTTACGGAGTTATCTGCCCGAGACATGCCCATATTTTCATTTCCGGACTATAGCTTGAATAAATAACAAGGGATTTTCACCAAACTTGCTATATGCATTGACATTAAGGAGATCTAGTTTGGGATTGCTAATGGGCAAATTTCGTCAAATTTTTATGGAGTTATCTGCCTAAGACACGCCCATATTTTCGTTTCCGGACGATAACTTGAGTAAATAACAAGGGATTTTCACCAAACTTGCACTATACATTGTTTACAGTGTAGTAAAATTGACTTGTTCAAATGCCCAGGGTTTTCGGTAAACAATTTTACAGGAAGCAAGAACATGTATCCTAGATATCCAGAATGGCTACTGCTTACATTACTGTAATGCAACGAAAAAGGATTTTAGACGACAGAAAATTCTTTGAGACAGCCTTTTTGGCCGCCATGGAGCCACCTCTTAATTATGAAAATGCTGAGTGCCTTATAAGGACAAAAACAGATAAGGGACTTGCTTACCTACATATCAAGACTGCTCTGAAAAGTAGTTTTATCTGAAAGGAAAGAATTTGCTCCCCTTAGCATATGTTTTCATGGTGACATGAGAAAACTGAGTATCTTTGTACTTTTCTAGAGCTATGACTGGATTTAAACTTAACCCTTAAAGCGCCAATCACAACTGCAGCAGACGACAATTTTTTTTTTTTTTTTTTTTTTTTTTTTTTCAGAGAAAACAAGTCTAGAAATTTCATGTGAATCGTCTGCTTTGGCAGACGATTCACATGAAATGTCAAGACTTGTTTTTTCTGAAAAATGAAAAAAAAAAAAAAAAAAGATTTAGAATGTCGTCTGCTGCAAACTTTGCTTGGCGCTTTAAGGGTTAAAAGCACCTAATGAGCAGTATCAGTGTGGGGAGGGAATCCGCGTGACCAAATGACTAAGTACACAGTTTGTTACTATTTTTAGCTCCGCTTCAGGTAGGATTTTTTAGTATATCTCTATTCATACCAAATGGAATTTGTTCAAATAAAGCACAGAGTACGCCGAAAATCAAGCTCTTTCTGGTGGTGTAAGCACTATTCTGTGATCTGGTCTAATTCTCGAGAACATTTGAAGAATGTTTTTGCTGTTAATCTGGGTCACCGGGACAATGTACATGAATTTTGATGAAAAACATTCTCTGAATGTTCTCGAAAATCAGACCAGATTGCAGAATAGCACTGATACCATCAGAAAGAGCTTGATTTTCCGCGCACTGCGCTTTATTTGAAAAAATCCATCAGGTATAAATCGAGATATTCTAAAAAATCCTACCTGAAGCGGAGCTAAAAATAGTAACAAACTCTTTGCACCTAGTCATTTGGTCACGTGGATTCCCCACTGTGAGTATAAGGTGTACTGATGAGGAAGAAAAATATGATTTAATTCCTAGCACTCTGGGTAAAATTTTCAGCTGACAACATTTTGAAATATTTTTCTTATTTTTCCCAGAAAACAGGATTTGACAGTTCATGCCAATTGGATATTAAAAATATTGTCAATTTGTCGTCTGTTGAATTAGCAGAGAGTGGTAAAGATTAATTTCTACAGCATGAAAGCTTGACTTGATGCAAACACCTGATTTAGTATTAATCTTTACCACTCTATGTGCAAATTCAGCAGATGACTAACTGATGATATTTTTTCTTATTTTTTTTTCAAAAAATAGACCTCGTGATTTCATGCAAATTATCTCCCCTGGAGACAATTTGTATGAAAGGTCAAAGCCTATTTTCTGGTAAAAAATAAGAAAAATATTTCAGAGTTTCGTCTGCTGACTTTTACCTCAGCATGTTAAGTATTAAAAGATTGACAGAGCAGGGCTCAAGAAAAGTTGTAATATTAGGGGTGAGGTTCTAAATGAGACATAATCGTTTTTTATCTGGATAATATTGATATTTTATCTTCTTTTTCCACCAAAAAAAAATGACGTTTGTACTCTGATGATCTAGAATTGCCAGCCGGCCTCGGTGGCTCAGTTGGATGCGCCGTCCGACTGGAGACCAGGAGGTCGCAGGTTCAACCCCCGCCGAGGTCGGCAACATTCTTTCGTGGAGATTGATCATGAAATATTTTCTACGGTCATTCTCTCCCTTCCGCTGATTCAAGAAGGGCAGTTGTCAGTTTCTGGCGAAAGAATGTGCATAATACTGGTTAACCGCTTAGAGGACTAAGCCTGTCCAGTAAATGTGTGGTTAGGTAAACTGACCGCGCTTGACATGACCCTGTCGGGTTGACAGGGCCGTAAAACCTCAACACAAACAAATCTAGAATTGCCACAGGGAGACAGTTGATACGAGTACACATAGTTATCATAGGTATTGTTAAGGAGGAGTATTTGGTGATAATTCTGGGATAATTTTTCTTATTTCTCCATAAAAGCATATATTGTGGGTACTCATTAGAAGCACCTCGGCGAGGTGCTTCTAATGAGTACCCACAACATATGTTTTTATGGAGAACTGGATAAAATTATCCCGTAATTATCACCAAGTACTCCTCCTTAACAATTCCTCTGTACATGTTTTCGGGTATAAGGAGGAAGAATAGCAATCTTTTCTGTTGGTAGCTGTGTCATACCTGATGACTAACACATGAAAATGACACTTATGTCATAACTATGCTAATAGCGAAACCCAGATCAGACTGCGCACTGGGCCTTAAATTCCCTGTCTAGACTTGTCAGTATTATATCACTCTGCAATGTCCAATGTTTCCTGTAGCTACCCTAATTATTCGGTGACCTCGTCCTAGCTTACATTATTTGAACAAGTCCATTCCACTGCCTGTGGGTGTGTCTGAAGTCGCAAACATGGTAGACCCTGATCAGATGCCGTAGTTAGCGGCGTCTAATCAGAATCTACACTGTTTGCACAGGCCTTCTGTATAAACACCTATTGTTATTACAGTACCCTTGAACTTCCATACCTAGATCAAGATAATAATCTCCCATTATTTCTCATTAGAACAAGGAATTCAGGGCTTGAGATGAAACGCTTATTCAGAAAGAACACGTAGTTTTCATTTATTTCTGTACAAAAACTGATGCGGGCAGGCATTAAAATTGACATACTAAGGCAGGTCTAAAGGTGCTCACAATTTCCGTGTGTTTTTGTTCGGAAATGCAAAAAATATATTCCAAATTGTCAAAGAATCCCTCACCTTTCCACCTTTCCTTTACTCTGAACAGGAAGACAGGTAAAAGAAGACAGAAATAAAGGTATCTCCAGATAAGTTGATAATTAAGGTGATAATTTGCGATAATGTGGGATAATTTTTGCGGCGATAATTTGGGATATTTTTTGTTATTTTTGCACAAAAATATATCTTGTTGGTACTCATTGGATTTGCCTCGCTGAGGTGGTACCAGTGAGTACCAGAAGATATGTTTTTGTGCAAAAGGTACTCCCTGTATCTATATCTAGATCTATCTTCTCAGCCTTTAACCCATTGTAGACTGAATGGGCTCTCCCACACTGTCTATTGGAAGAGTCCAATTTCAATTTTAGGTATGTCTGGCTATGCGATTTAGATATTCCTAGAGAAAAATGGCTATATTTATACTATTTGTAAATAGTGGAGACCCGGATCAGACGCTGAGTTCAGCAGTGTCTGATTTGGGTCTGCACTGTTTGCCAGTTATCCTTTTAGGGGTCTCCAGACGACAATGGGTTAACACTCTCTGGGCTAATTCAGCAGACGACAAATTGGTAATATTTTCCTCATTTTTCCCATTTTTCATGCAAATTAATTGTCTCCTAAGGGCACAATTTGTATGAAATTTCAAATCCAATTTTCTTGGAAAAATAAGAAAAAAATGTTTGACAATGTCGTCTGCTGAAACATTTTCCCAGCATGCTGAGCTTTAAACAAAAGTTCAGGATTTCTTACGGGGTTTCTTCCGCCAGTTCAATACTTCTAATTCAGACGGCAGCCTGTTAATTGTAACTGTGAATTATTTAATAGTGGTAATGTCTAGGTGCTGGAGGAATATTTCTGTTGGATGTTTACACAACCTGATCGTTTGTCGTTATTTAGTAGAGAGTTCCTTTCAGCCAATTTTCTAGTGAAGTTCTCTGATTCTGTTTTCTCTCAAGGTGGATTATTAATAGCGAGAGAGTTTCGAGAGAGTTTCGTAATTATGTTCTGTTGGTGACTTGTTTTTCTTGTTTCTGTGCAAAATGTAGTCTGTCTTCAGAGTATCTTTTCTGTCAAGATGTACAGTCTAGTGTACCTTTAACCCTTAAAATGCCCAGAAAACCTGCATTTGAAAATGTCGTCTGTTTTATATGTCGTCTGCTGAATATTCTTGCAAACTTTTCAAACCTATTTTTGCATACAGGCAAACAGTGTGGACCCAGATCAGACTGCTCCCAGAGGAGCAGTCTGATCTGGGTCCACACTGTTTGCAACAATGACTTTTTAAAGTAACCGGCAGAAGACAGAGCAGATGACAGTTGTTGTGTTTGGCACCTTAAGGGTTAAATTACCTAATCAGTTATGTTGGACCTTAGTTTAAAAGGTTTCTGCCGTCAGCCAGTGTACTTTTATCTACTTCTTCATAAAAACATGTTGTTGTGGGAACTCATTTGAATTGCCTGGACAAGTCAAGGCATTTCAAACCAGTATCCACAACATATGCTTTTATGAAGAAAATCAGAAAATAATATCGCATAAGTACATGTATCATTAAATACGCTCCTCATGAAATCCACTGCCGATCTTTCTTTTAAGTGTGCCCTTTTTAGGTGGATAATTTTACTACAAGTTTGTTAAGTAATTTTGAAAAATCTAAGTGCATAGTGCTGTAATAAGGTTGAATATGGTATGCTAAAATTGAAAGTGACAAGATGGGATTTATCCCAAGTCTTTATTGAGTATTCAAACTCAGAGTTTGTCATATGCTGAATTTAATTGTCCAGAGTGTGGTAAAGATAAACATTTATCAAATTGTACAAAGGAAACAATCCGAAACATGGTAGGCAACCCTATAAGGCCTGCTGAACCCAGATATGTGCTGCATGCCTTTGCAAACAATGTAGATCCAGATCATTTGGCTTCTCTAGAAGCCAACTGATCTGGTTCCACACTGTTTGTCATTAAGTAAGTTAATTTTTTATCTAAAATGTGGATCGAGTAATCTGATTGGCTGAAAATTAGAAGTAGTTGTGGCAGCTCCATTGATTGGCTGAAAATTAGAAGTGGGTGTGACAGGACTGCTCAAGACAACTGAGGAGGTGTGTGGCACACGTGAAACCTGGTGGTGGAATGAACATGTGGAAAAGGCCATTGCTGCCAAGCGGAATGCCTTCAAGGCCTGGAAGACTGGTAAAGGCACTAGGGCATCATACGATGCAGCCAAACGCAATGCCAGACATGCAGTGCACCATGCTGGTCAAGAAGCCGACAAGATCTTCAAAAATATTGACCCCAAGTCTTCAGAAGTCTACTACCTTGCTAACCAGTTTAGAAGAGAGAATGCTGATGTTGGTGACAAACCAGTGAAGAATGATGCAGGAGAGATGTCAGTGAGCGAAGACGTAAAGCAGAAGGCCTGGTTAGAGCACTACCAAAGGCTTCTCTATGTTGAGTTTGACTGGGACCTAGAACACCTGTCTTATCAGCCACCAGTGGAAGGTCCACCCATCCCAATCACCATCGATATGGTTAAGAAGGCTATCTCAGAGCAACTACAAGGGAAAGGGGGATGCATTGGAAAGGGGCAGCTACCGCAGTTTCAAGCTGACTGAGCAGGTCATGAAAGTCCTGGAGAGGATTGTGAACGGCCTCATCAGACAGTTGGTGTCGATCGACGATTCCCAGTTTGTCTTGAAATGGCTTCATCCCAGGCAGAGGCACAACAGACGCAATCTTTGTTGTCAGGCAGCTGCAAGAGAAGTATCTTGCTGCTAACATGAGACTCTATATGGCTTTCATAGACCTAAAGAAGGCTTTTGACCGAATACCTCGGAAGGTCATCTGGTGGGCACTGAGAAAACTTGGTGTGGAGGAGTGGATTATGTGACTGGTGCAGGGGATGTATGCAAATGCGCGGAGCGGTGTCCGTGTTGGTGAGGGGTACAGTGAAGAGTTCGAAGTGAAGGTTGGTGTTCACCAAGGATCAGTACTATGGCCCGCTTCTCGTCATCATTGTGCTTGAAGCCTTATCATGAGAGTTCCGCTCTGGGGTCCCCTGGGAGGACCTCTATGCCGATGACCTTGTTATCATTGCTGAATCACTTGAGGAATGTGTCAGGAGGCTCTTAACTTGGAAAGAAGCAACGGAGAAGAAAGGACTAGGAGTAAATGCAGGAAAGACAAAGATTATGATCTGCGATACGGGACTGGACCTCCTGCAGAGTTCAGGCGAGTTTCCATGCGCACTCTGACGCTCTGGAGTAGGCAGCAACAGCATCATCTGCAATGGTTGCAAGCACTGGGTGCACAAGAAATGCAGTGGGCTCAAGCTCTTGACAAAAGACCCTGACTACAGATATACATGGTGCCAGGGAACTGCACGCCCCTTGGATGGCAGACCACAGAAGGAAGTCCAGGTCGGACCTGACAGCTTGAGGTGGTAGCTTCCTTTTGCTACCTAGGAGACATGCTCTCAGCAGCAGGTGACTGTGAACTCTCAACCACATGTGAAAACTGCCTGGAAGAAGTTCAAGGATCTGCTACCAGTTCTCTCTTGACGCCACCTCTCTTTCAAAACACGTGGCTGTGTGTACAGCTCTTGTGTGTGGAGCACAATGCTCCATGCCAGCGAGACTTGGCCGTTGACAAAGCCAAACCTCCAGTGTCTGCAGCGAAATGACAGGGCAGTGATCAGACAGATCTGCAATGTCAGGTGGCATTGTCACCATCAGGTCCAATTAGCTACTTGTGCGGCTTGGCATTGAGGATCTTGACCTCATTCTGAAGATGAGAAGACTCCGATGGTATGGACATGTTGAACGCTCCAATGGTGCAGTCAAGACAGCCTTTGACATACAGATTGATGGAAAGCATGGGCCTGGGAGGCCCAAGATGACATGGAAGCAGCTGACAGAGAGGGATTACAGAGAGTGGAAGCTCTCGGGTATCACCCCTCGTGATAGACGTACCTGGAGATCTGGTGTGAGATCTGCCATGCATGCAGCAAGCCAGCTATCTGGAAGGGGGCACACTGATGTGGATGTTGCCCCTGTACCTGCACGTTAATCAAAAATACGATTATGATATATATGATATGAGTTTATTTCTTTTTTGAAATTCACGCATGTTCGAAGGCTTTCATGTAAAAAAAAAAAAAAAACGGTTCGCTATCGCTCACTGGATTTTTATACGGAAGCCTTAGAACACAAGTGAATTATTTCTCCATAATCGGTCAAAACAAACAAATAAACTCTATATAACTACACTATAGTGTACTTTATATTTTCTGGTCCTTTTTGATCAATGAGCCCTTTCTGGAATTTTGAAAAGTAATATGAGGGTCATTGATGAGGCCTGATTGGCCGAAACTAGCTTAAGTCTGGCCTAGAAAACTTGACTTTTCAGCTGTTTTGGGTTTGTTTTGTGAGTTCATTGCTCTCAAGGGACATCCTTTCTAGAATCGGTTGATACTGAGGTCAATATTATGAAACATAGGATATTGTTCATTTACGAGATTATGGACAAGAAATGACATAAAATGATAAGATTGTACCATGTTTACTCTATTAATTTGGACGGCCAAGCCTAAGCAAACAGCATATACTAGAAAAGGCATTTTTTCGTAACCAAAAAGTATGGATATGTTTCTTAGCTCTCCACGAAAACATATGTTGTTGGTACTCATTAGAAGCGCCTCGCCGAGGCGCTTCTAATGAGTACCCACATCATATGTTTTTGTGGAGAATTAAGAAAATTTTTACTTGATACCCCTTTTTAGCTAGAGCTGTAGAACGGTGTACTCCGATCAGATGCCACACTATTTGCAACTCATCCAGCAGGTTTTAGACACATTAACGGGTAGTAAAATGGATGCTCAAATTGAAGGATAAAATGTATTCAGTTAACGCTTAGCACTCTATTCAATTAACGCTTAGCACTCTAGGTGAAACTTTCAGCAGACAACATACTGAGTGAATTTTTTTTATTTTTTTTCTCAGAAAATAAGTTGATATTTCATGCAAATTGTTTCAAGTAGAGATAATTTGCGTGAAATGCCAAATCCTGTTTTCTGGGGAAAATAAGAAAAAATATCAATTATTCATCTGCTGAATTTGTCTAGTAGTAATTTAAAGCTAGGTTAAAAAGTTATAGTGGCGAAATATTTAGGATGAATATGGTATTCATTAGCTGTCCTTGTCATAAAGCAGTCTGTCCTGATAAACCGATAAGATGGCTAGACATATAAATCATTACACTGGGATAGGAGAGATTATTCAGATAAATATTAGTTTTTCTTATTTCTCCACAAAAATGTTGTGGATATAGTACAGGTATCCATCCAGGTAATATTTTTCTTATTTTACCAGGTAACCATATGCTGTGGGTACTCATTAGAAGCACATCAGTGAGGTGCTTCAAATGAGCACCACAACATATGTTTTCGTGGAGAAATAAGGCAAAATAAAAAAAAAAAATTGTGTTTAGGATAAAGTTACCTACCCTACCTAATTTTTCTGGTGAAACCTGGCAATTTTTTAGCTTGCCGGGACTGTGTCCCTGGAGTGCTTATGTTGTCACCCAGTCATTGGCGTTGTCTGCATCCACCTCTGTATCTGCGTTGGCATCCATGTAAGCACAATGTTTAAGTTTTCAAATGTGTACATAATATTTTGATTTTTTAAGGTACTGCTTTCATATTTGGCCTACACCTACCTTAGGGTAAGACCTTTCAATAGCATACACCCTCATCCCAAAGTTAGACCCTCTATAAAGGTGATGGTCAGTTCACACTTCGTCATTTACAGCCATGTTTAAGGTCTGCATTAAAGTTTTGAAAAAGCGAAAGAAACTGCTGAAGTATTCAAGATACTGCTTTAGTATTTGGCCCAAACCAGCTTAGGGTAAGACCTTTCAATAGCACACACCCCTTCCTCAGTTTGACCTTCTGCCTAGGTCAAGGTTAGGGCATACTTTGTCATTTAAACCCATGTTCAAGTTCTGCGTTTAAGTTGATAAGTGTATGTAACTGCTGAAGTATTCAAGATACCACTTTAATATTTGGCCCACACCTACCTTAGGGTAACACCTTTCAGTAGCACACACCCCTTCCTCAGTTTGACCTTCTGCCTAGGTCAAGGTCAGGTCATTCTTTGTCATTTACAGCTGTGTTTAAGTTTTTAGAAGTGTAAATTGACTGCTGAAGTATGTAAGATCTAGTTTTAGTATTCAAGATATGGCTTTAGTATTTAGCCCAAACCTACCTTAGGGAAGGACCTTTCAATAGCATATATACACCTTTTCGATCCTTACTTTGACTTTCTGCCTAGGTCAAGGTCAGGTCATACTTTGTCATTTAAACACATGTTCAAGTTCTGTGTTTAAGTTTTGAAAAGTGTGCGTAACTGCTGAAGAATTCAAGATTAAACTGCTTTAATATTTGGCCCACACCTACATTAGGGTAAGATCTTTCAATTGCACACATCCCTTCCTCAGTTTGATCTTCTGCCTAGGTCGAGGTCAGGTCATACTTTGTCATTTATGTCTGTGTTCAAGTTTTGAAAAGTGTACATAACTGCTAAGTATGTAAGATATAGCTTTCATATTTCGTCCACACTGACCTAAGGGATTCAGCATGTAAGATGTATAATAGGATGAAAAAGAAACACTTTACAGATAGTTTTAAAGTATTAAATGTAATGCTACAATCAATTTTTTTTTTTATTTTTGACTAGTATAACCTTTCATCTTTATTGAACAAGTCGACAAAGTTTCATTCGATTTTCAGTGACTATTATGAGAAAAAAATACCACAGTGAACAAGATATCAATCTGACCAATGTTCATTATTCTAGGCCAAGCAATAAAGTATTTGTTGCATATTCTATGTAACACAGCATGTAACGCAGCGTTTCTATTTCGCCCTAGTATAGCTTTCATATTTTGTCGACACCAACCTAAGGGAAGATAAGATTATGAGAGAAATATTTTGTCATTGGAGACTGGAGCCAGTCTAGGCAAAGAGATAAGGTGTCTAATTACTTAGGCAAAAACGGTAGATTAATTATGGTCCAATATTTTGTTTATGACTCAGGAAGGTTCTTAATGAATGAATAATACTTTAACCTGTACTATATTGGAAATTCAGCGGACGAAAAATTGATTAATTTTTTTCTTATTTTTCATGGAAAATAGGCTTTGGCTTTTTATGCAAATTCTCTTCCATGAAATAATATTGTTAGAGCCTGTTTTCTATGAAAACAAGAAAAATGTTCCAAAATGTTGTCTGCTGAAATTTTTAACCAGCATGCTTAGCGTTAATGAATGCTTTAACCTTCACCACTCTCTGGGCTAATTCAGCAGACGACAAATTGGTGATAATTTTTCTTATTTTTCCCAGACAATGAACTTCAACATTTCAAGCAAACTGACCTCAGGAGACAATTTGCATGAGGAGACAATTTGCATGAAATGTAAAATCCTGGTTTCTTGGAAAAATAAGAAATATATTTTGATATGTCATCTGCCGTAAATTTTATGCAGAGTGCTAAGTGTTAAAGGTATTTTATTGATTATGGTTATTATGCCCAGCAGAAAAATGTCTGTTCAATGATGATGACAAACACAATAATGGTTGTTGTTTCACAAAGTTAAAGTAATCCCCTGAATTTTCCATTACATTTTGTGATACTGTAATTATCTTAAATACTGGGATATCTTAATTAACTCCTTAGCCGGCCTCAGTGGCTGAGTTGGATGTGTGTCCAACTGGTGATCAGCAGGTTGCAGGTTCGACCCCCACTGTGTCGGCAACATTCTTTCTTGAAGATTGATCTTGAAATGTTTTCTACAGTCATTCTCTCCCTTCTGATTCAAGAAGGGCAGTTGAACCCGGAATTCTATGCCCTGCCTTTGCAAACAGAGTAGATCCACATCAGTTGGCTTCTGAAAAAGCCAGTTTTATAATCTGGATCTGCACTGTTCGTCATTAAGTCTGTGAATTTGTATCAACAACCGGGATCAAGTATTCTGATTGGCTGACAATTAGAAATGGGCATGGCATCTTAACCCTTGTCCTGCTGAACCCGGATATACCCTGCCTTTGCAAACAATGTAGATCCAGATCAGTTGGCTTCTGAAGAAGCCAACTGATCTGAATCTGCACTGTTTGTGATTCAGTATGCGAATGTATATCAACAACCTGGATCAAGCAATCTGATTGGGTGAAAATTAGAAATGGGCGTGGCATCTTTATTTATTCAGCATGACAAAGGTTAATTTATTTTTTTTCAGCTCTGAGCTGATATTTTCCTTATTTCTTAACAAAAACATATGTTATGGTATTCATGAGAAATTCCTCACATTGTCCCTTCCATTGAGTGCCCACAACGTAAGTTTTCACGGATAAATAAGTGAACAATTAACTGGACACCCCCTTCTTATCTTTATCCCCGTGCTTTTCGAAGAAAAAGCGGAGATATTGTTATACCACCCGTCTGTCCGTCCGTCCATCAGTATGTGCATCTGTAATGTCACAATATTGCTCCCAGACCATTTAAGCTAGATTCTCGAAACTTTCACAGGCAATAGCCCTATAATGGATGAGGACTGGAGGAACACATTCGGAATTTTGATATGACCCCTGGGGGGCAGGGCCAGGGGGATGTGGCCCCGAAGGGTCTAAAATTCATTTTGTACAAACATAATCATGTTGCATAGCAAATCGAAGCTTATGAAGAGTAGATTATAGTGGTGCAAAATTTGGAATTTTGATGTGCAAGGAGATATGCCATGGCACTGGGGTGGGGATATGTGATGGTGTGCCATCGACTTGCTCTAGTAAGCTATGTTTTCACCCTTAATATTCATTACTTGCAAACACATCATTAAGTCCTATTACTACATATTGGTCTAGAGAAGAGTAGGTATGAGGTTAATATTTTATCTTACTTCTCTATAATGAAAATATATGTTGTGGGTACTCATTAGAAGCACCTCACTGTGGCTGAAGACTGGAGACCAGGAGATTGCGGGTTCAACCCCCGCCAAGGTCAGCAACATTCTTTGTGGAGATTGATCATGAAATATTTTCTACGGTCATTCTCTCCCTTCCGCTGATTCAAGAAGGGCAGCTGTCAGTTTCTGGCGAAAGAATGTGCACAATACTGGTTAACCACTTAGAGGACTAAGCCTGCCCAGTAAACGTGTGGTTAGGTAAACTGACCACGCTCGACATGACCCATTGGGTTGACTGAGCCGTAAAACCTCAACACAAACAACTCTACAGTCATTCTCTCCCTTCCGCTGATTCAGGGGGTGGTCGGGTGGTGCGAAGGTGCTGTGTATCTTACATCACTGGCGCGTCCAACTGATATTGGCTTACAGTTGGGCAAGGCCTGCTATCCTTGTAGTAGGTAAGGGTAGAGGGGGAATGTTTTTATTTCTTCTGTTTCTTCACTTTCATTCCTGTTCCTCTTTCTTCCCTGTCCCTCTCTTTCATCTCCTCTACTCTCTCTTCTATCTCTTTTCTCCCTTCCTCTGGGAGACGACACAAAATGACCCTCAAGGGTTGACGTGTCGTTAAACCCCAACACAATCAAATCCGCTGATTCAAGAAGGGCACTTGTCAGTTTTTTGACGAAAGAATATGCACACTACTGGTTAACTGCTTAGAGGACTAAGCCTGCCCAGTAAGCGTGTGGTTAGGTAAACGTACTGCACTCGACATGACCCTATTGGGTTGACTGGGCCATTAAACCTCAACACAAACAAAAACTGTTTACTAACAGTTGTTAAATATGTGTTTTAAAACTGTTGCATAAGAGGCATAAAATGTAAACCATGATGATATGCTGCTTCTCTCGTATCTGATCTAGGTCTACACTGTTTGCTCAGGCCTGTCTGTTCTGATTTTTAGTGTAAATCTGAATCACCATCTTATTTAGAGCTCTGCCAAATTATTGCCCTAGATATATGAGGGGGTATCAGATAAATGTTTTTCTTATTTTGCCACGAAAACATATGTTGTGGGTACTCATTAGAAGTGCCTCACAGAGGCGCTTCTAATGAGTACCCACAACATATGTTTTTGTGGAGAAATAAGAAAAATCATTACTTTTCAGCTGAAAAATATGTGTCTTTTCTAGAGTTCTGCCTGGCCTAATGAATTGACAGTGTTGTGAAACAGACATATGATTTTAGCCTAATATCCAAATTAATCTCATTCGGTAAAGTATTAGAGAAAGAAATGCAGCGGACTTCAGTAACGTGGATTAGAAAGTTAATAAATGTTACGAGAATTTGCCATGTGCAAATAAAACATGGATTACTGGGTTATTGCGGAAGTCATTTTGTATTCAAATCATGATTGTAGGGGATTAGTGCTCTCAAGAATTGTCAGATATGGAAAAATAAAATTTTCTGTTCAGGTGTTGGGATAAATATTGAGGATTTCTGTCAACAGGAATATCTATTGAATATTATTAAAGTGCATTATATGATCTAAGTGTGTGAGAATATTTTATTATTATTGTCTGTAATGAATGATTATGAAAGGAATTATATGACATAAGTGTGTGAGAATATTTTATTATTATTGTGGATTTGTAAAGTACACATACAGGAACCTGTATATAAGATAGTTTGTTAACCCTTGTCCTGCTCAATAAATTAAGATGCCACGCCCACTTCTAATTTTCATCCAATCTGGTTACTTGATCCAGATTTTTGCTATAAATTTGCATACTTAATGGCAAACAGTGCAGATCCAGATCAGTTGGCTTCTTCAGAAGCCAACTGATCTGGATCTACACTGTTTGCAAAACAGGGTATATCCGGGTTCAGCAGGACAAGGGTTAAGTATAATATAAGACTTCAGGTTTAAGATGGTTTGAAGGTGGAACCCAAAAGTGCTGTATCAAAACAAAAATGTATTGATTATATAGAAAAAATACCATTTTGTATTCAAATTCGAAGGTTATGAAGAGTAGAATATAGTTTAAATCAAACAAAAAAATTTAAATTATATAGAAAAATGAACATAAATGGTAATTTTTCTATATAATTTATACTTTTTTGTTTGATTTAAACTTATTCAGAACTATCAAGAAACATCTTTGTAAACAATAAAATACATGCAGGCTTCGTTAGAATGAAAGCATACAAGCTGATATATCCATACAAAATCAACATTGTAAGCATATAGCAAGTTTTGATTGAAATTTTTTTGTTTGTGTACAACACTTTTGCTTTAAGTTAACATAATTTTTGCTAACTGGGTCCTGAGGTAATAGTTGTAGTAACATATGGAATAATTGTGGATTTGTATAGTATGGAAGACTGAAATAACCGGACATCAAATAAGTGATATTTTTCTATTTCTTTTCTTTTTTTCAGAAAATTGGGTATGAATTTTTGAAATACTCTTCTTATTTTTCTCAGAAAATAGGCTTTGGCATTTTATGCAAATGTTCTCCTATGGAGACAATTTGCATGAAATGTCAAAGCAGAATTTGCAGTTGAGGGACCTAATGCTTAGCATGCTTGGTAAAAAATTTTCAGCAGAAATATTTTTTCTTACTTTAATTAATTAACCCTTAAAGCGCCAGTCACAACTATTGTCGTCTGCTTTGTCTTCTGCCGGTTACTTTAAAAATTATTGTTGTAGACAGTGTGGACCCAGATCAGACTGCTCCTTTATGCAAAATGTAAGTTTGAAAAGTTTGCAAGAAAATGCAGCAGACGACATAAGCAGACGACATTTTCAGATGCAGATTTTCTTGGCGCTTTAAGGGTTAATTGTCAGAAAATAGGCTAAGGATCAATTTGGTGAAATGTCGAATATCTGAGAAAAATAAGAAAAATATCATCCATTTTTCATCTACTGAATCTAAGCCTAGAGAGTGAGAGCCTTACGGTTAATTCAGGTTCCAGGGGAACCCAACCCTCTCCCTTTGTCCTGAATCAATTTTGCCGTGTCACTACTCCTAATAAGCTAAAAATTAGGGGACATCACGAAAACACGCTTATATAATTGTGACCCCCTTAAACCCCACTTTTATGTAGTAAAACTGGGGTTTACAGGGGTATACATTATTTTTCTTATTTTGTTAAAAACATAGCTTGTGGGTACTCGTTAGAACTGCCTCGGCGAGGCAGTTCTAACGAGTACTCACAATCTAGGTTTTGAGCAGAATAATGAAAAATATCAGAATTTTTATCTGAAAATTTTCATTTGTTTTGGTGGTAAAATTTTCAGTATGTTTGAATAGGCTTGTTTTCGTAATGATATATTGTTTCCATTATGCTTGGAAGTCTGCTTTGGTTCAGTGGCAGAAATGAGAGAAGTGTCTGGGTGGTTTAGTGCTCCAACTTTGGATCACAAAGTCACGGGTTTGAGTCCTGCTGGAGGCCGAATTCTCCTCATGATGAACAGCTTTTCTTGGTATAGAGCCTTTCATTATCGCACTTCTGTTGTCTTGATATGACTTAGGTAATGTTGAAAGGGATGTAAAACTCCAAATCAGCATCATCATCAGACATGAGCTTGGAAACAGCCTCATTGTAGAGATAACTTAAACATTATTGAAGGGGTCGTAAAACTTTAAATACTATTGAAAGGAAGGGACTTAAACATTATTGAAAGGGTCGTAAAACTTGAAATAGTATTGAAAGGGAGGGAGGGACTTAAACATTATTGAAAGGGTCGTAAAATTTGAAATACTAATGAAAGGGAGGGAAAACCTCAAAAGAGTATCACACCATTAAAATGGAAAAAATAATTGGATTTTCCAAGTCAGGCGTTACATGGCCTTACCTTTTTTTTTTTTTTTTTTTTGTGCTATTTAAATGAATACAAAGCTACAGATAAGAGGGTATCCAGGTAATTTTTTTTTTAATTCTCAACGAAAACATATGTTGTGGGTACTCATTAGAAGCACCTCACTGAGGTGCTTCTAATGAGTACCCACAACATATGCTTTTGTGGAGAAATGAAAAAAACTATCAAAACTTTTTGGTTGAAGAAAAAAGCACCTTAACTGACACTATGTAAACAGGATGACAACATAAATGTCTGGAAGACAAAAAGTTTATTTATAACACATGATTGCTCAACTGAACAAAAAAAGAAAATAATAAGTGGTGATTTGTGATAATGTTAGTTTCTAGAAGGCTTTAACCCTTAAGGTGCCAATCACAACTGTAGCAGACATTTGGAAATATATCTTTTTTTCATTTTCAAAGAAAATAAGACTTGTCAAGCAGACGATACACATGAAATGTAAAGACTTATTTCCTCTGAAAAATTCCCTTCTGCTGATTCAAGAAGTGCGGTTGTCTGTTTCTGGCAAAAGAATGTACACATTAGTACTGCCGGCCTCGGTGGCTCAGTTGGATGCGCCGTCCGACTGGAGACCAGGAGGTCGCGGGTTCAACCCCCGCCGAGGTTGGCAACATTCTTTCGTGGAGATTGATCATGAAATATTTTCTACGGTCATTCTCTCCCTTCCGCTGATTCAAGAAGGGCAGTTGTCAGTTTCTGGCGAAAGAATGTGCACAATACTGGTTAACCGCTTAGAGGACTAAGCCTGCCCAGTAAACGTGTGGTTAGGTAAACTGACCGTGCTCGACATGACCCCATTGGGTTGACTGGGCCGTAAAACCTCAACACAAACAAACACATTAGTACTGGTTAACCACTTAGAGGACTAACCCAGCTAGCATTCTACGTAAATCTACATCGGGCCATCATCGGCCCGTCAGCTACCCTGACGGGCTGATGACGGCCCGATATAGATTTACGTAGAATGCTGACTGGGAAGCTTGTCCAGGTAACATGTGGTTAGGTCAACTGACCTTGCTCAAAATGATCCTAATGGGTCAACTAGGGGCCATAAAAGCTCAACCTAATTAAAAAAAAAAAAAAAATCCTCTGAAAAATTGACAAAAAAAAAAAAACACTTAGAAAGTAGTCTGCCACAAATCTTGGTTGGCACTTCAAGGGTTAAAGTCAGTCTATGGTTTAGTAGCAAACATGTCAGAAATGAACCTGGAAACAGCCGCGTTGTAGAGATAACTTAAATACGATTGAAAGGGCTGTAAAACTTAATCTTGAAAGTGATGGTATTTAAAGCCTCAAAACAACAATGGAATTTTCTAACTCAGGCGTTATATAGCCTTACTTGTTTTGTGCTGTTTAAATAATTCATAGCTACACATAAGAGTGGCGTCCAGGTAATATTTTTCTTATTTCTCAACAAAAACATATGTTGTGGGTACTCAGTAGAAGCACCGCGCTGAGGTGCTTCTAATGAGTACCCACAACATATGCTTTTGTCGAGAAATAAGAAAACTATCAATACTTTTTGGTTGAAAGAAATGCACCTTACCTGGATGTATATATACAACAGAAATGCTTGAAAGAGAAAAGCTTTATTTATAACACATGATTGCTCAACTGAACGAAAAAAAAAAAGAAAATCATAAATGGTGATTTGTGCTAATATATAATTTTCTGAAAGGTTTTTAAGGGAACTAGCTATACCTGGTAAATTGTGTGTCAATTTCCACAAGGGAGACAACTTTTGTGACTTTCTGTTTGCCTTCTAACACTCCAAGGTTTTTTCAGAAAAAAAAAAAATTCTGCCATTTTCTAGAAAGGAGACAACTTTAGTGACTTCTTGTTTGCTTTTCAGCACACCCAGGTCCTTCAGAAAAGATTTTCTGTCATTTTCTACAAGGGAGACCAGCTTTTGTGACTTTCTGTTTTCATCCAGCACACCAGTGTCCTTCTAAAAAGATTTTCTGTCATTTTCTACAAGGGAGACCAACTTTTGTTATGTCCTGTTGCTTTCCAGCACACCACAGACCTTCAGAAAAGATTTTCTGTCATTTTTCACAAGAGAGACCATTTTCTGTGACTTCCTGTTTCCATCCAGCACACCCAGGTCATTCAGAAAAGATTTTCTGTCATTTTCTGCAAGGGAGACCAACTTTTTTGACTTTCTGTTTCCATCCAGCACACCAAGGTCCTTCTGAAAAGATTTTCTGTCATTTTCTACAAGGGAGACCAACTTTTGTGACTTTCTGTTTCCATCCAGCACACCAAGGTCCTTCTGAAAAGATTTTCTGTCATTTTCTACAAGGGAGACCAACTTTTGTGACTTTCTGTTTCCATGCAGCACACAAAGGTCCTTCTGAACAGATTTTCTGTCATTTTCTACAAGGGAGACCAACTTTTTTGACTTTCTGTTTCCATCCAGCAAACCAAGGTCCTTCTGAAAAGATTTTCTGTTATTTTCTACAAGGGACTGATCAACTTTTGTTACGTCCTGTTGCTTTCCAGCACACCCCGGACCTTCAGAAAAAACTTTGTCATTTTCTTCAAGAAAGATCAACTTCTGTGACTTCTTGTTTCCACCCAGCACACCCATGTTCTTCTAAAAATATTTTCTATCATTTTCTAAAAGGGAGACAACTTTTGTGACTTCCTGTTTCCATCCAGCACACCAAGGTCCTTGAGAAAAGATTTTATGTCATTTTCTATAAGGGAGACTCCAACTTTTGTGACTTCCTGTTTCCACCCTGTACACCCAGGTCCTTCAGAAAAGATTTTCTGTCATTTTTCTTCAAGAGAGACCAACCTTTGTGACTTCTTGTTTCCATCTAGCACACCAAGGTCTTTCAGAAAAGATTTTCTGCTATTTTCTACAAGGGAGACCAACCTTTGTGACTTCCTGTTTCTATCCAGTATACCAAGGTCCTTCAGAAAAGATTTTCTGTCATTTTATACAAGAAAGACCAACTTTCGTTACTTCCTGTTTCCACTCAGCACACCCAGGTCCTTCAGAAAATATTTTCTGTCATTTTCTACAAGGGAGACCAACCTTAATGACTTCCTGTTTCCATCCAGCATACCAATGTCCTTCAGAAAAGATTTTCTGTCATTTTCTACAAGTGAGAGTACTTTTTGACTTCCTGTTTCCATCCAGCACACCCAGGTCCTTCTGAAAAGATTTTCTGTCATTTTCAACAAGAGAGACCAGTTTTTGTGACTTCCTGTTTCCACCCAGCATACCTCTAAGGTCCTTCAGGAAAGATTTTCTGTCATTTTCTACAAGGGAAACCAACTTTTGTGACTTCCTGTTTCTTGCACTCCGCCTTCCTTTTTTGAAAAGATTTTCTGTCATTTTCTACAAGGTAGACAACTTTTGTGACTTCCTGTTTCCACCTTGCAGGTCCTTCTGAAAAGATTTTCTTTTCTACTAGAGAGACACACCTGTGTGACTTCCTTTTGGCTTTCCATCACACCAAGGATTTTTCCTTCAAAATTGATTGTCTGTGATTTTCTACAAGGGAGACAACTTTTGTTACTTCCCGTTTACTTTCCAGCACACCAAGGTCCTGCAGAAAAGATTTCCTGTCATGTTTTGACTGTCCAGAGTGAACTTTTATGACTTTCCAGCATACAAAGGCCCTTCTGAAAAAGTGTCTACTCAAGCCCTTAAACTGCCAATCACAACTCATCTGCATGTGATTTAAAGTCATTTTTGCAAACAGTGTGGACCCAGATCAGACTGCTCCTGTATGCAAAAGAAGTTTTGAAAAGTTTGCAAGAATATTAAGCAGATGACATAAACAGAGGTCTTTTTCAGATGCAGGTTTTCTTGGCATTTTAAGGGTTAAGGAAAGAATTTGCTCCCAAAGGGAGTAGACCCCTTTTCAGAAAGGAGACAAAACAATTTTGCCAGAGTTGCTTTCCCTGAATGTGAATCATTTCCCCTTGGTGGAAAGCCATGGCTCCAAAAATAGCAATTGTTTGGATATGTTGATAACAGTTTTCTTCTCTCTCCACAGTAGACAAAAGTGATAATTCTGGGAGAGTCAGGTGTAGTAGGCATTCTTAAAATATTGTTTTTTCTTAGAAGGGAAAAAAATGTTTTATGTTTTAAAATATCACTAATTTGGATGAAAAACACAAGTGGACAACATTTTGTAACAATTTTTTTGCCTTTTTCTTTGTTTTTTTTTTTTTTTTTTGAGAGATAGAATTTAGAGAAAATTGGACCTTATTCGTGTGAATCATCTCCTACTGATGATTCACATGAAATGTCACATTCTGATATCTTTAAAAAATAAGAGAAAAACATCACAAAATTTGTTGATAAATAATTTTTGGTATAAGCATTCCAAGGGTTAAACCTTTGTAATGTGAAAATGAAATTAGCTGATGACAAAACAGAGACATTTCTCTGGCATGTGTTTTATGTTGTTCTTTTTTTTTTTTTTCAGAAAAAAGTAATTGACATTTCATGAAAATGTATTATTTTCATGAAGTATCATGCTGAATTTTCTTTAAAAATTTCAATTGAATAAAAATAAATAAATAATTTAACCTTTATCATTCCCTGGGCTAATTCAGCAGATGACAAATTGGTGATATTTTTCTTATTTTCCCCAGAAAACATGATTTGACTTTTTATACAAATTGTCTCCATTGCATGAAATGTCAAATCCTGTTTTCTTGAAAAAATAAGAAAAATATTTCAAGTTGTCTGCTGAAATTTTCGCCCAGAGTGCTAAGCGTTAAAATGTTATCTACTTTATTGAACTTCAGCAGGGTAAAGGCCTAGTGATAACATGTTTAGTTGACACTGCCTTGGTGCACATGTATGTGTGTGTATGAAAATATCTGAACCATATTAACCCTTAAAGCGCCAATCACAACAATTGTCGTCTGCTTTGTCATCTGCTTGTGATTCTAAAGTCATTTTTGCAAACAGTGTGGACCCAGATCAGACTGCTCCTTTAGGAGCAGTCTGATCTGGGTCCACACTGTTTGCCGGTATGCAAAAATAGGTCAGAAAAGTTTGCAAGAATATTCAGCAGACGACATAAACAGACGACATTTTCAGATGCAGGTTTTCTTGGCGTTTTAAGGGTTAAAGCCCATTGTGAAGGATTTCATGCAGTGAATGAATACCTTTTGAAGGAAGTTTTATAGATCTCAGTGGACTGACACAAAGACTAGTGAGCTATTGAAATAAAACATGGAAAAAGATATTTGAAAATGGGAATATCTATAACTGATGCACTTTTTTCAGCTTAACAGTATTGATATTTGCATGGGCGAAAGTTTTCAGGATTATTCCTGATTTCAGGATTTTGGACTTGCTGTGCCAATATAAAGTATGGGCAAATTTGGCTTTTCAGGATTTGATAACCTGGATTTCAGGATTCTTGAATTTTAGAACTTTCACCCATGTATTTGTCTTTTATCTCCACAAAAACATACGTTGTGGCCTTGTGGGTACTCTTTAGAAGCCCCTTGCTGAGGCGCTTCTAATGAGTACCCACAACTTATGTTTTTTGTTGGGATACGGAAAATGTTATGTGGATACCACCGCTTAACCCTTAAAGCGCCAAGAAAAACTGCATCTGAAAATGTCATCTGTTTGTGTCGTCTGCTGAATATTCTTGCAAACTTTTCAAACCTATTTTTTTTCTATACCGGCAAACAGTGTGGACCCTGATCAGACTACTCCTAAAGGAGCAGTCTGATCTGGGTCCACACTGTTTGCAAAAATTACTTTTAAAATCACAAGCAGAAGACAAAGGAGACGACAGTTGTTGTGATTGGCGCTTTAAGGGTTAAAAATAAATATTGTTTTAGGAATACCTTAATAGCCCTAAGTATTGGGACATAAATAAATATAAATATGGATAAATAAATATTGTTTTAGGACTAACGTAGTGACCCTAAGTATTGGGACAGACATACCTGCGCAAACAGTGTAGACCCAGATCAGATGCTGCAGTATGCAGCATCTGATCTGGGTCGACACTGTTTTCCACTCTGAGTCAAGCAGGTTTTAGAAACATAGACAGGCAGTAAATATGGAGTTCAGCCTAAGTGTCTTGTTTGGATACGCGTCCGACTGGTGATCAGGAGGTTGCAGGTTTGACCCTTGCCGGGTCGGCAACAGTCTTTCATGAAGATTTATCATGAAGTATTTCTACGGTCCTTCTCTCCCTTCCACTGATTCAAGAAGGGCGGTTGTCAGTTTCTGGCGAAAGAATGTGCACAATACTGGTTAATCTCCTCAGATTAAGACTAAAGCCTGCCCAGTAAACGTGTGGTTAGGTAAAGTGACCGCGCTTGACATGACCCTATTGGGTTGACTGGGCCGTAAAACCTCAACATAAACAAATATGGAGTTGAACAAATTTTAGGATGTGTATGGTAAGGAGTTAAAGTTACTTGGCAAAAATACAGTAAATATTGTTGTAAATTGTGAATAAACAGATAAATTGTGAATAAACAGATAAATTGTGAATTAACAGATAAGTCTTAGTTATACCATGGTTCGTGCGCATGTACGATGTGATAATGCACGAGCGTCAGCGAGTGCATTATCGCACGTACATGCGCACGTACATGCGCACGAACCATGGTATAACTGACTTATCACATTTGCATGCATGTAGACCATCTACATCGCGAGATATTTCATGCTAAATGTTGGGAATTTAGGCCACTATGTGATAAATTGTGAATAAACAGATAATTTTTGGAGCATTTGGGTATTTAACCCCATCAAAATTGAATCATTTGGGTAAAACTGCATTTTCATTTTTCGGTTTGAGTAAAGATACCCCTCAAAATGAAAACTAATTGGGTAAAACATACAACTGAAGGAAAAAGCACAAAAAGGCTGATTTAGGTATTTAAAACATTGTATTTCATTATACCCTATTAACTTAATGATAATATTTGTCTTATGAAGAATAGAAACACATATTATGTGCAGTAATCATACTATAAAATAGTAATCATGTGCTTTTCTTGCCTTCAAACTTTAATTTTCACCCTTGAATTTTGAAATCACTGGGTACTCTGTCAAATCAAGTGGGAATCAATACCCAAGTTTTTGAAAATAATTGAGTATTTGCTCAAAACATTTGGGTATTTTACTCGGATACTCCTCTTATCTCTTGCCCTGCATAAATAATGATTTTGCTGCAGGTGATGAGAATATAGATTACCGTATTGAACCTAAGTATTAGAACAGTGTAGCATAGCTGTTGGTAAGATACTTTTTTTTTTTTTTTCATTCCGAAAATATTGATATTTTTTCTTATTTTTCCATGAAAACATGTTTGGGTACTCATTAGAAGTGCCTGGCTGAGGCGCTTCTTAGGAGTACCCACAACTTATGTTTTTATGGAAAATTAAGAAAAATATATACCTGATACCCATTCCAAAAATATTGATATTTTTTCTTATTTTTCCATGAAAACATGTTTGGGTACTCATTAGAAGTGCCTGGCTGAGGCGCTTCTTAGGAGTACCCACAACATGTTTTTATGGAAAATTAAGAAAAATATATACCTGATACCTACTCATATCTAGACCTGTGAGACTGCAAGGATGCAAAGGCCGATATGAGTCTTCATTTTTTGCACAAAGTTCAGGTTTCTGATTGTATGTTTCCTCAACTTGCAGCTCATATTTTAAATCACACTCATTAATTATTGCAACTTAGGTATTCTCAAATACATTGATATTTTTACTGCAAAAATGTGAGTAGCTTTTGCAATGCAAAAGCTACTCACATTTTTCAGGAAATAGTAATTAATTTGCCATATTTCGAGTTAGAAATTTTAATGTCACGTTACCTGTTTTAACAGCTTGTTAAGTTTTGAACAACTCAGGAACCAGTACTTTTGGTTGAAAAAAGTGCCTTATCTAGGTCTGGAAAACAATAAAAAATATGAGTTCTTTTAGTTGATAACAACCTTTATGTAGAGATTCATTGATGTCATAACGAAAACATGTCTATATAATGTTGACCCCCCTTAAACCCCACTTTTATGTAGTAAAATTGGGTTTACAGGGGTATACATTATTTTTCTTATTTCTGCTCAAAAACCTCAGCAAGGCGGTTCTAACACATACCCACAATATATGTTTTGAGAAAAAATGTGAAAAATATCTGAATTTTTTATCTGAAAATTTTCCTTGTTTTGGTTGTAAAATTTTCAATATATTTGAAAAGGCGTGTTTTCATAATGTGGTTGAAAAAAGTGCCTTATCCGGATCTTGGCCCAGTTGTTCAAAGCATCGTTAGCTTAACGAGCTCGTTAAGGGTCATTTTGTTAACTGTTTTAGCAGATTCAATATACAATATTCTAATATTTATGCTGAAAAAATGTGAGTAGTTTTTGCACTGCAAAAGCTACTCACATTTTTTCAAAAAAATATTTCAGAATATTTGCATATCATTCAATGTAAATTTTAACAAATCGTTAACTAACGACATCGTTAGCTTTGAACAACTGGGCCCCTGATAAATAAAAAAAAAATATGAGTACTTTTAGTTGAAAACAATCTTTCTGTAGAGATTCATTGATGTGCGCTGATTTTTTGGTAATTCAGCAGATGAGAAATTGATAATAATTTTCTTATTTTTCCCAGAAAGTAGGCTTTAACATTTCATGTGAAGTGTCTTCAAATGTCAGATCCTGTTTTCTGTGAAAAGTAACAAAAATATTTCAAAATGTTGTCTGCTGAAAATTTTACCCAGAATGCAAAGCGTTTAAGCAGACTGTTTTTGTACTTATCATGATCAGTTGTGGGATAAATTGAACAAAACACTCTAGGGGATATGGGATATTCATTTAACCCTTGTCATGCTGAACCCGGATATACCCTGCCTTTGTAAACAGTGTAGATCCAGATCAGTTGGCTTCTGAAGAAGCCAACTGATCTGGATCTGCACTGTTTGCCATTCAGTATATGAATTCATAGCAAAAATGTGGATCAAGTAATCTGATTGGCTGAAAATTAGAAGTGGGCGTAGCAATTAAATTTATTCAGCAGGACAAGGGTTAATAAAGCATACTTTACTGTCATAAACAGACGGAAAATGATGTTTTTATTTTCATTGTAACAACAGGAACTTACGAATAAACCTGTATTGCAAGAAAATGAACATAATGTTGTATGGTGTGATATGCTGTATTTTACCAAAATACTTGGTCAGACTTATGCTCGAGCAGACTGTATTAAGCAGATCAGACTGCTTCTTTTTGTTCTACACTGTTTGCTATTTTGTCATCTCAGTTTAGGCATGATTTGTCTGTACACTATACATTTTGTTTGGCTATAACACTTCGGGGAGGGAGGGGGGGGTGGGGGGGGGGGGGGGGGGGAGAGGCCATTGTTAAGAGGTGTAGTATATCCAAACTAGTGATGTAATGAAACTTGTATTATATAGCCTTTACCACGCTATGGTCAGATTCAGCAGCAGACAAACTGATGATATATTTCTTAGTTTTGCTAGAAAACAGGATCTGACACGTCATGCAAATTGTCTCCTTATATTTACAGAAGGAAGACAACAATTTTGAAGTACAGTCGACTCTCGTTATCTCGAATTCCAAGGGACTCACTGAAACACTTCGAGATATCCGTACCTCGACATATCAGAGTTGAGAGAGTGAGGAAAACAATAAATTGAACAACCACATTTAACAAATGAATATGTAATTTGACTCCTGAAGTTAGAAATATATATATAAAATAGTGTGAAAAAGAGGAGAAATTGCTCCTTAGGAGCAATTTCTCCTCTTTTCCACATTAGTTTGTTACCTGTTGTCATAGTTTCTTGTTAAAACAGGGACCAGATTTTTACTTCGCGATAAGCGGAAATTTGAAATAAGCAAGTTCGAGATAACGAGGTTCGACTGTATTTACCTTCCTTGAAGGTGTACCAGGAGGTAAATCCTTCTTTAGAAGGGAGGCGGAGCATGAATCTTAATATAACTAAGATGCCACACCCACTTCAAAAGTTCAGCCAGTCAGATTACTTGACCCACTGCTTATTGATAAACATTCACATACTTAACCCTTGTCGTACTGAACCCCGATATTCCCTCTTTTGAAACAGTGTAGACCCAGATCAGTTGGCTTCTAAGAAGCCAACCGATCTGGATCTGCACTGTTTGTCATACAGTATGTGAATTTGGATCAAGTAATCTGATTGGCTGAAAATTAGAAGTGGGCGTGGCATCTTAATTTATTCAGCATGACAAGGGTTAATGACAAACAGTGCAGATCCAGATCAGTTGGCTACTTGGATCTACACTGTTTGCCAAGGCAGGGCCTATCCAGGTTAAGGAGGATCAGGTTGTTGATATAAATTCAAATACTGAATGGCAAACAGTGCAGATCCAGATCAGTTGGCTTCTTCAGAAGCCAACTGATCTGGATCTACACTGTTTGCTGAGACAGGGCATGTCGTGTTCAGCAAGAGGAAGGTTAACCTTTACCACTATATCTGGGTTAATTCAGCAGACAACAAAGTAATGATATTTTCTTTTCTTTTTTTTACCAGAAAACAGGATTTTATATTCCATGCAAACTGTCTCCTCATGCAGTTATGAAAATTTGCATGAAATGTCAAATTCTGTTTTCTGGGAAAAATAAGAAAAATATTTCAAAATGTTGTCTGCTGAAAATTTTACCCAGAGTGCTAAATGTAAAGCTGTTACATTTTTTGAGTGTTTCGAACTGGAGAATATAGAATTGTATCATTCACTATGGGGACTTGAAGCCAAATTTGTGCCTACCAGTGCAGTGTTGAACTGATGTATAAATGGAATGATTATCTTTTCAAATGGGAACTTGAAACTTTATTGTTATATAATTTCACTACAAGCTTCATGAGTGGGGAATTTGTGAGGACTCGACGTAGTAGCTTCCCTTTTAGGTGGGTATCATGTGACATTTGACCTTTTATTTGCATTACGAACACATGCCTATTCAAATATACTGAAAATTTTACCACCAAAAAATGAAATTTTTCAGATAAAAAATTCTGATGTTTTTCATTATTTCTGCTCAAAACATAGATTGTGGGTACCCATTAGAACCACCTCAATGAGGTGGTTCTAATGAGTACCCACAATCTATGTTTTTGAGCAGAAATAAGAAAAAATATAGATGTATACCCCTGTAAACCCAAGTTTTATTATCTAAAAGTGGGGTTTAAGAGGGTCAAAATTGTATAGGCATGTTTTCGTTATGACCTTTGTATTTTTTTGTTTGCACCAAAGGCATACATGTTCCTTAAAATGATTTTAAATAATCATTCTTCTAAGTATTTAAGCCGGCCTCAGTAGCTCAGTAGGATGCACATCCGACTGTAATCAGGAGGTCGCGGGTTTGATCCCTGTCAGTCCGGCAATTCTTTCATGGACGTTGATCATAAAATATTTTCTGCATAATCTCTTACTTCTGCTGATTGTAGAAGAATTGTTCTCAGTTTCTGGCAAAAGAATGTGCACAAGTACTGGTTAACTGCATGGAGGACTAAGCCTACCCAGTTAACCTGAGAATGATGAGAAAAAATGTCTGGTAATGTTTAAATTCATCTTGTTAATGGTTAAAGTGCCAGTCACAACTATTGTCGTCTGCTTTGTCATCTGCTTGTGATTTTAAAAGTCATTTTTGCAAACAGTGTGGACCCAGATCAGACTGCTCCTTTAGGAGCAGTCTGATCAGGGTCCACACTGTTTGCCTTTATGCAAAAATAGGTTTGAAAAGTCTGCTAGAATATTCAGCAGACGACATAAATAGACGACATTTTCAGATGCAGTTTTTCTTGGCACTTTAAGGGTTAATGGTTAATTCCCCTTCCCAAAATCAGCTGCAACAGACAAGACTTTGAATTTTCATCTAAACAGTAGATGAAGAAACTGACTCTCTATTTTCAGGAGAAAGTCTGATGCCGTAAGTAAAATCCCGTCACTGAAACCTGGAGCAAAGAAACCTGTAACAAAGAGTCCGAGTCTTCCAAAACGTCAGCTGTCACCCGAGCCGAATCTCAACAGGCCTCGTGCAGCAACACCTGGTTTGTCAGTCACTGGAGATGAGGGTCAGACCATTACGAGGAGCATCGAAGATATTGAGAAAGATGTAAGTGAATAATTTATAATGTTACTTCAGCTTTAATCATTTTCTTTAGGAACATTTAATCTTTACCACTCTCTGGGCTAATTAAGCAGACGACAAATTGATGATATTTTACCAGAAAACAGGTTTTGACATTTCATGCAAATTGATGTAAGTGGATAATTTGTAATGCTACCTAATGATACCTCAGCTTTATTGTTTCCCCAGCCCTGGGTGAGGGATTTGCCGTCAGGGTTCTAAAAAGGTACCCCACCAACCCCCTCAACATACCCAAAAAACTGACATTGCTCTAGATAAAAGGATTATTAATTTTTTTCATTTCTGCACAAAAACATATGTTGTGGTACCAATTAGAATATCATGATCTGCATGAAAACATATGTTTTCATGCAGAATTAAGCAAAATATTGTCTTATTTCTGCATAAAAAAAAATGATGTGGGTACTCATTAGAAGCGCCTCGAAGCTCATCAAGGCACTTAATTCTGTATAAGCCAGAGCAAAGACTCGGATAAGCCTGTGCATCTGTGCAGTCTGATCAGTCGTCGCTGCTTGCAAGTACCTTTTACAGCATCTAGGCTATCCAAAGAGGGATAAAAGAGAATATAGCGTCCTTAGCATAAAAAGTCAGTAATTCCTTAGATATTTTAATGGAGTTGTTGACTTTGCGCTAAGGTGAGGATAGCTATATAGAGTCGATGTACAGGTTGATCTGAGTCTTTGCTGGTCACACAAATCTTATTGTAGGTTTTGTCACAGGCTGGCTCATATGTTTCTGTGTAGAAATAAGAAAAATATTGGTTAACCCTTAAAGCGCCAATCACAATAATTGTTGTCTACTTTGTCATCTGCTTGTGATTTTAAAAGTCATTTTTGCAAACTGTGTGGACCCAGATCAGACTGCTCCTCTAGGAGCAGTCTGATCTGGGTCCACCCTGTTTGCCTATATGCAAAAAGTATGTTTGAAAAGGTTGCAAGGAGATGTAGCAGACCACATAAACAGACGACATTTTCAGATGCAGGTTTTCTTGGCGTTTTAACCTTAGTCCTGCTGAACCCGGATATGTCCTGCCTTTGCAAACATTGTAGATCCAGATCAGTTGGCTTCTGAAGAAGAAGCCAACTGATCTGGATCTGCACTGTTTGCCATTAAGTATGTGAATTTATATCAAAAATCTAGATCAAGTAATCTGATTGGCTGAAAATTAGAAATGGGCGTGGTATCTTAATTTATTCAGCAGGACAAGGGTTAAGGGTTAATACAGTGCCTTATCTAGGACTATGTTTACTTTTCTGAATACTTTATTTACCCTAAATACTTACACATTATAACCCTTATCATGCTAAATAAATTCAGATGCCACACCCACTTCTAATTGTCATCCAGTCAGATTACTTGATCCAGATTGTTGATATAAATTCACATACTTAATGGCAGACTTGGACTGATCTGGATCTACACTGTTTGCAAAGGCAGGGCATATCTGGGTTCAGCAGGACAAGGGTTAATTATTCACCATACTGTTTGTTCCCTTCTTTGAACAAGACTATTATGCTCTTAGCTTCAAAGAAGTTGGAGGGGCATTATTATTACTTTTGGGTCATTTGTCAGTCCATCCATCCATTTGGCCATTTGTCTATTTATCCATGAGCTCATCACACTTTTTTTTTTTTTTTTTTTTTTTTGATAACTGTTTGAGCTACGTCCTTGAAACTTGGTGAGCCTATTGGGGTTGAGGTGTAGCTCTCCCGATTAACTTTTGCAAAAAAAAAAAAAATTGATGAATTTTGTGAGAATTATGTCCCTTTTTAGCTCACCGGAACAAAAAGTTCCGGTAAGCTATTCTACTACCCCCGTCGTCGGCATCCACAAATGTTAAAGTTTTTGCGTTAAAGTTTTTAGTAGCTCATTACTATTTCTATGTGTACATGGATTGAGTTCATAATTATTTGGTATGATGATAGATACTGGGCTAAAGTTTTTATCTGCAGTCCCATGACCATGACCTTGGGGTCAAGGTCACAGACTTAGAATTTTGATGTTAAAGATTTTGTGTTAAAGTTTTTAGGAGCTCATTACTTCTTTACCTTTGGATGGATTTAGTTTATACTTGGTATGGTAATAGATATTGGTCTCAAAGTTTTAGCAGCAGCATCAGCTCTCATGACCATAACCTTGGGGTCAAGGTCACAGACTTTGAATTCTTATGTTAAAGTTTTTGTGTTAAAGTTTTTAGGAGCCCATTACTTCTTTACCTTTTGATAGATTTAGTTCATACTTGGTATGGTGATAGATATTAGTCAAAAGTTTTTATCAGCAGCATCATCATACATGACTGTGATTTTGGGGTCAAGGTCACAGACTAAGAACTTTTATGTTAGTTTTTGCACTGAAGATTTTAAATCATTACTTGGTTGCCTTCAGATAAATTTACTGGAGACTTGGTATGTTGAAAGATATTGCTTTAAAGCTTTTATCAGCAACATTTGAAGATTTTAGAACATTACTTGGTTGCCTTCAGATAAATTTACTGGAGACTTGGTATGATGAAAGATATTGCTTTTAAGTTTTTATCAGCAACATCAGCACCTATAACCATGACCTTGGGGTCAAAGTCACAGACTTAGAATTTTGATGTTAAAGGTTTTGTGTTAAAGTTTTTAGGAACTCATTACTTCTTTACCTTTGGATGAATTTAATTTATACCTGGTATGGTAATAGATACTGGTCTCAAGTTTTTAGCAGCATCAGCTCTCATGACCATAACCTTGGGGTCAAGGTGACAGACTTTGAATTCTTATGTTAAGTTTTTGTTTTTAATTTTCTAGAGCTTATTACTTCTTTACCTTTGGATGGATTTAGTTTATACTTGGTATGGTGATAGATACTGGTCTCAAAGTTTTAGCAGCAGCATCAGCTTTCATGACCATAACCTTGGGGTCAAGGTCACAGACTTGGAACTTTTATGTTAGTTTTTGCACTAAAGATTTTAGATAATTACTTGGTTGCCTTTAGATGAATTTGGTATGGTGATAGATATTGCTTTAAGTCTTTATCAGCAACATCAGGACCTATAACCAGGATGTTGGGGTCAAGGTCACAGACTTAGAATTTTAATGTTAAAGATT
Organism: Anodontia alba; assembly: GCA_964016985.1. Taxonomy (NCBI): domain Eukaryota; kingdom Metazoa; phylum Mollusca; class Bivalvia; order Lucinida; family Lucinidae; genus Anodontia; species Anodontia alba. The sequence continues at coordinate 69,612,640 of OZ024835.1, forward strand.
TTGCGATAAATTTTTTAGGAGCTCATTTCTTCTTTACCGTTTGATGGATTCATTTCATACTTGCTAAGGTCAGAGATACTTGTCTAAAAATTTTATCATGAACATCAGCTCCCATGACCATGACTTTGTTTCTGTTATGGGTCTGAAAATTTGGCTTTGCGCAACTAAGTCAAAGTGCGACTTCCAGTGAGCTATCCTGTCAGGCGACAGGTCTTGTTAACATTTTCCTTTTGAAGGGACAAGCATATAGTTTGAGGTATATAGTGTTCTAAAAATATACAAGCATATTATAGTTGGGGGCATAAGTGTTTTACAAATACATTTTTAGTTAGCCGTTGAATTCTGTCTATAAACTGCTGGATAAGTGGCCGACGGCTCATCACGGTACAAGGAAGATTTTAGCAGACTCATTCTCATTACGAAAACACGCCTATTCAAATATATTGAAAATTTCACCACCAAAATTTGTAAGTTTTCCGATAAAAATTCTGATAGTTTTCACATTTCTGCTTAAAACATAGATTGTGGGTACTCGTTAGAACTGCCTTGGTGAGGCGGTTCTAACGAGTACCCACAATCTGTGTTATAAGCAGCCGAGGCAGTTCTAACGAGTACCCACAATCTATGTTTTAAGCAGAAATAAGGCAAATAATGTATACCCCTGTGAACCCCAGTTTTACTATATAAAAGTGGGGTTTAAGGGGTTCAAAATTATATAGGTATGTTTTCGTGATGGAAATCAGATTCAAAGTTCCAGTTAATGGAATGATATAGAAGACAAAAAGTCATTTTTATCATTTTTGCAGCAGAAGTTAACAAAGTGTTTTGTGGGACTCTTTGAAATTGCCATGTCAAGGCAATTCCAATGAGCTTTACAAGATTTCATTGCAGAAGTAACAAAAATTATCTGAAATAATCGCTACATTGAATTATTACTTTATGAGAGCATATGAATAGGCAGACCATAGCACCAGATAAGAGGAGTCTCTAGATAATATTTTTCTTATTTCTCCATGAAAACATATGTTGTGGGTACTCATTAGAAGCGCCTCGCCGAGGCGCTTCTAATGAGTACCACAACATATGTTTTTGTGGAGAAATAAGAAAAATATACTACTTTTCAGTTGCAAACAGTGCCTTATCTGTACATATGAATATATAGACAGTTCTCTGCTATTAGTGATAACCTAATGGCCTTTCTAGACAGTTTCTGTTATGTCTAGATCATCTTTGGAAAGCTTGATTGAAATTTATTCATTCTGCAAGAGCTAATTCATGGCTCCAGATCTAGACAGTTGAGCTGTGATGCCAAGAAGAAAATGGTCCTTGTCATATATTTGATGCCCACAACTTTGAAAAAATTGAATGGGGGCATATTGCTTTTGGTTTGTTCTTTTTTGTTTTACTTTATTTGAAAAAAAAAAACAACAAAAAAAAAAACATCTTTCTAAGAACTATAAACTGCCCTATGGTATTTTTGTCTTATTCAATATGCTCTAAAAGTCCGGGGGGGCCCAGTTGTTCAAAGCGTCATTAGCTTAATGAGCTCGTTAAGGGTCATTTCGTTAACTGTTTTAGCGGATTCAATATATAATATTCTGATACTTTTTGCTGAAAAAATGTGAGTAGCTACTCACATTTTTTCAGCAAAAAATTTCAGCATATTTGCATATCACTCAATGTACATTTTAACGAATCATTAACTAATGACATCATAAGCTTTGAAAAACTGGGCCCATGTTAATTGTAAATTATATGGTAAATGTCCTAAAAATTCGTACACCAAAATTTCTGACAGAATGGCATTATGCAAACATGGCAGACCCAGATCAGACTGCTCAGTAAAAGTGTGGTTAGTTAAACTGACCTCACTCGGCATGACCCCATTTGATTGACTTGCCGTAAAACCTCAAACAAACACAAACAGATGCATTTCCTATATAAGGTTTGTGTGGTTAGTTTTTATTTTTACCATGTTTAGCAGAAATTTCTGAACTTAATGCAAGCAGTGTAAACCCAGATCTGGGTCTACACTGTTTGCCAATGTCCCTTTTATGGGAAGCTGGGCTTAAATGGGATAAGGCTTTGCCTTTTTGTGACTCTGCACTCTGAACAAATCAGAGTAACTATAGTTACAATATTGGATCAACATCTTTGTTGTTCTGAATCCATTTTATACCTTGTCATGCTGAATAAAATTAAGATGCCACGACCATTTCCAATTTTCAGCCAATCAGATTACTTGATCCAGGTTGTTTACATACTTAATGACTAACAATGCAGATCCAGATCAGCTGGCTTCAGTAGCCAACTGATCTGGACTTACACTGTTTGCAAAGGCAGGGCATGTCTGGGTTCAGCAGGACCAGGGTTAACCACACATTTATCTCCCAATGTAAAAGAATTTCTACTGCAATAATTTCTGAAATGATAGCTCAGCTCTAGAATTTAGTGGCACCTTGTACTGTTGATTATGTTCGAAAGGTCAAGGTTAATTGTAAGTTATAGTTGAGATTAGAAGGGTAATTGTAAGTTAACAACCATCTCAGACATTTCTTGAATTCATCTATTCCACAAGACTTGTCTATTAACTTTATTTGTCTGATAGATTCTTATGGAACCAGATGGTTAAGACTCCTGTTAGTCAGAGGAACTGTCAAAGCTCCTGATAAGTGGTTTTTTATGCCCCCGCCTTTTTGACGTGGGGGGAGGGGGTGGGGGGTAGGGCTTGCTAAAATTAGCAAGTGGCATTTGTTACTTGCTGAACCTTTCAGCCAACTTGCTTTTTCACACTTGTAAACACTGTTAAATGTGGCTTTAAATCTTAGCACTCTGGGTAAATATTTCAGCAGACATTTTAAAATATTTTTCTTATTTTCCCAGAAAACAGGTTTAGACATTTCATGCAAATTGTCTCCATAGATAGGAGACAATTTGCATGTAATATCAAAACCTGTTTTCCGGGAAAAGTAAGAAAAATATCATCATTGCTTTTGGAAAAGAAATTGCAAAACTTCAGCAACAATGCCTCAGGTTCAGCCAATTAAAGAGAATTTTTCTAACTTAGCAAGTGATGGAAATTGCAGCTTGCTTTTTGAAGAAATTAACCAGCATTTAGCAAGTTGGCAAGTGCTAAAATTGATCCCTGATTTCCCCATGATGTTAAGTTCGTATGTGCTTACATGCATATATCACTTTCGTAACCAGATTCTAACAAATGTTTAAGTTTAAATTCATTTACATTGACATTTACGTCAGTGTTTCTCCTGGAAGGTCGTAACTTGGGTACCTTTTATGCTAGGAAGCTGAAATTTGGCATGCTATATACTCAGACCTAAACCTTCAAATCTTAAGTTGTTCCTGGGTCATGCCCTGGGGTGGGGCTAGGGATCCAAAACGCAGGGGCGTTTGTGTTTTTTGGACACAGGTCTAGTGTCATCTGAAAAGTACTGACATTTGTCTTCTTTATTCACAAAAACATACGGATGTATAAACCTGTGTAAGAGAGACTCCTTTGAAATTTACCTTAGTGGTTGATGTGGAAAGGTGGTTGTCTAATAAAGGTACATGTCATGTAATTTTGCTAGCAAAATTACATGACATGTACTTTTATAAGACAGACAATTTTTTCCACATCAACGAATATTTAAAGTCTGAGTCTCGAAGGTGGCTCTCTTACACAGGTTTTACTGTATAATGTGGGTACTCATTAGAAGTGCCTCACCAAGGTGCTTCCAATGAGTGCCATAACATGTTTTGTGGAGAAATAAGAAAAATATCATGTTGATACCCCCTCTTATCTGAAGCTTTGAACTCTTGGGTATCATTTAGATTGGAGATCACAGATATCTGAGCTTTTGCAAATGTTCATATTTCTACTCAGCCCTGGTCCTGCTAAATCCGCATGTGCCCTGCCTTTGCAAACTGTCAAGATCCAGATCAGTCAGCTTCCTCAGAAGCCAGCTGATCTGGATCTGCACTACCTGTTTATCTGATTGGTTGACAACAAGGTGGGTGTGGCATCTTCATTTATTCAGCATGGCAAGGGTTATAACACTATGTTTTCCAAATCTGGAATATGACATTTAATGTGGAATATCTGGGCCCAGTTGTTCAAAGCTAACGACATTGTTAGTTAACGATTCGTTAAAATTTACATCGAGTGATACGCAAATATGCTGAAATTGTTTGCTGAAAAAATGTGAGTAGCTTTTGCAGTGCAAAAGCTACTCACATTTTTTCAGCAAAAAATATCAGAATATTGTATATTGAATCTGCTAAAACAGTTAACGAAATGACCCTTAACGAGCTCGTTAAGCTAAAGATGCTTTGAACAACTGGGCCCTGAATAATTTAGACATGACTTAATTCTTGGAATCCAGATTCTGGCTGCAACAGTGAATGGAACTGATTAGATATCTATTTAATGGCAAATAAAAAAGTCACTTACATAGTAGGTTTCGTAAAGTTATTTTAGAATTAGGGGATTTTCAGATGTGGTGTATTGCACAGGTTCTATGCTAATGCTCCATAGAACCTGTGTGATTCACACCCTCTGAAAATCCAAAGATTCTAAAATATTTTATGCTTAATAAAATTATATTATCAGTATTTTTTCCACTAAACATCTAGTCAGTTCAATTCATTATTGCAGCCAGAATCTGAATTTCAGGAATCTAATCATATCCAAGTAAATCCCAAGTTCCATTCCATATTTACAAAATCAATTGTTTTAAGGCACCTTCTTTCATTGAAAAAGTATTTATTTCTTCGTAAAAACATAATTGTTGTGGGAACTCACTAGAAGAAAAGTGTCTCAGTGAGACTCTTGTAACGAGTAACCATAACGTGTTTTTGTGGAGAAATATGACAAATACTAATTTGTTAGAAAGCTCCTTTTATCTAAAGCTTAATGGAGAGCAAATAGCAAGGGCAGTGAAAAGACTACAGAAATGTGCAGGGAGGTCCAAAAACATAGCTCTTGCAGAAGTGTTTTTTTCAATCCAGAAGTATTGATATTTTTTCTTATTTCTCCACGAAAACACTTGTTGTGGGTCATTAGAAACGCTTTGGAAACGTGTTTCTGATGAGTACCCATAACATAAGTTTTCGTGGAAAAAATAAGAAAATTATTTACCTGATACCCACACTTATCTTAGACCTTTGTAAAAAACTTGTTTTCCCATGATGCATCTCAGTTGATATTGTTGTCGCAATTTGCTGCCATTGATTTTTCAACTGTATATGATTGCACTTCCGAACTTATCATCAAATTTCTACCGGCATTTGATTACCATCAGACAGTCTCATGCAATCACAAAGATTGGATCATTGATGGCAGGATTCCGGATTAGAGGCTTATGCAAATAAATGAGACTGTCAACCCTGATAATGCATTCTTTGGTGTTTTTATACCCTGCCAGACGCTAGTAGCAGGGTATTATAGTTCCGCCTTGGTCATCCATTTGTCTGTCTATCTGTCTGTGGTACATCTGTCCATCTGTAGAACGGCCAACCATCTGTCTGTCTGTCTTACGGATTTTTACCAAACTTAATTGTGCATTGATACTGTGGGGATCTGGTTTGGGATTGCTATATGGCCAGATTTTGACAAATTCTAACAGTTTTCTGACTGCCGCATGATAGTGGCAGGTAATTATTATGTCACGTTTTTTTTTGTTTTGTTTTTTTATTTCTGTTTGCACAGACCCATCTGTCTCAGTGCTTTGTGTTATTATTATGCCAATATGGTAATAAGAGTCACAGATAAAATGATGATTTTGGTGATTTTTTTTGTACTAAAACATATCTTGTGTGATCTCATTGGTTAGATTCCCCGGCCAAGTTATACCAAAAACTTAAAAATGGTACTAGCTGCTCTTCCACTTGGCACTCAGCATTAAGAAAGTACAGCTAGGAATCAGACCCGTCAGCTGACAGACTGTCAGTATAATGTGACTGGTTGGAATATCATGTCAGGTGTCCAGGGTGTGATATTTCAGTGAGGTTGCACACTTATTGAAAAGTGACCTCCCACATCCACATCCAGACACAAGATTGTTGAAAGTAACATAAAACCTGAATAAAACAAACAAAACAAGCAAAACCACTTTGATGCCGGCCTTGGTGGCTCAGTTGGATGTGTGTCGAACTTGTGATCAGGAGGTCACGGGTTTGATTCCTGCTGGGTCCGGCAACATTCGTTCGTGGAAATTGATCATGATAATATCTTCTATGGTCATTAATATTCTCTTCCTTCTGCTGATTCAAGAAGAGCAGATCTGAGTTTCTGGCAAAATTATGTGCACAAGTACTGGTTAACCGCAAAGAGGAATACGTAAGCCTGCCCTGGAGGCAAAAGTGTGGTTCGGTAAACTGACCACGCTCAACAGGACCCTAATGGATTGAATGGGTCGTAAAACCTCAACACAAACAAACCTTAATTAACCCTTGTCATGCTGAATAAATTAAAATTCTTCTACTTTTCAGCCAATCAGATGACTTGATCTAGATAGTTGATATGAATTCACATACTTAATGGCAAGCAGTGCAGATCCAGATCAGTTGGCTTCTTCAGAATCCAACTGATCTGGATCTACACTGTTTGCAAAGGCAGGGTATATCCAGGTTTAGCAGGAAAAGGGTTAACTATCTTCATCTGTAATATTAGCAGAGATATTCTATCTGTACTCATTTGCTGTAAGAAGATTGTCTTTGAAGCTTACCACATTTACACTAAGTATTTGGGCACCTTAACTAACCTTACCATACTTGTCCTAAAATTTGAACAAATCTGGTTTACTACTTGTTAATGTGTCTAAAATTATTGAATGAAAGGCAAATGCTGCATTATGGGACATCTGATCTGGGCCTATGTCCAAAAAATTTTAGGGTTAATACAGTCTGTGCAGAGCTAAGACCCAAGAATATTGGAGATTATTATTCAAACTATTTGGCTCATTAATGCCATATTTGCTAGAACCGGCATAGGTGTAGATAAGACAGGGTATATTAGATTAATAGTTTTCTTATATCTCGACGAAAACATATGTTTTGGTACTCATCAGAAACGCCTCGCTGAGGCATTTCTAATGAATACTCACAACATATGTTTTTGTTGAGAAATAAGAAAACTGTGGATACTTTTTGGTTTAAATAAACACCGTATCAAGAGTAACCTGCGGATAATCTTGATAAATAGGTCATTGATTTATAGCTTGGCATGCTGGGTAGAAATTTCAGCAGAAGGCATTTTGAAATTTTTTTTCTTATTTTTCCTCAGAAAATGGCATTGACATTTCATGCAAATTGTCTCCAAAGGAGACAATTTGCATAAAATGTCTAAGTCTGTTTTCTTGGAAAATTAGGAAAAGTATGATCAGTTTGAATCTAGGGGTGGTGGGTGGGGTGAGGTAACTTGTGGGTAATTGTGGTATGGGTGTGCGAGCCAGTATTTGAAAACCTACCTATTCATATACCTGGCCTTTGAAAAAACAGACCCATTCATATACTTGATCATCCAAAATGGTGACCTGTCCATATACTGCCCTTTGATTTTTATACCCATTTATTGCTGGTTGTTAGACAAATATCACAGTCAATTCACTGAACACCAAGAGAACAAGCAGCCTCGAAAAATCTCTGAGCGAAAAATATGTGCATATACCCGGATGTCAGAAAAGTGGGGCCTTTCACACAGGAATCCAGAAAAATCGGGTCATTCATATACTTTTTGTTGAAAAAAGGGGGCCAATAATATACCTGGCAGCGCTGAAAAAGGGGGCCATTCGGCACACACATCCATACTATGCCATATATAGGAAGTTACCCCCCCCCCCCCCCCCCCCCCCCCGCCATGGTAAAGCTTCAGCAAGAGCAAATAATATTTTTAATCATGGCATGATAAAAGCACCTTGTCTATGATGCGGGGATTTGTCAGCTGTTTTCTTTGAAACAAATTTCTTCCTGTCCTGGCATTTGCTGTAGAAGCAAGGCGTAAGACTCCTTTTCGCCTTGAATATACATAGCAGAGAACATATTTGTAATCAATGTTTCCAATTAATTACAGTCTGTCAAACTTTCAGATACTGTACATAGAGTTTCAAGTATTCCGCTGTATTTTTTTCCAAGATTATTGTAAATACCCTAAAAACATGGTCTATTAAGGTGAATGGATACATTTGAGAAAAAATCGCCAAGAGAGGCAACTTTAGTGGACAGGATGTTGCTTTCTTAGTACCGTAATAACCCAGATAGATAGGCCTTTCTGCCTGCCTCGGTGGCTCAGTTGGATGCGCGTCCGACTGGAGACCAGGAGGTCGTGGGTTCGACCCCCGCTGAGGTCGGCAACATTCTTTCATGGAGATTGATCATGAACTGTTTTCTATGGTCATTCTCTCCCTTCTGTTGACTCAAGAAGGGCAGTTGTCAGTTTCTGGCAAAAGAATGTGCACAACATGACCCCATTGGGTTGACTAGACTGTATAACCTCAACACAAATGATAGGCCGTTTCCCAAAAGTGTAGACCCAGATCAGATGCCACAGAACACGTGGCTGTTGAGGGTCTGCACTGTTTGTCATAGATACAGGAATATTTTAGCCACATCAACAGGTAGTGGAAGAGACACCAGGTATTTCAAATTTAAGGACACATATGGTAAATAGATAAGGTGTCACAGTACTTAGGGTTATTACAAAAGGGTTATTTGAAAGTTTTTTAAACATGTGACCCTGAAAAGAAAGAACTTGCTACCTCAGTAACAGCCACCTCCTTATAACAGCCACTTTCTGATCTCTCAAACTGACATTTTACTACAGTAAATCTCCTAAGATTTCAACACTTTATTCCGTAGTTTTCTGGCCTAAATTTTGCATTTTATGCAGTTGTTTCTTAAAATACTTAGTGGAATGGCAAACAATGTAGACCCAGATCAGACTGCTCCTGAAGGAGCAGTCTGATCTGGATCTACAGTCTGTTTGCATATGCAGTTTTGTCAGAATATTTGGTGTACGAAATTTTAGGACATTTGCGGTAGATATTTAACTTCTTAACCTCAACTACTTTTCTTGGCTAATTCGGCAGACATCAGATTGGTGATGTTTTTCTTTTTTTTTTTTTTTTTGTTTTCTCCAGAAAACAGGATTCCGTATGTCGTGCAAATGGTCTTCTGCTGGTTTTGATTCCAAAAATAGAACTATATTGTATTCAGCTGATACTATGTTTGGTTTGTCTCTTTCTTTTTAGGAGGACTCAGGGGCCAAGGAGAATGGAAGCGGGAGCAGTGATATTTTGGATGACGTCGACTCGGTAGGGTCGGATGCAGCGAGAACGAAAGCTGCTATTGAACATATCCAAGAGAAGATTAGTAAAATAATGGGCCAGATTAAAGATGAACAGGCAACCAAAGAAGGTCATTACTGATTCATATTTCCAGATTATAGGGGTATCCACTGCAAACTTTTTCTTCTTTCTCCATGAAAACATATGCTGTAGGTTCTCATTAGAAGTGCCTCATTGAGGCACTTCTAGTGAGTACCACAACATATGTTTTTATGAGTAATAAGAAAACAATCAAAACATTTTGATTGAAGTTAGTGCCTGTTCTTGAGCTGTGAATGATTGACAGGTCACTACTATGTAAAACCCTTCCGCTGATTCAAGAAGGGCAGTTGTCAGTTTCTGGCAAAAGAATGTGCACAATACTGGTTAACCACTTAGAGGACTAAGCCTGCCCAGTAAACGTGTGGCTAGGTAAACTGACTACGCTCGACATGACCCCATTCACTGAGGGTTGACTGGGCTGTTAAACCTCAACACAAACAAAACTAGGTAAAAAAAAAAAAAAAAAGCCACAATGAGTCACTTCTGATCACAGCTGCAGATAAGAGGGGATATTCACATAATATTTTTCTTAATTTCTCCATGAAAATATATGTTGTGGGTACTCATTAGAAGTGCCTCATGAAGGCACTTCTAATGAGTACCCTCAACATATTTTTTTGTGGAGAAATAAGGAAGATCTTTTTTCTCCACCAAAACTAATGAGTACCCACAACATATGTTTTCGTGGAGAAATAAGAAAGATATCAGCTTTTTTGGACGAAAAAAAAGCACCTTATTTGTTGCTATGTTCTAATGAGTACCCACAATATATGGTTTTTTTTTTGGAGGATTTAGAAAAATATCAATACCTTTTGACATTTCTGGAGCCGTGACTGATTGACAGGTTACTTCCATGTAAGAAAAAAAATGTAGCAGGAAGTTGGAATAAACAGGCCACTAAACAAGATATTGATTGGCAGGTTTTACTTCTGTAAATAGATCATGATTAACCCTTGTCATGCTGAATACATTAAGATGCCACACCCACTTCTAATTGTCAGCCAGTCAGATTACTTGATGTAGTTATTGATACAAATTCACATACTGAATGACAAACAGTGCAGATCCAGATCAGTTGGCTTCTGAAGAAGACAACTGATCTGGATCTACACTGTTTGAAATGCAGTGTATATCCAGGACCAGCAGGACCAGGGTTAAGATTAAGAATCAGAAGAAGGACACTAAAGTAGGTTTAAGGAAGTACAGACTACACAGGCCAATCAGTCTGTAAAATAATGCTGTGGTTGAGATCCAGATGTTATGTATATTTCTTTTTTTTTTTTTATGTGATTTTTTTTTCCAGAAAATAGTAAAAGTAAATCTCCAAAATTGTCACAGTCAAACTTTGCTATTTTCTAATAGGCCATTTTTTCAGTGCTATCAGATAGGATAGGATCCTCTGATGACCACAAAAACTCCCTTCTGCATATTTTTTTGCACAAGAATCTGAAAAACATGTCAACAAAAATGATGACTGAGATTATAGTAATCGGCCTATGTCAAGTAATGAGTAGCCATCCTCGGTGGCTTAGTTGCATGGGTGAAAGTTTTCAGCATTGAGAAGATTTTTTTGTCCTTTACAAAGTATATATAAGGAAAAGTGGATTTTCAGTATTGAGGACCAAGTAAATATACCACTTTGATGCAAATGACCGTCATGGGTTGACACGTCGTTAAACCCAAACTCGTCATCATCAGTATTGGGGATTTCTGTGACTTTCACCCATGTTGTCTGATGGGCGTCCGACTGGTGATCAGGAGGTCAAGGGTTGGATTCCCGCTTGGTCCAGCAACATTTTTTGGTGGAGATTGATCATGAAATATTTTCTTCTGCCATTCTCTCCCTTCCACTGATTCAAGAAGGGCAGTTGTCAGTTTCTGTTGAAAGACTGTGCACAATATTGGTTAACCACTTAGAAGACTGAGTCTGCCCAGGAAAAAGTGTGGTTAGGTAAACTGACCACCCTCGACATGACCCTAATGGGTGGACTGGGCCGTAAAACCTCAACACAAGCAAACAGGTATTGATTATATTTTCAGCCAATGTCAACGAATACCTTCAACTTGCCGGTGAGGCAGACAAGGTCCAATTGCTCCGGATCAAACAGGTGTTTGAGAAAAAGAATCAGAAATCTACAGCCAATCTCAGTCAACTACAGAAAAAGTTGGAAAATTACACAAAGAAATTAAAAGATGTTGAAACTTTCGGGGCTCACAAACAGGCCAAGGAAGTGTTGAAAGATGTTGGTCAGGGATTAAAGTAAGTATTGCCAACAACTGACTCCTCCTTCAGGCAGTTATAACCACGCCCACGTGAATTTCCTTAGACAAACTTTGTATTGATATACCTGTGCTTACCTGTAAAAAGCACATGTTGATTTGTTTGTCTAACTAAAAACATTGACAATTACCTTATAATCTATTTTGATTGGTCAGTTGTGGTTGTCAGTTAAATGGTCAAGTGTCTTGATGGAAGAGTCAGTTGTTCAGATAAGAGCCAGTCACAACTGGTACATTATTAAAGGGAAAAGCAATGTTCCCAGCGGGCACATGACGTCTATACAACGCCATCTCAACGTCGATGCAACGTCATGACGTTGCATCGACATTGAGGCGACGTTGTATAGATGTCATGTGTCTGCTGGGTTGGTGAGGATGCATCTATAGGTCTAGTTAAGAATGGGTATAAGATAAAAATATTTCTTATTTCTTCACAAAAAACATGATTGGGTGCGCATTAGAAGCACCTCACCAAGGTGCTTCTAATGAGTACCCACAACATATGTTTTCGTGGAGAAATAAAAAAATATAAATACTTTTGGATTGAAATTGCTCATAGCATCGTAAGTGTTAATAAAATATTTATAACCGAAAAAGAGTATATTTGCAACTATGTTCAACCTCTGTATTTGTGTATACATGTATATCTTCTTATATATTGATGTTTGAAAACTACATTGTTTTTTATCAGAACAAAGAATATTTTGAAATGTTAAGAACTTCATTAAATCTTCAAAATGGCACACCCTTGATTATGTTTTTTGAAATCTTTAACAACTTTAACTTTCTTTGTTTTTAATTGATTTGGCTCAAATTTACATCAAAAATGCATGATTTGTCAAGAACTCTAAATCTCAGATACATTCTTCACCAACCTTGCATTTACCATGTGCACAGGCACTTTGTTATTTACCTGAGACCAGTTGTCCAAAACTTAAAAAAGTTGTTAGGTGACGTGAAATTTCTATCTTGAAATGTGGCAAATACATTGATATTTTTTGCTGAAAAATGTTAGCAGCTCATGCATTCAATTTTTGCAGCAAAAATATCAATGTATTTGAAAATACCTTAGCTACAACCGTTAACGAGTTTGTCATTAATGAGCTTGTTAATCAAATGAATCTTTGAACAACTGGGCCCAGACTGTTACATAAAGTAATTACTATCATGTAATAAACAGGCTGTAAATTGAACCCATAAAAGTGTTTTTTAAAAAAAATATATTTTTATTTCTGAATGCATTGTTTTGGAAAATTATGCATTAGTAGAAGTATTTAGTGAAGAACTTGCATGCTTTTTACAATATAGTGCTAGATGCTTTTGATTTTGAGATAATAAACTAAACTACAACTTATACATGGAATGGCTAGAAAATCATGTCTATATTTTAGGATTGAAAAAGATGTCTTTATTTATCACTATTTCTTTACTTATACACACTTTGAAGTTGTCGATACTATATTTAAAAGTGAAAAGATGACAAAGCTGTTTAGGCCTAAAATTAAAAACAAAATGTGCTTTAAACCCTGAGGTTATAAAACTTTTTTCATGCTCAACTCAGCTGAGCATGAAATTTTCTCTGCTAATAAATATGAAAATGCCAACAATAGTTGGCATTTTCGTATTTATCAGCAGAGAAATTTTCATGCTCAACTATGTTTAGCTAGGAAGAATTTAAATTGTTAGTAATTTGAGATTTATTAGCAGGAAAAATTTCATGCTCAGCTGAGTTGCATGAAAAAAGTTTTGTAACCTCGAGGCCAGGTTACCCAACCTTGCCTAATTTTTCTCCACCTATCCTAAAGTTTTTAAGGATTTTGGGGGATTGTTTTCCTTTTACTATTAATCCCATATAAAAACTTTAAACAAAATAAAGAAAAAAAAAATTTTTTTTTCAAAATACTGTTCCTATAAATAGAAAGCACTGACAGCACTGGTGGGTCGATTGTCTCTGAATGTAGACTGGGAAAATGGTGCTGAAAGGGGACTTAAGACTATTTCATTTAACGCTTAACTTCCTGTAATTTAAGCAAACAGTACAGACCCTGATCAGACATCTGATCTGAGTTTGCACTGTTTACCAGTGTCCCAGCACTATATATATAAGCCCAGTCAAGGTTTTTGAATAGAGTTTGGTTCAAAGACAACAGGTTGCGGGTTTCATATCATGAACATTTTAGAAGTCCATCTTATGCCTGATTTGATTTCATTGGTCAATGATAATCACATGGACAACAACCTTAAGGAAATTTTGCTCGACAAAATCTACAAGACGTGACCAGCGAAGACTTAGATCAGGCTGCGCATTTGCACAATCTGATCAGTCTTTGCTGATCACGTGCCTTCTGTAGCCTGCAGGCTATCGGAAGAGGGATAAATGAGAACCCTTGCCATACTGGGTGGATGTACAGGCTGATCTGAGTCTGGTTATGTCTCATTGTAGGTTTTGTCGTCTGCTACCTCCTTTATTAAAGCCTGGTCCTGAGGTTATAAAACTTTTTTCATGCTCAGCTTATCTGAGCATGAAATTTTCTCTGCTAATAAATATGATAATGCCAACAATAGTTGGCATTATCATATTTATTAGCAGAGAAATTTTCATGCTCAGTTATGTTTAGCAAGAAAGAATTTGAAAATGTTGGTATTTTGAGATTTATTAGCAGGACAAATTTCATGCTCAGCTGAGTTGGCCATGAAAAAAGTTTTATAACCTTGGACCTGATGTTTTGAAGAATCAGGGTGACTGAGTGGTTAGCAGTTCTTACTTTGAATCAAGAAGTCCCAGGTTCAAATCCAACTGGAGGCAAATTCAGCTCCTGACATTTAAGATTGGCACAATTAATCCGATAATCGATTAATTGATCGATAAATTCCACAAAAATGCTAATAATCAATCGTTTGATTTTTGTGTTACTTTACTTTAATCTTAGTACAGTCGACTCTCGTTGTCTTGAAATCCAAGGGACTATGAAACACTTCGAGATATCCGTACTTCGACATATCAGATTTGCAGAACTGAGGAAAATAATTAATTGAATAACCACCTTTTTTAACAGAATGAATCTGTAATTTGACTCTTAAGTTAGAGATATATTGAAAATATTGTGGAAAAGAGGAGAAATTTCTCCTCTTTTCCACAATATTTTGTTGCCTGTTGGTAGATCTCTGCGTTAAAACAGAGACCAGATTTTCAATTCGAGATGAGCGGTTATTCGAGATAAACTAGGTCTAGATAACGAGAGTCAACTGTATTTATGCACCTCAACTCCTTACCATATACTTCATCTAGAATTTGAACAAGTGCAATTGTTGTGTCTAAATTAGCTGGACGAGTGGCAAACAATATAGACCCTGATGAGACGCCGCAGAATGCGGCGTCTCATCTGGGTCTACATTGTTTGCTCAAGCCTCGCTGATCAAATACATACAGTAAAGTATAACATATGGTAAGAGTCATACTCAGACAGAGAGGTAAAATAATGACCTAATCTTCAGTGATTACTAATCGATTAACGATGGCAGGCCTGAAAATTGATTATCTTTTTAGTTCTGATTAGCCAGCCTTAATGACAGTACAGTGCCAGCCTCAGTGGCTCAGTTGGATGCGCTGTCCGACTGGAGACCAGGAGGTCGCAGGTTCAACCCCCGCCAAGGTCGGCAACATTCTTTCGTGGAGATTGATCATGAAATATTTTCTACAGTCATTCTCTCCCTTCCGCTGATTCAAGAAGGGCAGTTGTCAGTTTCTGGCAAAAGAATGTGCACAATACTGGTTAACCGCTTAGAGGACTAAGCCTGCCCAGTAAACGTGTGGTTAGGTAAACTGACTGCACTCGACATGACCCCTTTGGGTTGACTGGGCCGTAAAACCTCAACACAAACAATAACAGTACAGCACTTCATTGCATAGAGCCTTTCATTATCATCCTTCCATCGTCTCAATATGATGTAAATAATGTTGAAAGGGATGTAAAACACCAAACCCTCATTGGCCTTATGTGAAATTTATTTGTAGAGATGTCGGAGCTAATATAAGGGATGGAATATCGGGTTTCTCAGGGTAAGCCGGTGCTTGTATGATTATGTGTGCCGCTGCAGTGTTATATGTAGCTCTAAATAGTGGCGGGATCCAGGTGAATTAACGCATTTATGCCTGAATATTTTCAATAAACTCTCCCAACTTTGGAAGGGTCCATTATATAGTCAAAGGGGTGTTATATAGAAATCGTCATAGTTGCTTTTATTGAAATTTTCAAATGTAATTGCAAACACTGTAGACCCTGATCAGACGCCGCATTCTGCAGCGTCTGATTAGGGTCTACACTGTTTGCCAGTGTCCCTTTTATGGGATGCTAGGCATAAATGGGTTAACCCCAAGGTCAGAAAACATATTTTTTGACATGTGGGCCCAGCAAAGATTTATTTATATCAGCCTGCTCTTTTGCGCAGTCTGATCAGAATCTTCAGTGTGCCTTCCCGATAGCAGAGGATGTAAAGTTTCTTAACCCTTAAAGCGCCAAGAAAAACTGCATCTGAAAATGTCATCTGTTTATGTCTTCTGCTGAATATTCTTGCAAACTTTTCAAACATATTTTTGCAGATCGGCAAACAGTGTGGGCCCAGATCAGAGGAGCAGTCTGATCTGGGTCCACACCAGGGCTCTGGAAATTTTGAAATCTGAATCAGTCCAGCCAATGACGATGACGTCATCAATGAGCCCATTTCCAAAAAAAAAAAAAATATGTATATATCACCTGTCACGAAAACTAATGACAATTGGCAGTCCTATAACTCCTTTTAAATAATACACCTCAACCCTGTTATATGACGGAAGTCCGGGTATAACGAGCATGTTCAAAGCTGGCGTCATCAATAAATACTGTCAGGTATGTGAAAAGAAAAAAGAAAAAACAAAAAACAAAAACAAAACAAAAAAAAAAACAAAAAAAAAACAGTTTTGTTGTTATTTTTTTCCTAAACTATTTATAAACAACTGATTCCCGTCTTGAATAAGCGCGAAGACGGCGGGAAACAAGAGAGACGGAACGAAACGACTTTCATGGACCTAATTAGGTCTAATAAAAAAAGCCTGCGCCACGGGCAGTTTTCAATGTTTCAAGAGTTGACCAGACTGCTTAAATTTTTAGCACTGACCAATCTTGTCTAGCGCAAGTGGTGCATTACTTATTTTTACCGTGAAATCTACCTTGAATTATACTCGTGTGTTACGGCAATCAACAAAAAAAAGAAAAAGAATCAGTCAATTGTACCCAGATCAGACGCTGTTGTATGCGACATCTGATCAGGACGTACACGGTTTGGGAATTAATTTATCAGATCTGGGACCGACAAACCGTGTTGATCAAAACAAAAAAAAAGAGGAAGAAAACGGGTGCGGTCAAGCGGTGCATTCTTTTATTACTCTCAATAAAGCGACCTTTGATCTTTTGGACATGCCGACTGCACCTAGATTTTTGCAGTCTCAGTGTATTCACACGTGTCACACAAATGGATTAATTATCAGACTACCGTTACTGATGATTCGTGTTAATCGCTTGTTTACCGCACAAAGGTCAGTGAAGTGTTGATTTTTTGACAATGTTTGGATAATGACGTAATTAATTTGTGCTGCGGTAGGTTGCCGTTATTCAGTTGCCTCTCCAATATACATGTCAAATGACCGTTTAGAGCCTTTTAACTACCATAATATCGCATTTAAAAGGTGCGCAGACGTTGTCAGTTTGGGAAGACTTGACCATTTGTGATTTTTTAGACATCATTGATTCGTAAAAATTGGTTGGTTGGGGAAAAATGGGGTTCAGGACACAAACCTGTTGGACCAATTTATTAGCGTTTTGGGGTGTTTGAAATCGGTCCAGAATTCTTCATTTCGGTCCAGACCGGCTATTTTTCCGGTTTTCCCGAGCCCTGGTCCACACTGTTTGCAAAATTGACTTTTAAAATCACAAGCAGATGACAAAGCAGATGACAATTGTTGTGATTGGCGCTCAGACTGCCTGGATGCACAGGCTGATTTGAGTCTTCGTTGAACACACGTCAGAAGGTACGTTTTATCATGTTGTGGCTCAAATTAGTTCTTTTTTCACGCTGAAGTGGTTGGTTGGGTGCACCCTTCTGCAAAAACTTTCAGAGGGTTGGCCTTTTGACTGGGATGTTTTTGCCTTGCTTGAAGCAAGTTCAGGGGTCGGGGATTTTTATCACAACTGTCCCGTTCTTTCTTTCCTTCTCCCTCTCTCCAGGAGAAGACTCAACATAACTGAAATAATGTTGACAGGGCCATTAAAAATTACTCAGCTCAAGTTTTCATGCTGAAGACCTTTATGTTCGTAAAGTATTAACTAAAAATATCAGTATAGTGGAACACCCAATAAGGGTCACCTATCAACTACTGCCACCTCTCTATATCAGCCACTGATTTTTAGCTCACCTGGGCCGAAGCTCCAGTGGAGCTTATAGGATGGTAGGCCATCTGTCATCTATCCACCTTTGAACAGTTATATCTCCACAGTCTGCAGTCTGATCTTAATCATTTCTCATCTGTCACATGCCTCTGGTTTCTATGACAACCGAGAGGTCCCAAAGACTTACAAAGGGAAAATGCTTGTCCTCACCATAACTCCTTCAGTTTTGATCAGATCTTCCTGAAACTTGCAAATAAGATGGACACAGGTGAAATTACATATGTATTCGAAAACTGGCCCGATCAGATCATTAATCTTAGAGTTGCATCCCTTTGATTGCTGAAAAAGCGTCTGTTTGACTTTGTCATCAGCATAACTCAGTCATTTTTTATCAGAACTTCCTGAAACTTGCAGATGAGTTTGACGTGGATGAAACCTGGAACGAGTTTGAAAACTAGCCAGATCAGATCATAGATCTTTGAGTTACATCCCCTTGATTGCTGAAAAAATTCTCTGTTTGACTTTGTTCTCAGCATAACTCGTTCAGTCCCGAGGTTATAAAACATTTTTCATGCTGAACTCAGCATGAAATTAGCCCTGCTAATTAATCTCAAATTACTAATAATTGGAAATTCTCTCTTGCTAAACATAGATGAGCAGGAAAATTTCTCTGCTAATAAATATGAAAATGCCAACAATGGTTGGCATTTTCATATTTATTAGCAGAGGAAATTCCATGCTCAGCTGAGCTGAGCATGAAAAAAGTTTTATAACCTTGGGACCAGTTTTGATTGAATCTTCCTAAAACCTGCAGATATGATAAATTTGGTAGGAATCTCAGATTAGTTAAAAACTGGTGAAATTGGATCATAAATCTTAGAGTTATGTCCCCTTGATTGCTGAGATAACCTCTGTTTGACATTTTGTTATTAGCATAACTATTGCCTAGCAGAAATACCCATGAAATGGTGTCTTATTTTCTCTGAAAAATAATATAGAAAAAAGAAACAATTGAAATGTTGTCCGGTGTAGCTGTGATTGGCGCTGTAAGGGTAAACCTCACAACAACAGCCGCCTCTCTACAACAGCAAATTTTAAGCTTTCCCAGCCACCTTTCTACAACAGCAAATTTTAGGCTTTCCCAGTTGTGGCTGTTGTGGGAGTACTGTTTGGTTGAAACAAGCATCTTATGCAGATCTACAATTATAGTGCTTTAGAGATAATGCTTTGCTCACTAAATAAATATATCAACAGATAATATTTCCAGATGTTTTTCTTGTTTTTTCCTATAAATAGGGCTAGACATTTCATGTGAATTATCTTGCTGGCAAAAGAATATACACAAGTTCTGGTTAATTGCTTAGAGGACTAAGCCTGCCCAATCAAAAGTGAGTAGGTTAACAGAACAACTCAACATGATCTCAGCAGTGTTTACTGGGCTGTAAAACTTAAACTTCAACTCCATTCATGTTAACTCTTAGGCTGCTAAGAAAAAAATGAATCAAGCCTGTAAGAGCGGGGTACCGCTGCTCGAGAAGTCATTACTCCTTTAATTTTGCCTCGAATTACATGGAATTTTCACATACAATTTGCCGATCGTAGGTGGCCATTTTACCGGAGAAGGGATGGTCACGTGACTAGAAAGTCACGTGGCAGTCACCTGTAAACCGGGAATCGTTTAAGACACTTTAAAAAAAACAAAAAAAATTACAAGGGACCAGCGCCTACTGTGTACTATTGCGAATGAAACAAGTGATATACAAAGGTTCTACTGTTATTCCTACTTCTTCCTCACTGGAAATGATTCAGGTGTTATGGGCTTTTTTTCCAGAAAATCGTGATCAATCTGTTGAAGTGAGTGCTGAAATTAATGGCAGCTTGATATTTGGTATTCTCGGTCTTTTCAGTGGGGGTAAAATCCAGCACCTGACTATCTAATGAAAAGTGGCATGTTTGTATGAAAGTAGGTTCACTCCTGTATGAGAACACTTGCTCTGAATGGTTGCATGTGGTATATAGTAAGTTTGACAGGCTTTAGAGTCGACAGACCCCCCCAGCGCGACAATAGTCGTGATTAGCAGCCTAAGGGTTAATTGTGTCTTAACTCATACTAATTATTGCAAGCTTTCTTTTATGGAAAAATGAAAAATACATAAAGTGAAAGTACCAGGATATGGCATTTTGTAATATTTTTCTTACATTTTTTGGCCTGAAAAAAAAGGGCTTGATATTTCATGTGAATTGTCTCCTAGAGATACTTGGAATAACACAAAACTGAATAATCAGATGCTTTTCTTGTACTTTTCATTTATTGGTAGTTTTAAATCCTTATACAATCATCTCTCGTTATCTCGAACTCCAAGAGACTCTATGAAAGACTTTGAGGTATCTGTACTTCGACGTATCAGATTTGCGAAACTGAGGAAAACAATTAATCGAACAAACACCTTAAACAGAATGAAATTGTAATTTGACTCCTAAGTTTAGAGATATATTGAAAATATTGTGGAAAAGAGGAGAAATTGCTCCTAAGGAGCAATTTCTCCTCTTTTCCACAATATTTTATTGCCTTCTGGTAGCTCTCTGTGTTTAAACAGGGACCAGATTTTCACTTCGAGATAAGCGGTATTTCGAGATAAGCAAGTTTGAGATAACAAGAGTCAACTGTACAGTAGAACTTCAATGGCTCGGATATCATTGAGAATTTGTTCTAAATATGGGTAGTTTGAGCCATTGTGGGATAATCAGAGTGCCCGGTCATGAGGCAAATGGGCAGCCAGCCTCATTGGCTCAGTTGGATGTGCATCTGACTGGTGATCAGGAGGTTACGGGTTTGACCCCGGCTGGGTTGGCAACATTCTTTTGCGGAGATTGATCATGAAATACTTTCTTTATAGATATACAGGGAAAGTAAGCCATTGGGTTGACTGGGCCGTAAAACGTCAACACAAACAAAGGAGACAAATGGAGATAATTTAGGGATGTCTTTTCAATCTTCTATACAATAATGGTATGTTGAGTGTTCTCATTAGAATCACCTCAATGAGGCAATTCTAATGAGCACAAGCAACATACATGTCCATGATAAAATAAGAAAATTTCCTTAAAATATCCCTGAATATTTATTTTCTGGAGCTATCAGAAGAATTTCCTAGGGACTCAAAAAAGAGTTTGAATCAGCCATGGTAAACGAGCCATCGGTGTTCGAGTCATTGGGGTTTTACTGTACTCGTACTTTCATTTATACTGTAGTATTAATAGTACCTGTAGAATAATTTGATCTTCAGTTCATAGTGCCAGACTAGAGTAATATCCAGAAAACTATTTTTCTTATTTCTCCATGAAAACATGTTATGGGTACTCGGTGCTTCAAATGAGTACCCACAACATATGCCGGCCTCGGTGGCTCAGTTGGATGCGCCGTCCGACTGGAGACCAGGAGGTCGCGAGTTCAGCTCCCACTGAGGTCGGCAACATTCTTTCGTGGAGATTGATCATGAAAAAATTTCTATGGTCTGTAATTCTCTCCCTTCCGCTGATTCAAGAAGGGCAGTTGTCAGTTTCTGGGGAAAGAATGTGCACAATACTGGTTAACCGCTTAGAGGACTAAACCTGCCCAGTAAACATGTGGTTAGGTAAACTGACCGCACTCGATATGACCCCATTGGGTTGACTGGGCCGTAAAACTTCAACACAAACAAACCCACAACATATGCTTTCATGGAGAGTTGAAAAAAAAACAAAAAAAAAAAAACAACACTTTTTGATAAGAAGAGCCTTATATGGAGCTATGTCCAAGTAGCCGGATTCATTGTAGCCAACTTTTTAACCCTAATTCTGCTGAACATTGATATATCCCACCTTTGCAAACAATGTAGATCCAGATCAGTTGGCTTCTGAAGAAGCCAACTGATCTGGATCTGCACTGTTTGTCAGTTACAATGTACATTCCTATCAACAACCTGGATCAAGTTATCTGATTGGCTGAAAATTAGAAGTGGGCATGGCATCTTAATTTATCCAGCATGACATTGGTTAAAATATTTTATACCAGAAAATGGGGCTTGATATTTCATGCAATGGAATTCACATGAAATGTTAAAATTATTTTTGTTTTAAATATGTCCAGGTTTTAGGGAGGAATGTCCAGTTTGTCAACTGAATGAGCAGTTGCTTGGACATGTGAGCTTGTCTTGTTCTGAGCTGTTTGCATATATACATAAATTCTGTTTTTGCACACTGCTATTCAAACATAGTTCTAGAAAAGGCATATGTGTTTATATTATTATTATTTCTTCATGAAAATATATATTGTGGGTACTCACTAGAAGTGCCTCACTGAGGCACTTCTATTGAGTACCCACAACATATGTTTTTTGTAGAGAAATAAGAAAAATATTTATCTTATACCAGATCTTTAGAGCTATAGTTTATTGAGTTAGTTCTTTTGAGGCATTTAAGTGATTTTGGTTTCGAATGTGTAGTGTTTTAAAATGGTAAGGTTTCAGTTTTTGCTTTAGTTGTTCGTAGAAGGCAGTAAATTCTACAAATGAAAAAGGGCTTCACAGTTTGTTCAAGGCAGTTCTGATGCATGTCTGTATTCTTTTACCCCATAAGCCTTTTTCTTTTGAAAAAGGGTTTAATTAGTCAAAACGTTGTGATTTGATTGAGAAGTAAACTGTACTCTTGTACGCTTTCATTAAGAAGCAGGGGGCTTATGGCAGGAGGAGTATTCGATGATAATTCTAGGATAATTTCTCATTTTCTCCATAAATAATTTTTTTTTTTTCATCTTTGCTTCATTATAGGCTTTATCTGTGTTTTATTTGTTGCCCGTAATGAATAATGGATGAGTTAGAAGACCTTCACACGGACCAAACAAATATATGTTTTTACCACTATGGGGGCTGAGGGCGAGGGTTGGGATCCCGTATAGCTAGCTCAAGCCGCCGAGTAATTTATTACTCACCGTTCCAAGGCGGTACTTCCATTGTGGTACTTTTTGTTAAGCCGAGGTCGGCAACATTCTTTCGTGGAGATTGATCATGAAATATTTTCTGCGGTCATTCTCTCCCTTCCGCTGATTCAAGAAGGGCAGTTGTCAGTTTCTGGTGAAAGAATGTGCACAATACTGGTTAACCGCTTAGAGGACTAAGCCTGCCCAGTAAACGTGTGGCTAGGTAAACTGACCGCGCTCGACATGACCCCATTGGGTTGACTGGGCGGTAAAACCTCAACACAAACAAACTTCTTGTTAAATGTTATGTAGTGTTCCACTTAATTATGTTTGTCTTTTAATAGTTATGTAAGTTTAAGATGTAGTCAGTTGTTGGGTTACAGAGTTGCCACCATTTTGGGGAAGACTTGCCAAGTCTGCTTGCCATCTGTACATTTTGTGGCTGTTTAATTGTATTTGTTTGTCTTTCCCTTTGGTGTTGGCGACTTGATGTGGATCCTGAGTTCACTTATTTACTTTACTGGGGGGTGAGGGGGATTTTTACGGAGCTTGTAAACTTGTCAAAAATTGAGCCTCCTTTCTGAATTGGGCCTAATCAAAACAAAGAGTTTTGAGTTAATTTGATCTTTTCTTTTTTTTAATTACAACAGTTAATTGGTTAGTCTTAATAAAATGTCTGTCAGGATTGTGCATAAAGATCACCAATTTGCTTTAAAGAGATTTCTTAACCCTAGTCCTGCTGAACCCGGATATGCCCCACCTTTGCAAACTGTGTAGATCCAGATCAGTTGGCTTCTGAAGAAGCCAACTGATCTGGATCTGCACTGTTTGTCATTAAGTAAGTGAATTTATATCAATAATCTGGATTGAGCAATCTGATTGGCTGAAAATGAGAAGTGGGCGTGGTATTTTAATTTATTCAGCACGGGAAGAGTTAATAAAACTTTAGACTTGTTCTTATGCCATTTTAGCATCAAGGCCAATAATTTGGTTTGTTGTGATTGGTCAGGCATTTCCTAATACCCAGAATGAATGTGGTAAAATAGTTTTTGTTAAATTTCCATGAAAATAGGGCCTGGCATTTATTCAGATCCCACTTTGGAGACAATCTGAATGTCAAGTCCTATGTTTAAAAAAAAAAAGAAAAAGAAAAAAAAAAAAAAAACGAAATTGCTTGGACAGTGCTTAGATTTACTATGTCATAGTCACTCCATTTACTATCTGACAATGTGTCTAAAGACTGCAAGGTGACCGGCAAACAATGTAGACCCAGATCAGATGCCACAATCTGTGGCATCTGATCTGGGTCTACACTGTTTACTGAGGACTGTCTGTCCGAATTCTCAGGGTTAATGCAGCATTTTTCTTCTTTCAGAGGAGTGGTGGATAACATAAAAGGTGCTAAAGAGTGAGTATTTAGCATTAAGTATTACATTTGAGGGGCACAGAATGGGGATGGAATGGGGTGGGTGGACTCTATAGCCCACATAAAGCTAATATTGAAAGGATAATTTTTTCAACAATTGCACTGAAAACTTTAAAAGTCTTGTTGTCAAAAACCAACAGCTGGCTTTTCGTATTACTTTGCAAGAATTTTCTTTGGGTGCCCCTCTGTGAAAATTGTTCATGTCGATTTGTTAAATAACATGGGGCTAATTTTCCCTATTTGTCTTTATAGAACACTTTAAAAATTCTTTTGTCAAAACCTACAGCTGGATTTCCATATGACTCTGTAAATATGGAGAATTTCATCAATGCAATATTCAATGTTATAGCAAACTACAGTAAATGTCCTAAAATTTTGAACACTTTATTCCATACTTTTTTGCCCTAAATTTTGCTTTTTTGTGCTTTTGTCTTTTAAAATACTAAGTGGAATGGCAAACAGTGTAGACCCTGATCAGACTGCTCATTCAGGAGCAGTCTGATCTGGGTCTGCACTGTTTGCATATGCCATTTTGTCAGCAACTGGTATACAAAATTTTAGGGTGTTTGCCATATATTCTAGGTTTTTTTCGGAGAAATAGAACTTGACATTTCATGACAACTGTAGAAGACAGTCGAATGAAATTCCATTATTTTCTTTGATAGGATAATAATAAATTGTCTGCTGTTGCTGTGATTGGCACATTAAGGGTTAATTGTTTCTCTCTTTCAGAACTATAGTGTCAAAGCCACGTGAGTTTGCTCACCTTATAAAGAATAAATTCGGGAGTGCAGACAACATCAACACATTTAGTAAGTATTTAAATAGAATTGAGTCTTTAAATAGAATTGAGTCTAAAAGCATACTTAGGCTGTGCCATGCTATTATGTGTCTTCGGGCATGATGTAGACAGTGAAGGCCCAGACCAGCCTGCGCATCTGCACACTCTTATCTGAGCCTTCATTGTTAACAGAATATATGAATGGAGAGCAAAGGCCTGGATGATACTTTGCGCATGCGGAGGATGATCTAAATCTGTGCATTTTGTGCATGTTCGAAGGCACTTAATTCCTCTCGTAAAGGACACCTGTATATGCAGTCACCTGTAGTTAAAGGCAATTTTTCAGGATCCCCAAGCCATCCCTTGTGGCTCAGCCAGATACAGGTCTGACTGGAGATAAGGAGGTTGCCGGTTTGATCCTCGCTGGATTCGGCAACATTCTTTCGTGGAGATTAATCATGAAATATATTCTACGGTCATTCTCTCCCATCTGCTGATTTAAGAAGGGCAGTTGTCTATGTCTGGCAGAGGAATGTGCTCAAGTACTGGTTAACCATTTAGAAGACAAAGCCTGCCCGGAAAAAAGTGTGGTTATAGGTTTACTGACCATACTCGATATGACCTCAATGGGTTGGCCGTTCACAGTGGCTCAGTTGGATGCCTGTCCGTCTGGTGATCAGAAGGTTGCGGGTTCAACATCCCCTTTTTTTGACTGATGTCCCTTAAACCTTCATCTTACACATTGATGTCCCTTAAAATTTGCAACATTTTCTGTAAAATTCAAATAATTAACCCTTAAAGTGCCAATCACAACAATTGGCGTCTGCTTTGTCATTCTGCCCGTTACTTTAAAAGTCATTGTTGCAAACAGTGTGGACCCAGATCAGACTGCTCCTTTAGGAGCAGTCTGATCTGGGTCCACACTGTTTGCCTATATACAAAATGTAAGTTTGAAAAGTTTGCAAGAAGATGCAGCAGACGACATAAGCAGACGATATTTTCAGATGCAGATTTTCTTGGCGCTTTAAGGGTTAACCCCTAAAATTATCCCGTATGTCCCCTAAAATATGGGTCAATATAGACATATGTCCCCTTAAATAAATTTCTGAGGGAAAAATCCTGATCACATTCTTATTTTGATGGGAAAATGACATTTTTAGCTCGCCTGTACGAAGTACATGGAGAGCTATTGTAGTCACCCCGGTCGTCCACATTTGCGTTTGCGTTTGCGTTCCCGTTCCCGTCACACTGCGTTAAAGTTTTTCAAATGCTTATATCTCAACAGTCACTCCTCACAGAGGCATCAAATTTGGAACTTAGGTACCTTGGAGGGTCTTCTGAGATTCCAAGAGAATAAACCCCTGGGTTCATGCCCCTGGGTGGGGCTAGGGGTCAGAATCTAGGACACCTTTGTAATACTGTGTTAAAGTTTTTCAAATTCTTATATCTTGACTTTCACTCCTCATAGAGCATTCATATTTAGAATTTGGGTACCTGGACGAGTCTTCTGAGATTCCAAAAGAACATACCCCTGGGTTCATACCTCAGGGTGGGCCTTGGGGTGGGGCTAGGGGTCAAAATCTAGGACACATTTGTAAAATCTTATATGCCTACAGGTTATAGACACAACTGGTTATACATCAGCTAACTATGTGACATCAGTTTAAGTGTAAGAGAGTGAAGGTCATGGTGACCTACATTTTACGGTCCAGGTCACCTAGATTTCATGGTCCAGTGATTGTGCCTTATATCTTGAATACTATTTGTTGGATAAATGTCACACCTGGGATATTAGTTCCATGTGACCCAATGAATGACCACTTACTATATCTAGGTCATTGTGACCTATATTTCATGGTTCAGTTATTTTGCCTTATATCTTGAATACTATTTGTTGGTTAAATGTCACACCTGGGATATTACTTCCATGTGACCCAATGAATGACCACTTACTATATCTAGGTCATTGTGACCTATATTTTATGGTTCAGTGATTTTGCCTTATATCTTGAATACTATTTGTTGGATAAATGTCACACCTGGGATATTAGTTCCATGTGACCCAATGAATGACCACTTACTATATCTAGGTCATTGTGACCTATATTTCATGGTTCAGTGATTTTGCCTTATATCTTGAATATTTGTTGGATAAATGTCACACCTGGGATATTAGTTCCATGTGACCCAATGAATGACCACTTACTATATCTAGGTCATTGTGACCTATATTTCATGGTTCAGTGATTTTGGCTTATATCTTGAATACTATTTGTTGGATAAATGTCACACCTGGGATATTAGTTCCATGTGACCCAATGAATGACCACTTACTATATCTAGGTCATTGTGACCTATATTTCATGGTTCAGTGATTTTGCCTTATATCTTGAATACTATTTGTTGGATAAATGTCACACCTGGGATATTAGTTCCTTGTGACCCGATTATTGACGTCAAAATATATCTCTGTTGGTGTGACCTATATTTCATGGTTCAGTGATTTTGCCTTATATCTTGAATACTATTTGTTGGATAAATGTCACACCTGGGATATTACTTCCATGTGACCCAATGAATGACCACTTACTATATCTAGGTCATTGTGACCTATATTTCATGGTTCAGTGATTTTGCCTTATATCTTGAATACTATTTGTTGGATAAATGTCACACCTGGGATATTAGTTCCTTGTGACCCGATTATTGACGTCAAAATATATCTCTGTTGGTGTGACCTATATTTCATGGTTCAGTGATTTTGCCTTATATCTTGAATACTATTTGTTGGATAAATGTCACACCTGGGATATTAGTTCCTTGTGACCCAATTATTGACGTCAAAATATATCTCTGTTGGTGTGACCTATATTTCATGGTTCAGTGATTTTGCCTTATATCTTATACTATTTGTTGGATAAATGTCACACCTGGGATATTAGTTCCATGTGACCCAATGAATGACCACTTACTATATCTAGGTCATTGTGACCTATATTTCATGGTTCAGTGATTTTGCCTTATATCTTGAATACTATTTGTTGGATAAATGTCACACCTGGGATATTAGTTCCTTGTGACCCGATTATTGACGTCAAAATATATCTCTGTTGGTGTGACCTATATTTCATGGTTCAGTGATTTTGCCTTATATCTTGAATATTTGTTGGATAAATGTCACACCTGGGATATTAGTTCCATGTGACCCAATGAATGACCACTTACTATATCTAGGTCATTGTGACCTATATTTCATGCTTCAGTGATTTTGCCTTTTATTTTTATTACTATTTCATGGAGAATTGTCATACCTGGCTTATTATATCTATGTGACAAAATGATTTACATACAAATACATCTAGGTCAGTGTGACCTATATTATATGGCTTAATGATAAAAATGTTACAATATAAAATGTACCCAGCAGGCGAGCTCGCTGTCCTCTGACAGCTCTTGTTGTTTTTGTAGAAATTTGTAACAAGATAAATATTTTGTAACAAGATAAATATTTTGCTTTTTGTGCAGTTGTCCCTTAAAATACTAAGTGGAATGGCAAACAGTGTATACCCTGATCAGACTGCTCCTTCAGGAGCAGTCTGATCTGGGTATGCACTGTTTGCATATACCATTTTGTCAGCAACTTTGGTATACAAAAAAAGGGCATTTGTTTGACATGTTTAACATGCCATAATTTTCTCTAAGTATTGGGACAGGAAGGTCTGAGCAAACAGTGTAGACCTAGATCAGATGCCACAGTTTACAGTATCTGATCAGGATATACACTTGTTGCTTTACATCCAGCCAATTTTGATCCATGCAGATATAGTAAAATGGACTTGTTTGAAATTCAGGACAAGTATGGTAAGGCTGAAGGTCCCAGTACCGAGGGTAAATATGGCAAGCTTGGCCACATAACTCTCATGGAGGTTGATCATAAAGTCATTTCTTCTGTGGTCACTCTGCCCCTTCCACTTATTCAAGGAGGGCAGTTGTTAGTTTCTGGCAAAAGTATGTGCACAAGTACTTGTTAACTGCTTAGAGGACTAAGCCTGCCCAGGAAAAACGTGAGTAGGTTAGCTGACTGGTTTTACAGGACTTTACTAGTGTTGACAGCTCTGTTAAACTCCAGGGCCTGGTTGTTCAAAGCGTCGTTAGCTTAACGAGCTCGTTAAGGGTCATTTCGTTAACTATTTTAGCGGATTCAATATACAATATTCTGATATTTTTTGCTGAAAAAATGTGAGTAGCTTTTGCACTGCAAAAGCTACTCACATTTTTTCAGCAAAAAATTTCAGCATATTTGTATATCACTTGATGTAAATTTTAACGAATCGTTAACTAACGACATCGTTAGCTTTGAACAACTGGGCCCAGGTCAAACACACAAACAATTAACTAATACTTAGACTGATGTTACAGTTTCGTTTTTAGCACACAAGGCTCATTTTAAACAACTAAATCGCCTTGTTGGTAAATAAATGTGTTGGCCTTATCACCTGCTCAGGGGCTTTGGTGCTTATGTAAACAGTGAGCGTCTATCCCAGTCAGCATTCTACGTAAATCTATATTGGGCCATCGGCCCGTCAGGGTAGCTGACGGGCCGATGACGGCCCGATGTAGATTTACGTAGAATGCTAGCTGGGATAATTCTAGTTAACTCTTAGCACTCTGGGTAAAATTTTCAGCTGAGAACATATTGAAATATTTTATTTATTTTTCCCAGGAAACAGGATTTGACATTTCATGCAAGTTATCTCCACTGGAGACAGTTTGCATGAAATGTAAAATCCAGTAGAGACAATTTGCATGAAATGTCAAATCCATTGGAGACAATTTGCATGAAATGTCAAATCCTGTTTTCTGGGTAAAAGAAGAAAAAAATCATCAGTTTGTTGTCTACTGACTTTGCCCAGAGAGGATAAGTTCCCCAATTTCCCAAAAGCTATTGATATTTTTCTCATTTTTTCATGAGAACCAATGAATTGCAATGTAAGCAAAAGTACCTTCTGACAGGTGGAACAAAGACTCAAATTCATCCTGCACATCTGCAAAGTCTGATCAGAGTCTTCATTGTCTGCATGAAGAAACTTTGGCATTACGAAAACACGCCTAATCAAATATATTGAAAATTTTACAACCAAAACCGGAAAATTTTCAGATAAAAAAATCAGATATTTTTCATATTTCTGCTCAAAACATAGATTGTGGGTACTCGTTAGAACCGCCTCACTGAGGCGGTTCTAATGAGCACCCACAATCTATGTTTTTGAGCAGAAATAAGAAAATAATGTATACCCCTGTAAACCCCAGTTTTACTATATAAAAGTGGGGTTTATGGGGGTCAAAATTATATAGGTGTGTTTTCGTGATGGATCCTTAGCAATAGCTGTTCAAAATGTGGCCAATGAAAATTCTGATCAGACTGGGCGAATGCAAGATGCTTCTAATGAGACCCACAATATATGTCATCATGGAGAAGTTAGAAAGGTGCTGGCCTCAGTGGCTCAGTGGGATGCTCGGTGGCTCGGTCTGACCGGTGATCAGGAGGTCACAGGTTTGATCTCTGTTGGGACTGGCAACATTCTTTCATGGGGATTGATCATGAAATATTTTCTACGGTCATTCTTTTCCTTCCTCTGATTCAAGAAGGGCAGGTGCCTGTTTCTGCCGAAAGAACGTGCACAAGTACTGGTTAATGGCTTAGAGATCTAAGCATGCCTAGGAAAACATGTGGTTAGGTAACTGACCACGCTCCACATAACCCTGATGGGATGACTGTGCGGTAAAATCTCAACTCAATCAAAGTAAGAAGTTTTGCCATCTGTAGGAATGAATTTAACCCTGGTCCTGTTGAACCCGGATGTGACCTGCCTTTGCAAACAGTAAAGATCCAGATCAGTTGGTTTCTGAATAAGCCAACTGATCTGGATCTGCATTGTTTGTTGTTAAATGTGTGGATTGATATCAACCACCTGGATCAAGTAATCTAATTGGCTAAAAGTTAGAAGTGGGCGTGACATCTTAATTTATTCAGCATGGCAAGGGTTAAAAGTGATGACCAAGTGTCTACAGGCTATTCTTACCTCTCACTGTTCGCTTATACACTGATGTCCCTTGTATTTGACAGGTCATTTTATATGTTCCAAGTTGGTTTCTTTAACCCATGTATTCAGAGTGGACTCTTCTGTCTCATCTCTTTGGGCAGGTCCATTTCTAAAAGAAGGGGTGTCTGGCTATTTTGTTTTATTACCATATTTAAAAGAAATTTCCATATTTAATGCAAACAGTGTAGACCCTGATCACATGCCCCTTCAGTGGCATCTGATCTGGTTCTACACTATTTGCCATTGTCCCATTTAGGGGATAACTGTTAACCTGCTTATTTAAGTTGAAAATGAAATACAGTAGACTCTTATTATTTCAAACTCCAAGGGACCAAAATTTTCAGTTTGAGATATCAGTAGTTTGAGATAACAGTAGTTAGAGTTCAGTAGTTTGAGATAACAGTAGTTGAAGATAACAGTAGTTTGTATTTGATAGTTTGAGATAACAATAGTTTGTATTTAGTAGTTTGAGATCAGTAGTTTGAGATAACAGTAGTTTGAGATAACAGTAGTTTGAGATCAGTAGTTTGAGATAACAGTAGTTTGAGATCAGTAGTTTGAGATCAGTAGTTTGAGATAACAGTAGTTTGAGATCAGTAGTTTGAGATCAGTAGTTTGAGATAACAGTAGTTTGAGATAACAATGGTTTGTATTTAATAGTTTGAGATCAGTAGTTTGAGACCAGCAGTTTGAGGTCAGTAGTTTGAGATAACAGTAGTTTGAGATAACAGTAGTTTGTATTTGATAGTTTGAGATAACAATAGTTTGTATTTAGTAGTTTGAGATCAGTAGTTTGAGATAACAGTAGTTTGAGATCAGTAGTTTGAGATCAGTAGTTTGAGATAACAGTAGTTTGAGATCAGTAGTTTGAGATCAGTAGTTTGAGATAACAGTAGTTTGAGATAACAGTAGTTTGAGATCAGTAGTTTGAGATCAGTAGTTTGAGATAACAGTAGTTTGAGATCAGTAGTTTGAGATCAGTAGTTTGAGATAACAGTAGTTTGAGATCAGTAGTTTGAGATAACAGTAGTTTGAGATAACAGTAGTTTGAGATAACAGTAGTTTGAGATCAGTAGTTTGAGATAACAGTAGTTTGAGATAACAGTAGTTTGAGATCAGTAGTTTGAGATCAGTAGTTTGAGATAACAGTAGTTTGAGATCAGTAGTTTGAGATAACAGTAGTTTGAGATAACAATGGTTTGTATTTAATAGTTTGAGATCAGTAGTTTGAGACCAGCAGTTTGAGGTCAGTAGTTTGAGATGACAGTAATTTGAGATAACAATAGTTTGTATTTAGTAGTTTGAGATAACAGTAGTTTGAGATCAGTAGGTTGAGGTCAGTAGTTTGAGATAACAGTAGTTTGAGGTCAGTAGTTTGAGATAACAGGTCAGTAGTTTGAGATAACAGTAGTTTGAAGTCAGTAGTTTGAGATAACAGTAGTTTGAAGTCAGTAGTTTGAGATAACAGTAGTTTGAAGTCAGTAGTTTGAGATAACAGTAGTTTGGGATAACAGGAGCTGAAAGGTAAAGAACATAAAGCAAAACTTAACCAACACTGTCCAAGATTTAGTTGGACTTAAGCAGTAGTTTGAGTTATCAGTGTTTGAGATAATGAGAGTCAAGTGTAGTTGTTTAATGATTTGAACCACAAGGTGAGAAAATGTATTGTCAGACTTGTGCCCAGTGAAGATTTAGACCCGAGGTTATAAAACTTTTTTCATGCTCAACTCAGCTGAGCATGAAATTTGTCATGCTAATAAATCTCAAATAACTAACAATTGCAAATCCTTTGTTGCTAAACATAGCTGAGCATGAGTTTTCTCTGCTAATAAATATGAAAATGCCAACTATTGTTGGAATTTTCATATTTATTAGCAGAGAAAATTTCATGCTCAGCTGAGTTGAGCATGAAAAATGAAAAAAAGTTTTATAACCTGAGGGCCAGATCAGTCTGTGTTTCCACACAGTTTGATCAGAGTATTCACTGGACTCATTTCGGATAGAGAAGGAATGCAACATTTCCTCATGCAGACAACAAAGGGACTGATGATGAAATACTTTCTACGGTCATTCTCTCCCTTCCGCTGATTCAAGAAGGGCAGTTGTCAGTTTCTGGCGAAAGAATGTCCACAAGTCCTCGTTAACGGCTTAGAGGACTAAGCCTGCCCAGTAAACATGTGGTTAGGTAAACTGACCGCGCTCGACATGACCCCATTGGGTTGACTGGGCCGTAAAACCTCAACACAAACAAATGATCAGACTACTGTCCTTTTGACATCTCTCAGAAAGACGTTTTTTGCTTGCCGTTTTATCTTAAATGAAAATATTTTGTTCTGATTGACTATATCTAATCAGAAACCATTTGTCTTTTCTGTTTCTGTGTTTTGTTTACAAATATGTACCATAAAATTAAATTTATCGCCAAAAATTGGTCTGACCTATGCAATTTCTATAGTAAAGTGATTTTGTGGAATTTTTGTCTTAGTAAATATTTTTTTATTTCCTTTGCTGAATTTGAATTATTGATGTTTCACAACAATATTGTGAAAATTTCAGAAAAAATGAACAAGCAAAACTTGTTGAAAATCTGCCTCCAAGTTACCTACCCTAAAAATTTCTGCATAATTTTCATTCATTTTTACTATGGGAAAAAGTGAAAATATTGGATTTTTAAAAAAAAAAACACTGACTAGAATAAAACTTTTTGCGCATAGGTAGTTACGACAAATGCTTTTGCATTAAATCATGACAAAAATTATCAAATTTACTTCTTCTGTTTAAAGCCCCGAGCAAAAAATGACTTTCTGAAAGATGTCGAAAGCATAGTAGGCCATTGCACAGGCTAATTTGAGTCTTCGTTGGGGGCATATATCAGAAGGTACATTTTCTAATGTTGTGGCTCATTTTTTTGTTATTTTGTTTTCTGTTATTTTCATCACGATAACATGCCTATATAATTTTGACCCCCCTTAAACCCCACTTTTATATAGTAAAACTGGGGTTTACAGGGGTATACATTATTTTTCCTATTTTTGCTCAAAACATATATTGTGGGTACTCGTTAGAACCGCCTCGTCGAGGCGGTTCTAACGAGTAACCACAATTTATGTTTTGAGCAAAAATAGGAAAAATATCAGAATTTTTTATCTGAAAATTTTCATTTTTTGGTGATAAAAATTTCAGTATATTTGAATAGGCATGTTTTCGTAATGGCTTGTTATTTCTATAACTTTTTCAATAATTGAAGTGACGGAAATTTTGTTAAGACTTCAAAAGTTGAAATTTTGCTTGTTGTCATCATTCTTCAGCAGAATAGAATGAAACCAGATCTTAAAAGTTATAAACTTTTCAAGGTTCAATTCATTTGAACCTAACATTTAAATTTTCTGTTAAATTCCCAGCGCTAAATAAAACCAGATTTAATGGCAACATTTTTATTTCATTACTGACAATTAGACACAGCTACTGACATGATGAAAACATTCATGTGTAAGGCTCTAACTTGTACACATTTTCAAATACACTACAACCTCTTTATAACACGGTTTGTTATTACACAGTTTTGGATATAACAAAGATGGATCCCAAAAAATGTATAGATTATATTGAAAAATGGTCATTTTTCAATATAATCTATACATTTTTGTTTGGATATAACACGGTTGTTTAACTAACACAATTTATGATATAGACCCCAAAAGTAGTGTTATAAAGAGGTTGTGGTGTAGTTTTCCGCTGAAAAAATATTTTGAAATGTATTGTTCAGCCCAAGCATGATATAAGTTGTATAAGCTGTTTAACTAAGAAGATTTATGATATAGACCCCAACAGTAGTGTTATAAAGAGGTTGTGGTGTAGTTTTCCGCTGAAAAAATATTTTGAAATGTATTGCTCAGCCCAAGCATGATATAAGTTGTATAATCTTTAGTCCATTGTAACAGTGAAAAATTAAGATGTGATTGACAAATTGAGGTATGCTCAGCTCTCTAGATAAGATGCCTTTTTCAACTGAAACTATTATCTTGGGCCCAGTTGTTCAAAGCGTCCTTAGCTTAACGAGCTCGTTAAGGGTCATTTCGTTAACTGTTTTTGCAGATTCAATCCACAATATTCTGATATTTTTTGCTGAAAAAATGTGAGTAGCTTTTGCAATGCAAAAGCTACTCACATTTTTTCAGCAAAAAAAAAAATCAGCATATTTGCGTATCACTGGATGTAAATTTTAACGAATCGTTAACTAACGTTGTCGTTAGTTTTGAACATCTGGCCCAGATTTTCAAGGGCAACTCTGAGATGGCTCATAGGAGTACTAACAATCTTATCCTCGTTATGAGAAGCCAGCCTCAGTGGCTCAGTTGGATACTTTGCGTTGGATGCACGTCCGACTGGTGATCAGGAGGTTGCAGGTTCGAACCCCTCCGGATCGGCAACATTGTTTCATAGAAATCAGTCATATCATGAAATATTTTCTGCGGTCGGTCTCTCCCTTCCGCTGATTCAAGAAGGGCAGTTGTCAGTTTCTGGCGAAAGAATGTCCTCGTTAACCACTTAGAGGACTAAGCTTGTTCAGGAAAAGTGTGGTTAGGTAAAGTGACCACACTCGGCATGACCGTTATTGGTTGACTGTGCCATAAGACTTCAACTCAAAACTCTAGATGAGATGAGATACGCTCAGAGCTCCAGATAAGACGCCTTTTTTCAGCGGAAACTACACCACAACCTCTTTATAACACTATTGTTGGGGTCCATAGATTAAACCGTGTTAGTTAAACAACCGTGTTATATCCAAACAAAAATGTATAGATTATATTGAAAAATGACCATTGTCATTTTTCAATAAAATCTATACATTTTTGGGATCCATCTTTGAACCGTGTTATATCCAAAACCGTGTTATAATGAACCATGTTATAAAGAGGTCATGGTGTATTGTCTTTATTGTCAGGGGCAACAATGAGATGGTTCATATTAGTACTAACAATGTTATCCTCATTATGAGAAGATAGCCATGTAAAACCTACTCATGATGAAAGTTTTAAATTTTCTGAATGAGCGGAAAACAGTGTAAGCTTTACTCAGACATTACATTCTGTAGCCTGATCTGGATCAAACACTGTTTGTCCAGGGGTGAGTTGCATAAGGAAAGCGCTTTTAGGTAGCGCTCTATAGCGATTTGTTCTTGCTATTCAACGGTCCCTTTGATGGGAGAGCTTTTTAAACTGTCTGCCAAAATGACATGATTTTCAAACTGGGAATTTCTTGTAAAAAGCTGGTGGTGCTTGCTTCAGTGATTGGTTTTGTGTTCTATGGTTATTTATGCACAATGCATTTCGTCCAAGAACAAGAACAACAACAAAAAAATATTTAATTTCTTAAAACGGGCACTGACTACGTCAGGCACCGCCATTTTGTTTTGTCTGGTTGCTATGCAATGTTCTGTTTCAGACAGCAAGCCAGCTCCAAACACAGTTACGAAGCGCCACAAAGCGCTTTTTGGTAATCTACCGTTGCATAGTAAAGCGCTCCGAAGCGCTCTGTAATGCTCACCTTATGCAACTCATCCCATGTTTACTGTCTGAATTCTAAAGGCAAATGCAATATATACATTTACACCACAACCTCTTTATAACATTATTGCTGGGATCCCAACCCAGAACAGTATTATCTAAACAGCCATGTTGTATCCAAACAAAAAATGTATAGATTATATAGAAAAATGACCA
Source organism: Anodontia alba (assembly GCA_964016985.1). Lineage (NCBI taxonomy): Eukaryota > Metazoa > Mollusca > Bivalvia > Lucinida > Lucinidae > Anodontia > Anodontia alba. The sequence continues at coordinate 69,649,716 of OZ024835.1, forward strand.
TTTATGGTCATTTTTCTATATAATCTATACATTGTTGTATTGTAGCCAAACTAAAAAATATAGATTATATAGAAATATGGTCATTTTTCTATATAATTGATACATTTTTGCATTGTATCCAAACAAAAATGTATAAATAATATTGAAAAATGACCATTTATGGTCATTTTATCTCTACAATCTATACAAGTTAGTTTGGATACAGTATAATCTATACATTTTTAATACATTTTGTTTAGATACAATATAAGAGATTCATTTTTTTGGATACAATATAATAATCTAAACATTTTTGTTTGGATACAATATAATCTATACATTTTGTTTAGATACAGTATGATAGATACATTTTGTTTGGATAAAATATAACAATATAATCTACACATTTTTGTTTGGATACAGTATAATCTATTCATTTTTGTTTGGATACAACACTTTTGGGGTCCATCTTAAAATAGTCTTATATCCGAAACCGTCTCATAAAGAACTATCTTATAAAAAGGTTCCAGTATAGTCAGTTTCACAGGCTGCAGATCGTAAGAGAAAACTAAGATTTTAAAGTCTCGTACATTTCAGAGGGATCAGAGGATAGCCATATTGAAGACAGTGAGAAACCTCATTTAGGGGGCACACTGCCTGCAAGGTAAGAAATTGAGCTTGTACAGTGATCTAGATAAGCAGCTTTTTTGTGGGGTGGGGGTGGGGGGTTGGGGAGGGGTCACGGGACTACACTAACTGCAAGGTAAGAATTTGAGCTTTGAACAGCAGTCTTGTTAAGTTGTTATATGTTTTGGGGTACACTGGGCCAAAGGTAAGAACTACATGTAGAGCTTTGAATAGTGGTCTAGATAAGCTATTATATTTTTTCGGGGTACACTGACAAATGCTGGAGTATTGAAAAGTAGTCTGGAGAAGTTTTCTTCAAGTTTAAGATTGAACCCTTGTCATGCTGCTGAATAAATTAAGTTGCCACACTCGCTTCTAATTTTCAGCCAATCAGATTACTTGATCTAGATTGTTGATATAAATTCAAATACTTAATGGCAGACAGTGCCTATGTGACTCAGTTGCCTGGCAGCATTAAAAATCTGTAATCTGTAATCAGACAAGTGCAGATCCAGATCTGGATCTACACTGTTTGCAAATGCAGAGTTTATCCATGATCAGCTGGGCAAGGGTTAAAACATAAATCACAGCTGCAGCAGATGTCATAGATTTAGATTTTTTTTTTTTTTTTTTGGTTGGGGGGTTTAGAGGAGGGGGGTTTGCAGGGATTTCTTTTTTTTTTTTTTTAAATAAGATCTGACATTTCATGGGATCTGTCTGCCTTCTGCCTAGCGATATGTCAAGCAGATGTCATACATTTTGATTTTTTTTTTTTATGAAATATTTTTTGTGGGGGTTGGTTGGGGGGATTTTTTTTTTTTTTTTTTTTTTTTAAATAAGGTCTGCCATTTCGTGTGATTTTGTCTGACAATGCAAGCCATATTTTCTTAGGAAAAAAGAATTTTTTCTGCTACAGTGTTTGAGTGGTTATTAAAGGGTTGAGGTCTTGCATGGCTGGTCCAGAGAGAGTGTTTACCAGCACAAGGAGGTTTCGGGAAGCAAACTGTGCATGCTATAACCAAACAGCTCATGTGTGTAGGCTTGTTTAGCATATGGTTAGTTAGCATATGCCTTTTTCATAGATTTTAATAGTCTCAGCTTTAATATTGTCATTGTAAATCAAAATAATGCCAATATACTGCAGGCTATAAAGACAATGTGCTATAAAAAGTGCTAAATACTTCACACACAATACCTTAACCCATTGTAGTCGGGAGACCCCTAAAAGGGTATTTGGCAAACAGTGCAGACCCAGATCAGATGCCGCAGAATGCGGCGTCTGATCAGGGTCTTCACTGTTTGCAAATACTTCAGCCATTTTTCTCTAGGAATATCTAAATCTCATAGTCTCACTTACCTAAAATTGAAATTGGACTCTTCCAATATATAGTGTGGGGGAGTTCATTCAGTCTACAATGGGTTAACACATGATGCAATCCTTTATCTTTAGAGAGATACCCATGCATCAGATTCTAAAAAGAACAAAGATTACTACTTATACATATAACAAATATCCACACTGTTTTGCCATTCTGTTTTCAATGTTCAATTCATGTAACTGGAGAACATCTTCTGTACATATAGGTTTTCCAAAAGATATTATTCTATTCTATTCTGTTCTAGACTGACACTTCTATATTCATAGGTTTTGTCATGTCTCAGGTGAATTGTCAGTAACCATAATTACTAAGGCTGGCTAATCAGAGCTGAAAAGATAATCGATTATCAGTCCTGCCATTGTGATTGATGATCGATTAGTAATCGCTGAAGATTTTATCTTAAATTTACCTATTTGAGCATGACCCTTTCATATGTTATACTTTATTGTACATGTATGTATTTTGTCAGACAGGCCTGAGCAAACAGTGTAGACCCAGATGAGACGCCGCAAATGCGGCGTCTCATCAGGGTCTACACTGTTTGCCACTCACACAGCTATATTAAACACAACAGTGGGTAGTAAATTGGACTTGTTCAAATTTTAGATAAAGTATAGTAAGGAGTTGAGGTATCTGAATACTAAGGGTACATACAGTATAGTAACAAACACAGAAATCAAATGATCGATTATTAGCAAATCTGTAATGATAGTCATTTTTGTGATATTTAATGATCAATTAATCGATTATCCGATTAATTGTGCCAGCCTTAATAATTACTCTATATATTTTGACTGTATTGGCTTACCATACTTATCCCATATTTTTAAAAACAAATCCATTTTATTACATGACTGGTTCCATATGAGAGCTAATTACCGCACACACCCTATAAGCGCACAGTCAAGCAATTCTGTAGTCTTCAGATTACAGCCAGTATACTTTTTGTCTACTTCTTTATAAAGTCATATGTTGTGGGTACCCATTTGAGTTGTTTCCACATTGATGCAATTCAAATGAGTACCAGCAAGATAATACATGTACTTTTATAAGGAAATCAGAAAAAAAAACAAAAAAAAAAAACACCGCATGAGGATCATTTGATAAGCCCTTCACTGATTTTTTTAAAGCATACCCTTAGTATAGGTAGTACATATTTTGTCAAAAATTCTCCCAGTATTTTTGAAAAACCTAAGTGCACATTGCTTTTAATAGGTCGAATATGGTATATGTCTTAATTCTTAAAGCACAGTTACAATGGCAGCAGATGATATCCTTTAATTTTTATTTTTATTTATTGTTTTTATTTTTTTATTTTTTTTTTTTCAAATAAAATAAAGTTGACATTTCATGTAAATTGTCAAGCCTTATTTTCTTTAAAAAAAAAAATAGAATGCCATCTGCTGCACTTTTGCATACACTTGAAGTGTTAAAAGCAGTGGAAGACAAGCAGTATAGAACCTGATCAGACAGCTGATCAGTGTCTACACTGTTTGGTCAGGCCTGGCTGTCCATACATTTGGGTAGAATGTGATACTTATATATGGAACTAAATATTTGGGTAAAATAAGGTAGTCAAATATGGTACTAAAATGTGTGGATAAAATATGGTAGTTAAATATGATACTAAAATATTTGGATAAAATATAGTACTATTTAGTTTTGTTGATTTTTTTTTTTTTTCTCAAATGACTAAGAAATCATAATTTGTCTGTTCTTACCAGGTTGAGGCCTCTGTATCTAAGGTAGATCTAGATAGAAAACTATTTTTATATGTCATAACCCATTTAACCAACAGCACTCTCTGGGCAAATTCAGCAGACAAAAATTAATGCTATTTTTTCGCATTTTTCTCAGAAGTAGGTGTTGATATTTTATGCAAACTGTCTCGCATGGAATGTCAAAACCTATTTTTTTGAAAACCCAAGATTTTTTTTTTAGAATCGTCTACTGAATTTTGTACCCAGCATGTTTCTTTGTAAGCATTAAATTTGTTTATAACCCATATCAAGATAAAAGTAACTTGCCTTATATGCAATATATACCGCTTTACCAAAACTGTTCGGACTCGTAACACTTTACTTTACTTGTCTAAAAAGAAAGGGCCCATTATACCCAGCAAACAAAACTTGAGTAGGGGTATGTAGGAGTTTTTATGCAGACTGGTCGTCAGTCTGTTCAAATTGTTGACAGTTTTTATTATGTTTTTGTTGCTTTCGCTTTAGCAATCAGGAGCGATACAGAGAACACTTTCCTGCAGCGTTGTTGCATTGATGTTGGCATGGCAACGTCAAATGCAACGACCCTGCGGGAAAGCGATCAACAATCCTAAGTCTGTGGGTTTAGCTCCATTTCTCAAACAATGTTTCTAGGCTAACGAAACTACATAAACACGTCTGCCATGATGACCCTGTGGCAACATAGCCTTTCGGCAAATTTCTTTGGAGCTCTTTTCTTTTTGTCCATTTTTATTGAGAGTATTAACCTTTACAAGTCTATGGGAGAATTCAGAAAAAAAAAAAAACAACATAAGATGGAAGATTTAGACTAGTAAGTTTCCGGCTGTCCATTCGTCTGCATATGTACTTCCATTCTAGTGACCACCCTAAATAAAGTCAGCAAATTGTAAAACTTTACAGTTAGTTTGCTTCACTGATTGTTTTATCTCACTAAGTTCAACAATTAAGGATGACAAATCTCACTCTTTTAGAGCTTTATTTTCACAATTTAATATGCAGGTGTGACATAAACTTCAATGAAGTTCTTTATACTGTTTTTATTTTTCACAGATAACAGGCTTTGCTATTTCATGCCAATTGCATCCTGAGGCAATTTGCATGAAATGTCATAGACTATTTTCTGGGAAAAATAAGAAAAAAAAATATTTCAAAATCTTGTCTGCAGAATTTTTTTCCCAGAATGCTAAGCTTTAATCACATTTAGTGACAGCTCAAACTGGCAATCCTTTTAGACTTTTAGTTAACCCATTGTAGTCTGGAGACCCTTAAAAGGGTAATTGGTAGAATATAGCATCTGATCAGAGTCTCCACTGTTTGCAAATAGGTTAGCCTTTTTCTCTTGTAATATCTTAATTTCATAGCAAGGTGTACCTAAAATTGAAATTGGACTCAGTATATAGTGTGGGAGAGTCTGTTCAGTCTACGATGGGTTAACCACAGTGTGATATATGTGCGATTTGCTAACTGAATAATCCTGATTTAGCTAAATTTGGCTATGAAATGGCCAAACTGCTCCTTAATTAGTTTGATCTGGATAGGAACAGTTTGATTAGGGTCTATACTATTTGCTTAAGTATTTCCTTAAAACCTGTGTTGCTAATAGTTATCAAGAAACAAAAACTGAAGTTGACAAAGGTAGTTAACTCTTAATTGAAACATTTTATATATGCAACTGCAATTAGGGAGTACCTTAATAATTATTGCAACTGCAGTTACAGACCAAATATTTAGCAAAAATATAATATGCTATAATTTTGGTGAATTAATTCTGTAAGACAGTTTATGCATATGAATGTGTAGAAACTGATCAATGCAAAGGTTTTTTTTTCTGCTGTGTTAAATTTGCATATAAGGCAGGGTACTTTTTTCTTTGACTTGGCTTGGTATATAAAGGAGCCTTGTTATAAGTCATTATCTGTTACAATTATACACCTGATCATAAGTTAAGCACTGTTCCAATTTAAAGGAAAAGGGTTACTAACTGCGTGTTATGCTTGCAAATGTTCATTTTTAAAAAATTAAACATCTTGGTGCAAATTTGATCACAATCAGTTAAGAAATATGGGAGCTACTGAGGTTGAAATATTGTATCGCTGTGAGCTCAGTTGCTCTTATTTTGAATACACTAAATGTCCTAAGATTTCGAACTCCAAAGTGTCTAACAAGATGACATATGCAAACAGTGCAAACCCAGATCAGACTGCTCCTGAGGGGAGCAGTCTGATCAGGGTCTACACTGTTTGCCATTCCACTAAGTATTTTAAGAAACAGCTGCAAAAAAGCAAAATTTAGGCCAAAATAGTATGGAATAAAGTGTTCGAAATTTTAGGACACTTACCGTACATGTATTCATTAGATATTTATTGTTTTAAAAAGACAACTAAAACTGTCCTGCCCACAAGAATATGTTGCTTATACACTGCAACCTCTTTATAACACGGTTCATTATAACACGGTTTTGGATACAACATGGTTCAAAGATAGATTCCAAAAAATGTATAGCTTATATAGGAAAATGACCATAAATGGTCATTTTTCTATATAATATATACATTTTGGTTAGATATAACACGGTTGTATAACTAACATGGTTTATGCTTTGGATCCTATAAATAGTGTTATAAAGAGGTTGTGGTGTATTGATGATTGACAGTATATAGGCAAATGGACATAGTTATGTTAAATACGTAGCAATACGTAGCAATAAAATATTGTTCCCGGTGTGCTTAATTTAGCTTATGTATATTTCACCCTTTGCTTAACTTTTGATGCTGTGTATTTAACACTTATCATGCTCTGAGCAAATTCAGCAGACAGCAAACTGATGATGGTTTTCTTATTTTTCCTAGAACATGGCCTCTGTCACTTCATGGAAATTGTCTCCCGATTTGAGACAATTGATAATTTGAGACAATTTGCATAAAGTGTCAAATCCTATTTGCTAGGAAAATTAAAAAAAAACTATTTCAAAATGTTGTCTGCTGCGATTTTTACCCAGCATGCAAAGTGCTAACCCTTGTCATGCTGAATAAATTTAGATGCCACACCCATTTGTAATTTTCAGCCAATCAGATTACTTGATCCAGATTGTTGATATAAATTCACATACAGAATGAGAAACAGTGCAGATCCAGATCAGATGGCTTCTTCAGAAGCCATCTGATCTGGATCTATACTGTTTGCAAAGGCCGGGTATTTCTGGGTTCAGCAGGACAATGGTTAAGTATTATCCCATCATACATAAAATGGCCATATTGTGAATGAGGAATATAAGAATAGCAAAAGCCGTGATGGGTCAGCTTGCACGTCCACACATAGTCTGATAAGGTCAGGGCTGCTTGCAGTCAAATCCGTAAGACAACTGGACATATTAGCATTTTTTTTCTCTCTATCTGGCAAAAAACAACTAGGAATTTCAAATAAATAAATTTTCACCATTGCCACGCTGATTAATTTTGATGCCACACCCACTTCAAATGTTCAGCCAGTCAGATTACTTGATCCAGGTTGTTGATACAAATTCACATACTTATTGACAAACAGTGCAGATCTAGATCAGTTAGCTTCTGATCTGAATCTACACTGTTTGCAAAGGCAGGGCATAATCTGGGCTCAGCAGGACAAGGGTTAGTTATTTGTCTGACAATGTCAGACAGTTTTTTGAAAAGTTTTTGCATACTGTCTGCTTGGAAGAAAAATGTGGTAATGTCCTAAACTTCCCTAAAATTTCGAATACTGAAATTCCTGTCAAAATGGCATATGCAAACAGTGTAGACCCAGATCAGACTGCTGCTGAAGGAGCAGTGTGATCAGGGTCTACACTGTTTGCCATTCCACTAAGTATTTTAAGAAAGAACTGCTTAAAAAGCAAAATTTAAGCCAAATAAGCATGGAATAAAATTTCAGTACATTTACTCTAAATACAACATGATTTGCCAGTAAAAAGTACCGGCCATGATCAGACTGTGCTCAGGTTCATGCTAATCCTGGCTTTCACTTTTGGTGTAGACTACAGTCCTTTATACATGATATGGCAGAAATTTAATCCTTACAGCACCGGTCATAAAAGTAGCAGACGGCATTCAGATTTTGGTTCTTTTTTTTCTTTTTTCTTTTTTTTCCCTATTTTTCTGAGAAAATAAGGCTGGACATTTCATGTGAAGCAACTGTCTAGCCAGAAGACAATTCACAATATATATATTATATATATATATATATATATATATATATATATATATATATATATATATATATATATATATATATATATATATATATATATATATATTATATATATATATATATAATATATATATATATATATATATATATAATATATATATATATATATATATATATATATATATATATATATATATATATATATATATATATATATATATATATATATATATATATATATGTGATAATTTTTTTAACTGTATGAGGGAGACTTGCCATTGTGATGAGGGAGATTCTTAACAAATGTAAAGAATATATAGGAAATTTCTCAGTTCAAATGAAAGAGACTCCAAAATTTTGGCATAATTTGAAATGAGGGAGTCTCCCTCCTGATGAGGGAGGTATCACATGTATGATATTGTCTGCTACACTGCTACAATTTTAAATGGCACTTTAAGGATTAAAAATATTTTATATTTCATATTACCATATAAAGTTATACAATAGGGGACCTCTGAACCCTATATAATACGCCTTATCCAGATTCTGATAAACCAGACCACCCTGCATATTATATCTCCACATGACAGGGAAAGAACATTTTTCAGTGATAAAGTACTGATAGTTCCTTGTTTCATATCCCACCAAATTTTGTGGAGATCAGATCACTTTTTCACTCAGTATGATAGTTTCAGACTTCATATACCAATTTTGTGGAGATCAGATCACTTTTTCACTCAGTATGATAGTTTCTTACTTCATATCCCAATTTTGTGGAGATCAGATCACTTTTTCACTCAGTATGATGGTTTCTTACTTCATATCCCACCAAATTTTGTGGAGATCAAATCACTTTTTCACTCAGTATGACTCTCAAGTTTTACACGAGACCAGATAAACGGAGTAATCAGAAGATTATTTGAGCCGTGAGAAAAGGTGTCTTCTGGGTAAATACAAACGGTAGAGAGCCAGATCAGCTAGCGGAGATAATATAGTTTGATCAATAACTTGGCTATACTTCGTTATGTTCTACAGTATCCAACAATTCTATAGGTGGACAGGGAAGGCCCAGATCAGCCTGTGCATCAGCGCAGGCTGATCCGTGCCTTTGCTGTCCGCATATTCTTGAAGACATAAAATTTTTTATAGCAAAACAGTATTATGGTACTGATTGGATTTGCTGTGACAATGTACTTTCATTAACCCTTGTCATGCTGAATAAATTAAGATACCACACCCACTTCTAATTTCCAGCCAATCAGTTTACCTTAATCCAGGCGTTTGATAGAAATTCACATATTTAATGGCCAGCAGTGCAGATCCAGATCAGTTGGCTTCTTCAGATCTGCACTGTTTGCTAAGACAGGGCATGTCATGTTTAGCATGAGAAGGATTAAGTACCCGCAGTCTCTTTCACAAAATCATGATCGACTTGGAAATTCTGGCTGATTCCCAACATAGCAATAAGGTCTTGTTTTTTATTTTGGAGGGGCTTGAAGGTGACGCCAGCTTCCTTCCTTGCTTTGATCATAGTCATATTTCCCTTGTACATCCAGACAGTTTGAAATTTCATGGTTTAGAAATGTTTACCAGTATGAAGTCTGCTGCTTAGCCCTTAACACTTTGCATGCTGGGTAAAAATTTCAGCAGACAACATTTTGAAATATTTTTTCTAATTTTTCTAGAAAATAAGATCTGACTCTTCATGCAAATTGTCTCCTTAGGAGACAATTTGCATGAAAGTCCGATCCTATTTTCTAGGTAAAACAAGAAAAATATCACCAGTTTGTCGTCTGCTGAGTCTGCCCAAGATGTGGTAAGTATTAAAGGGCCAGTCACAACTCAGCAGATAATACTTCGAAAAAAAAAATATATATAATATTTTTTGTAGATAATATGTTGAAAAATTTTCATGTGAATTGATTCACATAAGATGTCAAGACTTATTTTATATGAAAAAAACAAATATAGAAGATTGGCTGCTACAAATTTTGCTTGACGCTTTAAAGGCTCCATATTCCTCAAAATAGACATTTTTATCCAAATAAGGTTAAACAAATTGATATATATAATATTAATACGATCATAAAATGTGGCATCTGACAACCTGTAAAATTTCTGTTAATCTCTCCTTTTTGAACTGAATCAACAATGAAATGATTTTTTAAGGTATCTCTGAATTAATGTCGGCAACATTATTTCAAAGATATGATAAAAGCATTATTTCATTTCAAGAACGAGAGACTATCTGAAATTTTACAGGCTGTCAGTTGCCACATTTTATGATTGTATTAATATCATATATCAATTTATAAAACCTTTCTTGAATAAAAAAATGTCTATTTTTAAGGAATATGGAGCCTTTAAGGGTATTAGGATAAAGGTCTACAGTGTTTTATTGGACATGTCTGGATATTCAAGTGAAATATGGTAGTATATTTCTATGCATTCTATTTATAGCATGAATACAGTGGAACTTGTGGCTCGAACGAACATCTTTGGTAGCATGGAAATTTTTCCCAGACATGGGTAGTTGGTGCATCTGAGGGTTACCGTATTCGACCTAATTAGTGCACTGTGCGCTTAGGTTTTTAAAAAAAAAAAAAATAGGAAAAAGCTTGGTAGAACATGTCCTACCTATACTAATGGTCACTTAAAAAAATCAACGAATGACTTGTGATTTTCTCTTTATAAAGACATGTTGTGGGAACCAACCTGAATTGCATCGACTTGTCGATGCAATTCAGGTGGGTACCCACATCATATGCCTTTATAAAGACAATGTTGTGGATACCCACCTGAATTGCATCGACTTGTCGATGCAATTCAGGTGGGTACCCACATCATATGCCTTTATAAAGAAGTAGACAAAAAGTACACTGGCTATAATCTGAAGATTCTGGAATTACTTGACTGTGGGTTTATAGGGGTATGTGCGGTAATTAGGTTGACTATGGTAATCATAACAACAGGTCAGGAGCCAAATGAGGAAATATTTTCAGATGTCTTTTTGATCTTCTATAAAAGAATGAAATGTTGAGTGTACTCATTTGAATAGCCTCAGTGATGCAATTTTAATGAGTACACCCAACATACAGTTTCACGTTAAAATAAGAAAATGTCCCTAAAATATCCTTAACTTAGAAAAACAGCAAAAAAAGAAAGGAAAAAAAATAAATAAGTAAAAAAAATGTAGTAGACATTTTTTAGGGTATGTTACAGGTTATATTACAGAGCTTAATTATAACTTTGTGTTTTGACTTGGGATTTTGAGAGTTCTTAACTCTTGTCATGCTGAATAAATTTAGATGCAATGCCCATTTCTAATTGTCAGCCAAATCAGATTACTTGCTTGAGGATGTTAATATGAATTCACATAGTGATGATAAACACTGCAGATCAAGATCAGTTGGCTTCTGAAGAAGCCAACTGATCTAGATCTGCACTGTTTGCAAAGGAAGGGGCATATGCATGGTTTTAGCAGGACCAGGGTTAAACTTTACTGGTGGACAGTATGTTTGTGTGTTAGACTAACCATGGAAACCTAGGACATGCACCGGTGTCTTTAAACCCATTTATTTCGGGTGGACTCTTTTACCACAGCTCTTGGGACTGGTCTATATTCAATAGCACAGTGTCTTGTTTTTGTTTTGTTTTTGTGGGTGGGGTAGGGGGGATGTGTGTCTCCAGACAAAAATGGGTTACTCCTTAGTACTATACTGATCATGCTAGACTCTGAACAGACTGATCTTATGCACAAAATAAGCAGTCTGATCAGAATCTTTGCTGAGCACACACTGTCATGTTCAAAGGTGCATTTTCTAACATTTCTTCTCGTATAGTGGCAGGGGAAAATAGAGACTTTGTCGCCAGACTAGTCAGGGAAAATAGAGATTTTGTCGCCAGACTAGGCAGGGGAAAATAGAGATTTTGTTGCCAGACTAGGCTGGAGAAAATAGAGATTTTGTTTTCCAAACCAATTGCAAGCATGTATGTGATTTTTCTGGGCATGTCCATTTTGCATATGGCCTAGAATAATTTTGTTAGGACTTTAGACACCATATTCGACCTAATAACTGCACTATGCTCTTAGGTTTTTTAAAATTACTTGGAAAACTTGTGGTAAAACATGTATCCAAGTATACTTTGGGTACATATAAAAAAAAAAAAAAAAAAGATCAGTGAGGGACTTATCGAATGATGCTGTGATTTTTTGGTGCGTGTGTTTTGTTTACTGATTTTCTTTATAAAAGCATATGTTGTGGTTACTCATTTGAATTGCATCGACAAGTCGATGCAGTTCAGATGGGTAACCCATAACGTGTGCTTTTATAAAGAAGTAGACAAAAAAATCACTGGCTGTAATCTGAAGACAAGGGATTTGCTTGACTTTGCACTTACAGGGTGTGTGCAGTAATTAGGTCGAATGCGGTAATATAATACAATCCTGTACCATATTTACCCTAAGTATTTGGACAGACAGGCCTGAGCAAGTAGTGTAGACCCAGATCAGATGCTGCATCTGTGGCATCTGATCAGGGTCTGCACTGAATGCCACATTATATAGCCAGCAAATTTTAGACACTTTAGCAGTTAGTAAAACGGACTTGTTCAAAATTTAGGACAAGCTTGGTAAGGACTTAAGGTGTCCCAATACTTTGGGTATATATGGTAAACAACTTTTTTCCAATCCTTTTGCATTAGTTAACCCTTGCCTTGCTGAATAAATTAAGATGCCATGCCCACTTCTAATTTCCAGCCAGTCAGATTACTTGCTCCGAGTTTTTGATAGAAATTCACATATTTACTGACAAACAGTGCAGATCCAGATCAGCTGGCTTCTTCAGAAGCCAACTGATCTGGATCTACACTGTTTGCTAAGACATGTTGTGTTCAGCAAGAGAACGGTTAATTTTCTGCCATAAGAAATGGCTCTCAGATCTGATTACTCATCTTTTTCTTTTCATTTTACTATCATACATTACAATTTTTCAGTTTTAAAAAAACTGAACATTTTTATTTATTTATAATGGAAAATGTGCTTATTTGGCCATGAAAACATGTTATGGAATTTCATTACAATAATACTTTGAATGTTTTTAAATAGATGCCACAACATTCATTTCCATGGAGAAAGATTAAAATACATTGTAAATGTTCTAAAAACTCAAACCGAAAAAAATAAGACCTAATTAATTACTACTTCTGCAGAGTTAACATTATTGGGACTGGTTTGTTTCTGTTGATCATTTAAATGATGTTGATGGGATGTTAACAGTACAAGACTGAAAAATAATTATTTTATTGATAGTTATACCCCCCCATAAACTGTTTGTGGGGGTACACTATACTGTTTTCATGTTGTCCATCCGTATGTCTGTCCATCCATCCTACAGTCTGTTTTGTTTTGGTTTCTGACCAGGGGGTATTTAATAAGCACTGCTTTTTGACATCTCTTGTTTTTGTAAAAGACTGATAAATAATAATATTATGATAATTGTCCTAACGGTTTGAACACTTTATTCCATACTTTTTTTGGTCTAAATCTTGCTTCTTATGCAATTGTTTCTTAAAATACTTAGTGGAATGGCAAACAGTGTAGACCCAGATCAGACTGTTCCTTCAGGAGCAGTCTGATCAGAGTCTGCCCTGTTTGCATATGCCATTTTGTCAGAAACTTTAGTGTATGAAATTTTAGGGCATTTACCATATTATTGATAAATGTTTTTGTAAAAGAATATGTTGTGTACAGGCTGCGGGAAACTGTAATTTGTCTTTGGGCATTTTCAGACAGGGCAAGGCCCAGTGAGTGAGCTCAGCCTGAACATCCAATAAGATTGATCCAAGGCTGTTAACTCTTGTCATGCTGAATAAATTGAGATGCCATGCCCACTTTAATTTTCAGCCAATCAGATTACTTGATCCAGGTTGTTCATATAAATTCAAATACTGAATGACAAACAGTGCACATCCAGATCAGTTGGCTTCTTCAGAAGCCAACTGATCTGGATCTGTACTGTTTGCAAAGGTAGGGTATATCTGGGCTCAGCAGGACAAGGGTTAATCTTTACTTTTCATTCATACAGATAAATATATATTTCTTATTTCTGCATGAAAACATGTTGAGTATACTCACTAGAAACACCATCCTGGATGACCCAGGTGCACATCATTTCATTAACCACACCTAGGGCCGACCTTAAAAAATTGTTGGTTTGCTGTGCTCCTACCTACCCACCAAAATTGGCCTTACCCAAAACGTTGACCTACCTACCTGCCCAGTTAACATGTGGTTAGGTAAACTGACCGCGCTCGACATGACCCCCATTGGGTTGACTGGGCCGTAAAACCTCAACACAAACAAACCTACCTGCCCATTCTGAAATTGATGGGTAGGAGCACAGCAAACAAGGAATATTTTTAGGATGGCCTGGGTTACTGAGGGTATAGAAACTCTTGCTTGAGGTCTTTTAATGAGTACACACAAGGTGGGTTTTGGCAGGAATAAGTAAACATATTGGCACTTGATTATTGAAAAAGCAAAAAAAAAAAACAAAAAAAACAAAGGCTTTGAAAGCAGCTAGGGTCTCACTGTTTCCATATGTCCCCAGAGAACATGTGTCCCCAGAGACCCTTTTTACCATAGCCAAACTTAACTAATATTTCTAAATGTTATATTTCTCTCACAGTGTAATCTGTTTGTATTAAAGTTTAAGGTAATTAGATACACCTGAAATAGGGAGCACTAAATTAGATAAAAAAAATTTTGCCTCCCTTTTCAAAGGGAGATCACTCCAGCAGAAGTGAGTTGCTTCCCTGATATTTGACTCAGTTCTGAAAGAGTGCTACTGTTTAAGGAAATAAATGCTCACTGGTATATGAATTCATTCTCAAGGAGGGGCTTCTTTT